>ML682006.1:659052-1095036 GCA_007922195.1 Podocnemis expansa
AAGAGGAGCAGAAGGGCAGAAAATGATGCATAGACCCCCCCACATAAGGTGAGCGGGGGGGGGCTGATAGACAGAGACACCCCCCCTAAGGTGGGCAGAAACTGAGGCACAGATTCTCCCTCCCCATAAGGTGAGCAGGAGGGGGGCTGATGCACACAGAAACCCACCCCCCTAAGGTGGGCAGGAGAGGAGAAACTGATGCACAGATCCCCAGAAGGTGAGCGGGGGGGGGGGTGATGCAGAGAGACACCCCCCCATAAGGTGGGCAGAGACTGATGCACAGATCCCCCCTCCCCACAACAGGTGAGCAGATGCACAGAGACAGCCCCCCCATAAAGTGGGCAGGAGAGGAGAAGCCGGTGCACAGATCTCCCCCCACATAAGGTGGGCAGGAAGGGGGAAGCTGCTGCACAACCCACCCCAGCAAGCTGGAGGGGGGGTTAATGCACAGATTCTTCCGCAAATAAGCTGGGCTGCAGCGAGGGCACGGACAGAGGAACGCATTGGTCCTTGAGTCTCTCTCTCCTAAAGCAATGGTTTTCAAACTACAGGTCAGCACCCAGTACGGGGTCGCAGACCATCGGGGATTGAGTCGCCCCCCCCCCCACTGTTGCCATAGAAAGATGGGATTGCATTGCTCAAAGATGTAGTTGGGTCATGGGCGCAAAAGTTGTTTTTTAACTGGGGCCCAAGGAAGAAGGTGGAAAGCGAGTGCACTAAAGCAACCCAGCAGGCAGCAGAGCAGGTGAGCTGCTCCATAGAGCCTCCACCAGACAGACTAGTAACCTGGACAGAGGCCTGTGGCCCACAGATCACCCCACTCTTGCAGGCAGGGGAGTGGCTAGGTAGAGATCTCCCCGTCCTCTTGCACGCACTCAGCCAATCAGTGTGAGCTGAGGCAGGCAAACTGCTCCCTAGAGAAATCTCTCCCGCATAGCACCCCAAGACTCCCTTATTGGGGTAGAGAGCCAAGCGGGGCAGCCCCAGGGCTCCAGCATGTGCCTCAGGTGTCCGCAGCCACGCATGCCTGGGGCTGCACAGGGATCCACGGAAGTAGCAGTGGGAGGGGGGCTGAGGCGCTCAGGGTCCCCCCCTGCCGGCTCTGTCCCTTGGTGCCCAACGCTGCCTCCTCCTCCTCCTCCTCCAGCTGCTGCTCCTGCTGCTGCTAAACCACCGGGGGTGGGGGGGCTCCGGGATCCGAGGAGGGACTATGGGCAACGGGATGTGCTCCCGAAAACAGAAGCGGATTTTCCAGACCCTTTTGCTCCTGACCGTGGCGTTTGGCTTCCTCTACGGGGCTGTGCTGCACTACGAGTTACAGAGCCAGCTGCGGAAAGCCGAGGCGGTGGCACTCAAGTATCAGCAGCACCAAGAATCGCTCTCAGCTCAGCTGCAAGGTAATGCTGCTTCCAGTCCCCTTTCCTACAGCCCATACACCCATCCCACCCTGTCCCTGGGGCTCCAGAGTGATCGTCTGCCCCCCCAAGAGCCCTGGCCTGCAGCTACTGCTCCCCAGCCTTGATGCCAGTGTTCCCTCTAATTTTTTGTAGGCTGTATGCGCAAATATTTCTCTGTGTGCGCTACTATTAGCACTGTTGCATTTTTTTTGTGCCCAGGTTTCACAACCTGTGTGCACGCACAGCTTAAGTGTTCCAGCCACCAGGTTTTGGTAACTACATGCCTGGGTAAACGGTTTCCTCTTGTTGCCGGATGTCCCTGTAACCAAGCATATCGTGGTCCTATTGAAGTCAATGAGAATTTTGCCACTAATTTTGATGAGGCCAGGATTTCCCCTGGGTACTTATAGAGCACCTCTTAATCTTGAGTGATGGCAAAGCACTTTACATTCTCAAATGTGAAAGGAATACTCCCAGCCTCCTGTTCTTACTGACTCTGCAAATCAAAAACACTTAACACACCCAGACTTGTCTGCTGCTTTGAATTGTCTTGCCTGTGTTACTCAGATGCTGACGACACTACATAAGATTATATGACTGCTGTCCTTTGGGACCAGCATGGAAATCACACCTCTCATGCAGTTACAGTAGGAGAGGAACGGTTTAATAATAGGTCTATTTTTGTTGAGCATCATTACAGGATTTTTGGCTAAAGCTGTTTTCTTAATGTGGGGTGGCCTCTGAAATTCTGGGCTCAAAGCATCACCATGGTTTAGAGCTGCCATCCATACATCCTGTGTCTCAGTTTTAGGGTGCGCCAGGCTCAGACACTTTATACCAGAGGCCAAGGACTCGCAACTCCCATTTATGTCCACATTTCTGAAAACTAGGTGCCAAGTGTCAAAAGTTGTGCATAATACTGTGCAATAGAAGGAGGTGTGGGTCCATCCAGAGGACAGGGACACTGCACTCTGCTTACTTGACATGTGACTGGGAAATGGCTATGTGGCAGATGGCTAAAGAGCTACTTTAGCTAATTTTTGCCAATGCTATAAGAAAAAGGAAGAAATAAACAAGAACAATTGTTGCCTAGTCAAGTTCAAATTCAGTAAATTTTTGGCTGCTCTTGCTAAACCAAAGTGTGCTACCCAGAAAAAGGAGAAGGGGTCTGTAGAGCTGTGGTTTCCAACTTTCTCAATAAACACAATACGCTTCATTGAGACAACCAATTCCACGGCACACCCACTTTTTTCAGCCGAATTGATTGCTCATAAATGTGATATTTACTTACTTTTACTATGGTTACGTTCTTACTAGGGAGGTTTGCAACATAGTGCATACAAGCAAGTTAAAGAAGGATCAAATGCATTAATGTTTCAAATCCACCTATGAAAAATACACATCTCAATTTTGCCCTTTAGCCACCTGCTTTTAGAATGTTCATGTTTTAGAATTGACAGACCCATACCTCACTTTTAATTTGATGATTAATTGTCATGAGTTTTATGAGTTGTAATTTTGTTTGGATAGAATATTGTTTTAAGATAAAACAATGTTTGTTTTACACTGATTTTCATTACCTTTGCACAGAACTTCACAGCACACTTGGACAGTTCTCACGGCATGCCAGTGTGGTTGAAAACCACTGCTGTAGAGGATAATCATTGGCGATAGTTTATAAATATCATCCACTTTCTAAGCCTTATGCTGAACGACCATTTTCCTGTCAAAACAAACACATACAGGCAGGAACAGTAAGACAGAAGAATTCAATTAAAATGCCATAATCATGACGCATGCAACATATTATGTTATTTTCCTCTTTGATTCCTTTTAATTTGTTATCGAACACTTAGAATCTAGGACACAAAAGAAAAAGGAAATATGAATTATTTTAATTTATAATGCTTTTTTCGTTTTAAAAAGCACTTGCTATTTCCAGCGTATCTACTATATAGATAAGATTTTCTACAGAAAGAGGCCTTGTTTGGCAGTAATAAACCTTTTACTACAAAGCATAGGTAGATACTTTTAAGATTTAGGGCAAGGTTATACAGGAAAGTTTGCAGTGGCATAGGTTTAAGCTTGCCAATGTAGCTGCTCTAAGCTGATAAGAGAGAGCTCTACTGTCGGCTTAATTCGTCCAGCCCCTGCGAGCTGCAGTAGCTGCATGCGGGACGAACCCTCCTGCCAATATTGTGATGGCCATGCTAGCGCTTATGTTGGTGTAACTTACATCGCTCAGAGGGATGATTTATTCACACCACTGAATGGCATAAATGATGTCAACATAAGATGGTCTGTAAACATAGAATAATACAAATGAAAGAGGTTAGAAAAAGGTACTCTGCCCACTGTCCCAAGTCCCCATTTTTTCTGCAATATACATTTTACAGTACTTACAGCCTGATTTATGCACTGCCTTGCATGTTCTGTAATCATTCCACTTGTGTAAGTGTGTAGAGAAGTCTCATTTGCTGATATTTTATGGCCACTTAGCACAGATATAAACAACTACACAAGTTGGGTAACCGGGTCTTTTGTTTATAATCAGTTTTCCCTGTTAGTGTGGGTCTTTTACACAGCAACAGGGGAACAGAAAATATATTTATTAAAATAAACAAATATCTATATATATCTAGGACTTTAAAACAACAGAAAAAAATATTGGCTGAGAAACTCAAAGGCAGGTTCCATATGTGACTGCACTTTGAACTTTTATTTTTAAGTGGCTTAGATTTGTAATTGACTGGGTCCTTTTAAAAGCTGCTACAAATATTTACTTTTCTAGGTTTCCGTTCTTTGGTGCTCTTTGTAATGTAAAAGAGCCCCAGTTCATCTAGTTGAGGATAGCTAATTATTGCGATCTTAACATTAAATAGGAAATTGCTTTGCCAGTGGCAAAGATTTTTGATTGAGAATAAATAAACCATTTTTGTAGAAACACTTGGCTTTGAAATATTTCATTCACTATTTTTAACTTGGTGAGATAATTGAGAAGTTACTCTTATTAGAACAGCAACAAAGTCTATAAGTAGTAAGCCACACTATTTTCATTTCCCTTTTGGCACAACTAGTTGTTCTCTTGAGATATGAATGCTGTTCTAGTGATAATTTTGGAAGTTTAAGTATGCTGAAATACTCTGAACAGGAGCTAGTGAAGGGGTAGGAGGGCATTTCAGGCCCAAAGAGGGCCCTGTAGGCATATACAGGATTTGATTAAAAAAGGAGTGGGGTGGAGGTGGCAAGCAGAGAGAAAGGTGATGGAGTTACTGGAGACATTTATTGCTAAACCTATGTAAGGAATCTCTTGGAAAAAAATTCAAAGCAGAGCCTCATTTTCTTTCTTACCTACGAAACTCTTCTTTACTTCTAATATTTATGTAGCTTTTCTAGCATTTATACCTAGGTCAAGAGATATGTGCTTTTCTTATTACATTTACCAGTTCCTGGTGCCTGAATGAATTCTCAGGAAATAGATTCCACAGTCCAAAGGGACCATCATGGTCATCTAGTCCAGGGATCGGCAACCCAAAAGTTCAGAGCCATTTTAAAAAATTCCTTTAATAACCAAGTGTTTTGGGACGCAAGGGGTGTAACCTCCTGGTAGGCAGTGGGGGGAGGAACTGAGCCAAGGCTCCTGCCATAGGGCCCCTGGCGGGGTGGGGAGGGGGCTTGGAACCACTGAAATAAATTGCCATTGAAATAAAGACAGAGCAGAATGGACACATCTCATTTTGCTTTAGCAAGGTGATTGTCAAGCTGTATCTGCACTCCTGGAAATTGCTGGGCTTCTAAAAAGGGAAAGAAAAAAAATGCAAAGTGCTGTGGTGACCCTAAAAAATTACAGGGACCCTGCTATTTACAGCAACTAGTACAAAGCCCAGGCCTGATACGCCCTTCCTGGTTATCAGAGGACCCCAGTGATAAACAGGGCTGGTATGGGTGGAATATTCCTTAGCCTCTTTTGAAAAGCTGTTCTGCCTTTGAGGAAGGGGCTAGAGATTATTAAACCCCACGTCAAAACTGCTGTTCAGAACATAGCTAGAGATGTGGTAGGCCACTTGTTCCGTGGTGTTCTGGAGAAGGTGAGGGAACTTCCTGCACAGGAGGGATTGGGGCTCATGTAGATCAAAAGGAGGAAGAGAAACACATCACATCTGTGATGCAAAGATCCCCCAAAACCCTTTAAAAGAAGGGCTTTGACGTGCAGGGCCGGCCATAACTGAATGACAAAGCTCAGACAGAGAAGTAGGACCCATGCTTCACCTGGTAAAAGTGATATATTTTAATCAACATGGCTTTTCTTCACTGGGGGTCTGAAGAGTGCACCAAATCCAAAGTAGACTTGTTCTGAATAGTTCCTATGCAGACCAGCATTGAGAAGGGCATCCATATTGAGGTGCCGCCGCTCTTGGCCATTACGGAGGCTGCCTCCCGAGATTTCTTTATAGCGGGGAATGACATAGATTATGTGGATTTAAACAACACACTTCTGTATCTCTGTGGCAAGATCATAAAAGAAGATGGAACTGTGCTCACCAGGGAGGCTGAAGTGGGCCTGGTAAATTACCCTGTGGCGTTTTTTGTCAGCCAGTTGGATGTCACATTGGGAGACCAACTCATAAGTCAAAGCAACAACTGTTACCTTACAGGGCCTTTATAGCATCAGTGCTTAGTTACAGTGACGACACTCTTGCCACACAATTTCTGCTGCCCTGTTTTATAAAGACACGAAGCCGCAGAACTGGATGGTGAGAATCTAGGGTTTCTGAAGTGAGCAAATCTGACAGCTCAGAGTAGGATGATAGAGCTGTTGGGCCATCTACATAGTGATGTATTTTTTCAAGAAAACCTGTTGAATGGCATGGATGTGAAAATTCAAGTGACACAGTAAAGATGCCTTCTGCTTAATGGGTGATGTAGCCCAAGGCTATAAATTGTGCATTTTATCAGCTTTCCTTTTTATGAAGAAAGAACAGGTGGCCCCAGGTGTATGGCTGGAGGACATGGAGGCCCTGGTCACCGCTAATATTAAATACCTCATAGACCACATGGGAATGAAAATGTTTAGCATCCCCATGGGAAGGAGGGTCAGTAACCAGGAAAATCTGTTCTTGGGACAGCTACCCAAAATGCTTGTCCTGGGCTTTGTGGATAATGCTTTCAGCAGGAGTTACACTAAAATCCCTATACCTTTTAAACATTGCAATATTAATTTTTTGGCCTTGTATGTGGATAGTGAACCAGATACCAATGAAGCCTCTGCAACCAGACTTCGAGTCTGGTTGCTGCGTGAGGGAATATATGAATCTGGTACATACATGAAAGCTCGTGTGATGCTAATTAACTGCACTGAGTTTGCTCGGGGTTACACCTTGTTTGCCTTTGACCTCTCACCTTACCAGGAATCCATCAATCACTATTCCTTGATTAAAACAGGGAACTTGAGAGCAGAAATACATTCTTCAAATGCTTTGATAGCCACCATAAATATGATCACATATGGGGTTTTTGACAACATCAGAGAGAGGAATCAGGAGAAACGTTGTTTGACTACATGCGAATATGGACACCGTGCAGTTCTTGTGTCTTACTGGTAGACCCTGACACAGAAGAGACTTTCTTAGATGTGTTCCCTAGCAGCAGGCTGACTTGGAGCACCCTACTGCCCCGGTCTGGTTGTCAGCATGCATCCATGCAACCAACTGGGTGACCACTGGCTAGCCTTATACCTGGCGGAGTATGACTGTGAAGAGTTATGGGCACCCCCTAAACAGCGTGTTGTTTCCTAGAAGTATCATGAAATTTTTCAAGAAAAATGCCACCGACATTGCATTTCACGCTAGACAATTACAAGACCCCAGCTCCATCATCTGTGGTTATCACTGTGCGTTTTTCTTTATCACCTTAGGAAGGGTTTACCTTTTGACCAGATTTTAAAATTGAATTCTAATGACTTAGTGCAAAATAACTGAATGGTGGTGAATTTTGTAAGAAAAATAAAAAGTAAATTCTTGGGTGTGCCTGGGCTTGCTCAAAACATGTTTCAGCAAGCCCACATATGTATTTTGCAGTGACTTTTATAGCCATGTTTCTCAATAAAGCACCCCAGGCAAAGGGTTCAAAAACCATGGTTGTCTGGTGGTTTCTTTTGTTTCTTTTAAAAAAAAAAAACCAGGCACAAATACAGAGAGAGTGCATATGACAAAAAGTATACAAGATTTTTATTTAAAGCAAAAATGTTACCATTTTAAAAAATTGTTTTAGAGCATGAAAAAGAAAAAAGTTACACAGTGAGTTATTTGGATCTTTTAGCCAGTTTTCATTTTTTAGAAGGCAAAAAAGGTTCATGATCCACTCCAGTATCAGCTGTCAAGGCCTCCAGCTACCCCATAAGATCTCTGATTGACAAAACAAAATTCCTCACAACACACCAAACCCCTAAATCTAGGTAATTCCCCCTGCCAGCTTCTCTCCTGCTCCACAAACATATCAGGATGGGGAATCTGAATCTACATTTGCAGGGTCATTTAGGAGTCTTCTACATCAGATTGTAAGGGATGATCAGGAGCAGATGGGGACCCACCTTGAGAGCCTTCTGAAGAATTTTGTAAATCAGATTAGCCCACACTCCACAGCCCAGTTTCCACCTCCACATTCTCAGATACACTATTAGGGGGCATCTCTTTTTGATTTTTTCTCATCACCTCTTTAGCCTTTTTAAAGATTTTTTACAATGGCCCTGGCCCGTAACTTTTTGGCAGCCATCTGTTTATCCCTCTCATGACCTCTCTTTTTTTTTTATTACACTTCAGTGCTCTGGTACCCCTTCCTGGGACTAGCTATGTGTATTCAGAAATGTCCTCTGGAATACTGAAGTATTTTTTAAAGTCCTCCTCAAGGGCTTTTAGATTTTGTAAGTAATTTTCAGTCTTCATCTCTTTCAAAAACTTTGAGCGTAGAGCATCCTTCACTTTTCTGAAAGAAGCATCATATTTTTCCCAAATCTGTTTTAAATGCTGAAGAGCTGTCTCATACTTAAAGGCACGGGTGAATAGTTTGGAATAGTATTCAAATATTTCTGGAGGACTAGCATTGTGGGAGCTTTCAGTCCCTGGTTTTTTATTCACAGCCCCTAAAGCACATGCTCCTGATTTGTGAATGCATGTGTTTTTACTCACAGTTATCTCAGGGTTTGGCGTGCTCCTGACCGCTGAGGAACCGGAGCTGTGGTGATTTTTACCAGATTCTTTTGTTTTGTCCCTGGGTTTGACATATCTGAATTTGGGACTTTCAGGATGCTTTATCCAGGCTTCTCTATTGGTTTGCATGGGTGCTGTTGGAGAAGATTTCTGATTCTTTGGTGATTTTACTGGAGGTGTCCACGGGACTCTGACTACAACAGTGTCAGGAGGGCTGTCTGTGCCTGAGTAAGAAAAAAAGAAGTTCCAATTTAGCATCAAATAAAACTTATATATAAAATGAATTTGATATATTTATATATATAATTTTTAGGAAAATGTAACTTTACAATCTTTCCCACGCAGGCTACATATTTAATATAAACATATTTACAGCACTCCCATGTCTCTCTCAGTCACTGATGGTGGTGAATTATCCTCTTCAGTGGTCTCTTTCCTTTTTCTTTTGAACTTGTTTATCTGCAGACCTGAAGTTCTTTCATGTTTTGGCCACACTATAAAGCAAACACAACATTATAACAATGGTCTTGTCACTTTTAAAATGCTTATTGGGTTTAAGCTTTCCTCACTATTTAAAAAAAAAAAAACTATTTGAGGTGGATTTTTTCCTCTCACTAGTGTATCCTACTTTGTCACCAGGCCCCAAAACAAAATGTGCAAAAAATAATTTTAAATCCCTCCCAACTATAGTTATCTCTTCCTTAGGCCCAGGCCCAGCAGCTTTCAAAAAATATTTTAAAAAGACACCACCATGTGCTCAGACAAAAAAAAAAAAAAAAAAAAAAATTATATACAGCAAATACTTTTTAAAAAAGAACCAGGCCCAGCAACTTCTAAAAAGACCCCATCCGCTCAGACTACAAAAAGAGGGGGGGGGTGGCAATACTAAATACAGCAAATACTTCTTAAAAAAAAAAAAAAAAGGCCCAGCCCAACATTTTTTTAAATCCCATTTTAAAAAAAGGAAAGGCACTACTACGTGCTTAGACTAAAAAAAATTTCAGGTGGAATTTTTTTCTTCCCACTAGTGAATCCTAGTTTGCCACCAAGCCCCCCAAAACAAAATGTTCAATAAAATATTTTTTAAATATCCCAACCATAACTATCTTTGTCCTAAGCCTCAGGCCCATCAACAAATCAAGCATTAAAACACACCACCATGTGCTCAGACTAAAATTAATTAATTAAAAACCCAACAGTTTTAAAATCAACAGTGCAGCAAACCCCATTGCTTATCTCTAACTCCCCAACATTAAAAACACACCACATTTTCCACAGAATTAAAAAAGCCATTTTTAAATACACCAAACTAACATTTTGTAACAAAAATACTTTTTCTATTAAATCCCATCACTGAACTTTAGCTCAAGGCCCTGCCTGACAACCAAACCAAGCATTAAAAAACACACCACCTTTTGCACAGCATAAAATGCCCCAGTAATTTTTAAACCAACAAACCCCACTGCTTACTGCTAACTCTCCAACATTAAAAACACACCGCCATGTGCTCAAGGGTATTAAAAAAAAAAAAAAGGTTTAAACACACTAACCTAACATTTCAAAAAAAAAAAAAAAATATAGTCCTCACCAACTTTTTAAAAAGAGAAGTAAAAGACAATTCAACTACTTGCATCCCACCACAGAGCAAAGACAAGCTGGCACATGATTTTTCTTTTGTGTAGATTCACCTTTGAATTAAAGCATAATTTACTTAATATGATTCCCTAAATGCAGCAAACTCCCATAGATAGTCTATTAAATATCTGTTTTTTCTTAAACAGCATTAAACCCAACTATAGTTAAAATAGGATTTTACCTTGTTCTGGTGAAAAACGGCTTGAAATTGCTGTTTCCATCTTAAAGAGATCCCACTGCAATAAAGACGTGTCGTCATTGGTAAGGACAGGATGAACAACACAATAACATTATATGTTTTTTCAGAGTTAAGAATAAGCAACATACTTAGTCTTGGAGTCCAGCAGCTGTTCAAGAGAGCTTCTGTTAAGAGAAAGGACAGTCTTCAGAAAAGCTGAGGTTTTTATACCATTCTTAGTCTTTATTTCAACCAATCTTCAAAGTCCAGTTAGCAAGTTGACTTGATGATTATACCTCTTAATTAATGGATGCTTAAGGAACATAGATACCCCTCCCTTTTTGTGATCTGAATAACTGTGGTACTTTTTTAAAGTTAAAAACATTTTTTCTGTTTGAATGAAAAATAAGTCCTGTAAGGCCGCCTTACACTATTAAACAGTAAATCACCATCTATAACAATCTTTATGTTACTTTGTACCCTTCTCCTGACCACAGGAGGTTGCAGAATGACTAAGGGTTTTTGTTTTCTGCACTAAAATGGATGTGGCACTGCTGTAGCAAAATAGCTTTTAAATGTTCTATTGTTCTTTTAAACTTTTTCCCATGCTTAAAATTTTGAAATGCCACAGCTATAGTAAACACTCAACAAATGCCCATTGCTTTTAAAATGTTTCACTGTCCTTACAGCAAAACAAACAAGGATTCCTGTGGCACCTGAACACTAACAAATATATTTATTGCATGAGCTTTCGTGGGAGAAAATTCACTTCATCAGATGCTTTGAAGTGGGATTTTCTCCCACGAAAGCTCATGCAATAAATATATTTGTTAGTCTTTACGTGAAGCAGGACTCCTTCTTTGTTTTACTGAACTAGACTAATATGGCTACCCCTTTGGATATTACAGCAAATGGTTTTTTAAAAATATGGAACTATGGTAGAGGCTTCTTGAAGCATGTCAGGGGTGGCTTGCTTCTTTCTTTTTTTTCCTTTCTGTTGTTGTTAATGTATTATTTTAAACTTGTCATGACTTTGAATTGCTAGAAAAGGAAAAGAAAAACTGCCCCCACAAATTCCTGACATTTTATTTTAAACTGTCCAACAGCCCCCCACTCAGACACCTCCCCTTTACTGTGAGTGAAACTGCCAAATTCCTGAGATTTTCTTTTAAAACTGCCCAGTCACATTCTACAGATTCCCAAAGTTTAAATAAACTGTCCAACAGCATTCAGCCAACTCCACACAGCCACCCGTGGGTGAGGTCCTTCAAACCAACCACCTGATAACTCTAGCCCTTGTGGAAACAAAGGGTGGCGCCTTGTAGTTCATTGGAATGGGGTGATGAGTCGGAGCCAATTTAATCAAACATGTCTTAAACATTTCTGTTCTGTGCTGCCTTCTCCCCAACCCACTGCCCTTTAGCTTCATTTTAAATTTATATTTCTGGGGTTTGTTTTCCCATAGACAGCTACTATGCACATTTCAGCTTCTTGCTATAAGTACACAATGACATAATAGGTTGGCCCTCATAAAAAAAATTATTTAAAAGACCTGTAGAAACCTTGGGGGAGGGACATATATTTAAGGCCCACACAGACCTTTTAACAGATAGTCACAAACCCCTTTTCAAGAGAGAGATTTATTTACAGCTAACAAGATTGTTTATATCTTTGTATGACCCCCTCACCATTTTCTAGCCTAATCCTTTTGGATCTCTTACACATAATCTGCTTCCTAAGTAGGGTTCTTTAACATTTTGTGCTGACTAGCCAGTCCAGATAAAACTCTAACCAGGCACCCTTGGGTTTGCTCATCTGATACAGAGCACTGCTAGGATCTGGATCGAATTGCACTGCATGTACCAAGGTCACTCGTGGGTCTAAAGCAGGGGTCTGAAACTCACGGCTCGCAGGCTGCATGTGGTCCCTGAAGTTATTTCCTGCAGCCTGCAACAACACTACTGTTATTGATATTTGCAATATCATTGTATGAAAAGGTTTCAGTGGTGTTGCCCTCAGGCTAAAGTACTAGTCTTCATGTGGTCCTCATAGTGATTTGAGTTTGAGATCCTGGTCTAAAGGTACTATAGTTAAGCACAGATGTTCCACAATATGACTTATGGCAATAACAGTGTTGAACAAGCTTTCAAAACACAGATCCCAGAGGTATTGTGGTTTATATCCTCTGAAGTCCAGGTCATGCAGTCATGGTGCCATTGGCCTGAAGCATCTATGACACAGCCTTCATAATCTTTGAAAAGCTTTTCCTTAGGATAGTGACTAAGAACAACATAAAAAGCAAGGCATACAATAGACTGTGTGGCTTTTTTACTCTTACGAAGCAGCACTGGCTTAACCAGTTCCATGCCAAGCCTCCTCCTAAACTACATCAAGGGGTTATCCTTTGCATCGGTGTCTCTGGGCATTGAACAAAAAAGATGGGACAGCTTCATCTTCATTGTTTGATGCAACACTGTCTAGAGCCTCCTGAAAGGCTGTTGAGATATTTTCAAAAAAGAAATAGCTGTAGGTCCTGCAGCCACTTGGTTTGTACCTAACCCGTTACTCTCCCCACCCATGCTCATTCTTTTACCTGCACCTCATCATCTCCTTTCTCCTTTGGTGCCTGTGACAGATGGTTAGACCCATCAGGCTTCCTCACGATCTCTGGGGTTTTGGGTTCCAGAGTATTGAACAAAGGCTGAGCTAGGGTCTCTCCTTGATTGCTTGCTCGTCCTCAGAACCATCGCTGATATAGCGCTTTCTATGCAGGGGGGCCAGGACCTTAGGAGGCAAAACATATCCTGAAGGCCCTGCGGGGTGATGAAGGAGTCCATGTTCTCCTCTCGATGTTTTCCACGAGCTGGGAACAACATGGTCTCAACACAAGATGGTGTCTTACACTTAAAAACCAAAAAACCCCCAGACTTCCAGGGGTGGCTCTGCTGCCCAACCAACGGCTGAGCCACAGAAATTGGGATGGGAGTTCTGACCCGTTCCGATTGGTGCACTTATCTTTGCTGGGGGCAGCCTGAGCAGCCCTAAACCCTGTTCCTAGTGGTGGAGGGATTGTGCGGCCCTCTTCTGGAGCAGGTCACCTCACAACATGCCCTTCTTGGCCCAGTGCTGCTCTCGGGGCAGTCCAGCAGAGACCAAAACCCACTTCTATTGGTGGGGAGCAGGTGGGAGGTGTTCTCGGAGGGCTAACATCCATGTTGACCCAGAAGTCAGGAGCGGGGCAGGGGGCAGGACCGGATGGGGTGGGACTTATGATCCTCTATGGGTGGGATGACAGTTTGATTGATGGTAGCCCCTTATACTATTCATGGGCCGCCTGCAGGGTGCCTGGGAGGCAGGGGTGGGAACCAGAGCCAGGAGTGGACTGCCTGCAGGTTCCTCTGTGATGGGAATGGTCCTGGAGCCAGGAACCACTAGGAGGCAACCAAAAAGCTGCAAGCGGCTCTAGAGCCACAGGTTGGAGACCCCTGATCTAGTGAGACCTCCCTGTATAACACAGACCAAAGATCTTCCCCAAAATAATTTCTAGAGCCAGTCTCTTTTTGAAAAAAATCCAATCTTGATTTAAAAATTGACAGTGATGGAGAAATGAAGGAGCATATCATGCTGTTGGCTGTGAAATTACTATTTTCCGAAGGCAGACCCCTGCTCCCTATTTTAAGTCTCTGACTATCCTTGTCTAAATTCAGCCCTGGTTTAGGTAGATGCAACTTTTATGAAGTCAGTGGAACTGCAGTTGCTTATCCCAGAACTGAACTTAGCACCTAGTCTGATCCTTGTACCTTTTCTCTGCTTTAAGCTTTTATTTTATTAGAGAAATTTCCACTGTTCCTCAAATGAAAGCAGACTTTTGAGGGAGAGGAAGCCAGTAGAAATGGTTGACTCCACAATTGTGAGAGTAGGACAGATCTTTTGGAAGGCCTGGGGGCTTAGCTGCCATTTTTATGGCCTCGCCTCACGTGGGGTGAGTCTTTGCATTTGAAGATTAACCTTGGAAACCAGGACATTGAGAACAGCAGAAGAGAACATGTCTGAGTCTTATCTTCTGAGCTTTACCTCATATATTTCTATTGCACTTTAGTGAAAGTAGGGCAGCTTTTGTGACCAAAGTATAATTACTGGAAGCAAAGCTTAGAGATGACAGGTGCTGGTTTAAACAACTGTTTGGAGTACACTCAAAACCTATTACATTAATACATCCCTATACAGAATTTCTAGTTATAAAATTGTTTTATAAAGAAGGTAACTGCTGATCTCCCAGAAGGCTGATTATTTTTAAATCTTATTCTCTTAGCATTACATGTTCAAAACTCAAGAGATAATCTTACTCCATTTGCTTGCAAAATACTGTGACATGTGAAACATCTTTAAGGGTTTAAAGCTTAGCTAGACACTGTTTGGCTAGTAACTAGATAGGAACAGATTTCTATAGCTAGAATTAGGAATGCATTGATAGTTGTATGAAAACCCAATCATCTTTCTGACCACTTGGAGTCTAACTGGACCTGGCTGTGATTTCTAGAGCTTAAAAATTCCCTGCCTCCCCATCTCAATCATAAAATAACTTTACTGGCACTGTTAATCTATCTACCCCATTTTAATCCCTTCTCCCAATAATCATTCTACTTCTAAATGCTTTTGACTGTCTTGTTCTTCTTACTCCTTATTAGAGTAGAACCCCAATTATCAGAAAATTCTTCCCTTTCCAACCCTCAATGTTACTGTAATTTGAGAAGGCAACATAAAAGGACTTCCAACCTTTAGGTTTCAGCCTGTTGGTTGGTTTGCCTTGGTATGGACTGTTAGTTTCTTCAAGGCTGTCCGACCCTCCAGCACTTAAGCTGCCACATCAGGTAAAATGCATGCTGAAATTCTACAGGGCCAATTGGTTTTAGGGAAGCCAGGAGATAATTATCTAAAACAGGAGATGTTATTTGCCTCAACCTACTATGTGACCTGTTGGACTAGTCCAGGCATATTGTAACTAAATATATATAAATATAGATTTAGGATCTGTTGATGAAAAGGGAGTATATGAGCAATTCATTATTAGTTCTGTACATCTATAATATGTCCTTAATAAAATATGTGAACAAAAATGTGAATGAATCAGACTCTGCATCTCTTACGTGAAGAGGGCATGCGAGGACTAAGACCTGACAGAGCTTTGACCATCTTGCGGTCCAAACATCATCCAGTGCAACTACATCTGTGTTACTGCTGCATTACGAGTTCATTCCTTTTCCTGCTCTCCCCCATACTCCCTCTTCCTGCAGTAGCAGCATAGATATACTTGTGCCGAGGGGGGTATTATATTTAAGGTGGAGGATAACGTGAAAAAACAAAATATTCTGTGCTGAATTTAAATGCATGACCCTTTTTGTGCTGACTGTTAAACGAACAAGGAGTCCTATGACTAACAAATTTATTTATTGCAAGAGCTCCTGATCCCATGACTTACACTTCTCTGCATTTATTTGCTCCCATTCTATAAGTTCCCCCCATCTTCAAAGCACCTGATGACCCGACAACCCCTTCCCCAGCCCTGTACAACACAGGCTCCCTGACCCCTGTACCACTCTGCGTGAGCTCCCCAGCCCTCTCTTCTCACCGTAAAGGGACTGAATCCAGCACTTGAAGTCAACTTTCTGGCCAGGCCACTCCTGCTCTGGGCCACATTTTTGGTTTTGCACAGGGTGGGAGATTTAAAAAGGTCCTGGCTTGGCCCCAGCTCCCAGGCATCTGTGGCAGCTCAAGGCATTCCATGGGCTGTATAAAAGCCATTGGCAGGCCAGGGTCTGGCCCGTGTGCCTTGGACTGGACAAGTCAGCTATAGTCAGGGGCGTCGCTGACGCTGGGCACATGGGGCTTGTGCCCCAAATCCCACAGCCAGTGCCCCGAATGAATTTTTCTGGCAGCGCATGCACAGAAGCGTGTCTGCCTGGGAGGGCGGAGGTAAGCTCTGGGACGGCTCACACACTGTAGCGTAGCAGAGAGGTCTCCTACTTACCCTGAAGTTTTCTATGTGGAAGAAGGCAGTGCAGGGCAGCAGGATGCCAGGTAGGTGGGCTGAGGATCAGCCTCTCCTCTGGTGCTGGGTTGGTGTGGCGTGGGCAGGGGAATCGGGGTTCCTTGGGGCTGGGTGGAAGGCCCTGGGTGAGGCTGGCCAGGGCTGGACAGCGGGCAAGTGTGGCCCCCTGGAGGGGGCAGCTGGGGCCAGAGGTGGGGCCAGGCCCGTGGCGTGGCCAGGGATTGATCGGGGGGGGGGGGGGGGGAGAGGGGTTGGCGGCAGGACCCGAGCCTGGGCTGTGGCGTGGTGGGGATTGGCAGGAGCGTCACTGGCCCGGGGAAGGACCTGCCCCTGATCGCCGGCCACGCCCCTAGCTGGGGACAGGGCAGGGAGCAGCGGCCATGGGGCTGCCCAGCCTTGGAAGGGGCCGGAAGCGGCCACCGCAGCTGTGGGCAGCCAGCCCCAGATCTCCAACCCGATCCGGCCGAACACCAGGAAAGGCAGGGGCCCCACCGGGACCCAGGGCACTGATGCAGGGATTTGGGGCACGGGCCACCTGTGGCAGGTGCCAGCGATGCCCCTGGGGATTGATCTGTGGGCAGGGGGGGTCAGCGGCAAGACCCAGGCCCAGGGCCCACAGTATGGCGGGAATTGATCTGCTGGGGGGGGTTGGCGGCAGGACCCAGCATGGCAAGGATTGATCGGGGGGGAGTTGGAGGCCGGACCCCGCGTGGCGGGCACCCCCCCCCCGGGGGGGGGGGCTTGGGCCTGTGCCCTGGATCTTTTTCTTATCCAACAACGCCCCTGGCTATAGGAGAACCTTAGTTACAAACACAAAGTTATTCATGAGTCTGAACAAAACATTGTGGTTGTTCTTTCAAAAGTTTACAATGGAATATTGACTTAGTACAGCTTTGAAACTTTGCCATGCAGGAGACAAATGCTGCTTTCCCTTTATTTTATTTATGTATTTGATGGCTCACATTTAATAGTACTCTACTAATTTTGGTTTGGTGGTATTTTGGTTTTTGTTTTGAATTTCTGCTGCTGCTGCCTACTTGTGTATTTCCAGTTCCAAACAAGATGTGTGGTTGACTGGTCAGTTTGTAATTCTGATGTTCATGACTGGGAGGTTTTACTGTATTACAGTTTTACTAACCTACTGTGTTTTCAAACACGATTCAGCTTCTAGTATGGGCAGGATCTTAGGAAGATCATCTGTGCTCCTGTATAGTTTTCTGAATAATGCTGGCAGCTGCTCGAAACTAGCTGTAAAGTGGTTCAACCTGAAACTGCTGCTCTCTCACAGAAGAGGCACAATTGATCTGAGCGGCAGTTCCTCTGAAGGTATAGAGTTACTTCATAATATGTGAACAGCCAAATGAACTCGTGTCGGGGTGTCGCCACCACTGGGCTTACGGGGCTTGAGCCCCGAGTCCCAGCACCCGAGCCTGGGGCCGCCACTGGCCCACCTGCAACAGCGGTGTGTGTACGCAACTCAAGCCCTGAGTCCCAGCACACTGAGCCCCGGGTCTCTTCCCGGGCCAGTGGAGTTTCTGCTCTTGTCAAGATGACGACATTCCAAATACGTGAGCTCAATCAGTGATTCTCCAGCCAGTGCTGTGCATTGTCCTAAGGTGGGCCCAGTATCTGGGTGTGAGAAAGGGCACTCACTTTTCTGTGGCAGTGGAGAAGGATCATGAACACCTTTCTCCACCCTTACTCTGGAAGTTGAGCACACCCTGTACATCTCAATCAAATCATAGGGCTGGAAGGGACCTCATGAGATCATCAAGTCCAACCACGCTGGGAATTGAACCCAGGACCCTCTGCATGTTAAGCAGAGGTGTTAGCCACTACACTATTTGCAGTGGTGGGTGGAATGCTAAGAGTTTAAAGGTGAGATACATATTATGCCTGTTTTGGAGTGGGATTATCACATGGAAAAACTAACTGATTAAATCTGTTCTATTAAAGCAAATTAAGGAGCAACACATTAATATTTATTAGTACCAATAATAATTAAATAATGCAGTAGTCACATGCATACTCTGCTTCTGATTAAGGAAGATCTTTGTGCAATGATTTACTGTTTTTAGGTGCCAGTGAGAGCAAGTCCTTGTTCCCCTAAAATCTGTGACAAGCTACTACTGAATTCAAGCTGTTGATTTGACCCTGTTGTTTTTGTTTTAAATGAGTGTCTCTCAAGAAGAAACTTAAGAGAAAGGTTAAGTCTGGGTTGTGGCCTTGCACAGAGAGATACTTTTCTAATGTGTAATTTAAGAATTGTCTCTCTTCAAATTTCCTATGGTAGAAACATACTATGTATGAACTGCTTTGAGGAAGTGGCTTAACAGTCTTGAATGGTGATAACCGCAGTTCCCTCTTAGGTTTTGTTTTATCACAGTGGGGTATGTCGAAAGCGGAGGTAGTTTTGAATTGGGGAAGACAGAAGAAAAAAACCCCAAAACCCCAAATAAGACCCACACCTTGAATTTTTATAAAACATTCAGAATCCAGTTTCATTTTAGCATATTTAAGAGATAGTCGCTGCTGCATCCCATCAAAATACAAATAGGGTTAAACAGACTTCGTTGTTTGCTGCGTTGTTGTAGCTGTATTAGTCCCAGAGCTGACGAATTCTCCGTAACCTTAAACGCTTCTCCTTTTTACTAATAGAAGTTGGTCTAATAAAAGGTACTGCCTCAACCACCTTGTCTCTTTAAACGAAGGGTCTGGAGCCACATGTGGCACTCTGGCTGTCCCCCTTGCAGCTCTGGCCCCCCAACCTTTCCAGCCACTGGGGTATCCTGCAAACAGCCCACTCCTGGCTCCGGGCCCACCCCATTCACCTGGGGGCCTTGTGGGCAGTCCATGACAGGCTCTGGGCTTCTTTCTGCCACCAGGGGACCCTGCGAGGGGGCCCACTCCTGGTTCTGGGTTCCCCCTACCAGGGGACCCTGTGGCAGGTGCCCCAGCTAAGCTCCCTGCACCCTGCACCAGGAGACTACACCTATTGAAGCTCTTGAAACACTTGTGGCTCTTCTCATCTTTTGGGGTGCTGATCTCTGCTCTAAACAAACTAGAAAGCCAAAATCCACCATTTAAAAAAAATAGTTATGTAAGCATAAGGCCAAATTCTGTTCTTAGATATATTTTTATATACAAGTGGGGCCTGGTTGCTTATTTGGTGTGGGAGGCAAGTGTAGGAAAGATGAACAAGCTCTTGTTTCTTCAAGCTGGTAATGCCTCATGGGGGAATTTTAGGAGGAAAGGTTCTGTTTAGCGATTGTTCTGCTTTTCTTTGAAAACACATCAACAGTTAAACATGCTTAATAGATCTAGATTGTGTTATTTAGACACAATTTAAGTAAAGGGTAGCATGAATATGTTGTTGCAGGAGCTATTTTGACTCCATCCCTGAGCTATGTTGATTGCATCCCTGAAAAGGAAGATTTTTTGCAATGATTTACTGGTTTTAGTTGCCAGAGAGGCCAAGTCCTTGGTCCCTCTGAAGTCTATGGCAAACTCCTACTGAGTTCAGCTTGTTGATTTGACTGTTGTTTTTGTTTTAATGAAACAAAAAAGTCCTGTGACACTTCTGAAGAGTAACAATTTTATGAATTGCATGGGCTTTTGTGGGAGAAAATCCCACTTCGTCACATACTTTGAATTGGTATTTTCTCCCACCAAAATTCATGCAATAAATAAATTTGTTAGTCTTTAGAAGTGCCATAGGACTCCTGGTTTGTTTTGCTGAACTGGACTAACATGGCTACCCCTTTGGAACTTGTTTTATATGAATGTCTTGCAAGAAGAAAGATGCAGACTTTCAGAAGATGCCTGAGCCTTTAAAGCCTGCTTCCCACCCTTCTCCTCAGACTTGCTTGCATGAGAGAGGCAAGGAAAGCAGTACCAGTCCCTGTCGCCATACAGCTGAGCATAGGACCTGGACTTGCCTTTAACCCAAGCAGTTCAGAAGGTGACATGGAAGGGAAATCCTTTTATCCAACTACTCCTCTTTATGATCAGTTTATATCTAGGAAGTAATGTTGCCCATCATGATAAAGTTTGGCAAGATGATAAAGAGAAAAAGGACAAAGAAAAAACAAAACTTATAATTACACTATGGGTGATAGTCTACAAACAGTCTAAGAAACAATTATACAGTTTATTAGCAAAGAAATTAAGCAACTATCATAAGTATGTTTGCCATATAAGTGTCTAACTTATAAAGCATTTTAAACATAAAACAAAAGTTATTAAAAATCAGGGACTCTGGAATCATAAAGCAAATGTTGATCTGAGCCCTGGCATCATCATCATCTGCTAAATCTTCCATTTTTGTTGTTGTTTGAACTAAAGCATTTATCATCATCATACAAGAAAAGGCTGGGTCTACAAATTGCCCTCAGGTGCCCTTGAAGGAGGAATAGCAGAATTTCATTACGTCTATCTTTCCCTATTTCTCCTGCTAAACCACTCTAAGAATGGGTTAACTATTGTAGCCCTCTGGTTCTTTTATAATGAGTCTGGCAAATCTCTTACAGTTAACACACAGGTTGCATGATTTTTTACTTTTTGGGGAAGAAGCAGCACTTTGCATGACTCTTAAGCAATCCAAGCAAATTTTCCAAGGATTGCTAGCTAAGGGCTCTAGGGGTAACACTGAAGGAAGCTGTGGCCTAAAGATCTGTTTGATGTGGGGAAATGGGGCTGTCTCAGACATTCATTTCTTAATATTCACCAGCTGCCTATTCCTGCACTATCTACCTGCAGTGCTCAAACTCTTACTTTTTATTAGAGTTTTGATTGCTTTTAAATATATCTAAAGTTATAAACTGGAGAGGGGAAAAAAGGAGGGGCTCTGAAATTGAGACAGGTCACCAATGCATGTGGAATAATATGCTGTAGACTGGGAAGGGTCCTGACAACCACAGGCAGCTATGTTTACTTTGTTACTTTGCACTAAGTCTTTAGGAGTCTGTGTTTTCGTAGCCAGACAAAGATCTGTCCTTGATGCAACGCTATACAATTGGCAGCCTATTATGTTTGTATGTTTGCATCCATGAAATATGACATTGTTCTTGAGAGCTGGCAGTACAAGAATATTGGACTACTGATGACTTTCTTGTTATGGCTAACATATCTTCCTGTGAGAGGAAATTAAACTGTGTCCTGAAGGTTTCATGTGTATTTCTCTCTGGAACCAATCATGCTGCTTGCATTGACCACAGATGTTACTAAAGGTAGGCATAAGCACTAAGCACTGTGGAAGAACTATAGAAGCCATTGCTAAGATTTCCAAGAGATCAATGGTTTTTGGGTGCTCAATTTGGGATATCTCATTCAGCCCAATTTTCAGATTATGCTGAGCACTTACCTTGCTATAACCCCCAAAAACTGAGGCAACCAAACTTGTCGTATTGAGAAAGCATGGCATCAATCCCCAGAGAAAGGAGAGGGTTTCTTTTCTGGGGAAAAGGGTGGATGGGTGAGTTTTTCTTACCAAACAACAAAAACAGATACCTGATTCTGTTCCCAGTATGCCAGTATAAATCCTGATTGATGCTGTTGAAATGACTGGACGACTACAGCATAAGACTGGTGTATGTGGAAAATTAGGCTTTTATAGGGGAAGCCACTCAGATGATTGAACAAAGATCAGGGCATGCATGTATTTGTGCATAAATAATAAAAGCCTAAGGAGGAACTGCATCTCTAGATCAAAATGTCTTAGATTAGGCCAGGCCTCAACAAATCTATGTTTCTGGTTGCCATGGTGACCAGTTTGGTAGCCTGTTGCATCATCACAGAAATGTAATGGAGGAGCGCCCTGTGGTGGCCAAAAGTAAAATTGCTTGTGCTTAGTTGTGAGCCAGTTTTGTCAACACCTGGATTATATACAGTCTCCTATTCAGAAATGTATTCCAATGGGTCTGACATGTAAATTCATAGCTGATTTTTGCAAGCCTTACCCAGCCAGCCTTCCCCCTCAAAATCAGACAGATGCGGCACAACTGCATCAAAGCAAAGGAGACTATTGAGCAGATTCACTATTAAATGGAACAATAATTGCCTCTTAAAATAATGGCCTATTCTTACCATTTGTTCCACTTTTCAAGAAATGTGATGATTGTACCTAGAGTATAAACTTTAAAATCTTGTTAATCAGCAATGATAAGTCTTTTGAAGCTGTGTTAGAGTAAAAGGCCAACCTTCTTTATTGAAAGTGTATTTTATATCTTGTAAAAATATGTCCATATCTGTTCATATATTTTCTGCCCTGAACCATGAAATTAAAAGATCTCACTTCTTACAGCTGAAATGGTTGTAAACAGATGTGCGTACGCCTCCTGTCTTATGACAGTGTGAGTTCTCTGCAAGGTATTTTTTTTATCTCCAGAGATTTTCCTTAGAAAAACATGCTTTCGCTTAGACAGTTTTGGACAGAAGATGAAAGGTGCTGCGGCTAGATACAGTCTCAACTCATGGATCTTTGTGATAGCTCAATGTCTAGTTTGCACCCAGTAACTAGTGAAATGCCCCAGGGGTCGGTCCTGGGGCCAGTTCTGTTCAACATCTTCATTAATGATGGGATAGATTGCATGCTCAGTAAATTCACGGATTACACCAAGCTGGGGGAAAAGATGAACACGTTGGAGGGCAGGGATAGGATTCAGCGAGACCTAGACAGATTGGAGCATTGGGCCAAATGAAATCTCATTAGGTTCAGCAATGAAAAGTGCAAAGTCCTGCATTTAGGACAAAAAAATACCATGTACTGCTACAGGCGGGCAACTGATCAGTTAAGTAGTAGCACTGCAGAAAAAGACCTGGGGGTTATGGTGGGTGGGAAGCTGGATATGAGTCAACAATGTGCTCTTGTTGCCAAAAAGGCCAATGACATATTGGACTGCATTAGTAGGAGTGCTGCCGCCAGAACTAGGGATGTGATTATTCCCCTCTATTCAGCACTGGTGAGGCTGCATCTGGAATACTGTGTCCAGTTCTGGGCTTCCACGCTACAGAAAGGATGTTGACAAATTAGAGTCCAGCAGAGGGCAATGAAAATGATTAGGGGGTTGAGGTACATGACTTCTGAGGAGAGACTGAAGGAACTAGGCCTATTTAGTCTACAGAAGAGGAGACTGGGGGGGGGAATTGGTAGCAACGTTCAGCTACTTGAAGAGGTGCTTCAGAGAAGAGGGAGCTAGGCAGTTTTCAGTAGTAACAGAGGACAGAACAAGGAGCAGTTGTTTCAAGCTGCAGATGGGATGGTCGAAGTTAGATATTAGAGAAAGCACTAACAGAGTGGTGAAGCATTGGAATGGGTTACCTAGGGAGGTGGTGGAATCTCCATTTTCGGAAACATTTAAGGCCTGATTAGACAAAACCCTGGCTGGAGTGATTTGGTGGGAGTAGTCCTGCTTTTAGCAGGGCATTGGACTGTAGGACCTCATGAGGTCTCTTCCAGCCCTATGATTCTGTGAATCCAGGCTCAAGTTGATATCCTGGACAGTGTTCCTCAATCCACCCCCAGAGTTTTGCAGACATATCCACAGCCCATTCAGACAGGTGCTGCAGGCTCATTAGGCATGCACTCAAATGCAGAGCAAGCATAGCTGGTGCTACACTCAAAAGTAGGGTCAGAATGAAAATGGGAGCTGGCTGGATTTTGTGGGATGGGCAGAAAGGTAAGAAATGGTGTTTTGGCTTAAATGAAAATTTTCATTGTTTGAGATTTTTCTGGGTTGATTGAAAACTGGAAACGTGGTTTGGAGGTCTCCCTCCACTTCCTTTTCCTTTCCTGTTTTTGCCAAAAACATTGAAATATGCAGGGTGGGTTTTTTTGGTGTGGGGTGGGTTGTTGTGGTTTTTTTGTTTTGTTTTGTTTTGTTTTTTGTGTGTGGAAAACCCATCATTGTTGAGCCCGCTTTAGAGACAATATTGTACGTCCTCAAACCTATACATGCAAAAATGCTCCTGTTGATTTCAGTGGACTCATTCTTGAGAATAAAGGTTTGCAGGTATGGGAAGGGGAAGACCTTACTACCACCTGCCTTGTAAAATACTGAAAAAGGTCATTCCAAGGCTTCCACTCAAGAGGTATTTGCTTTCTATCTTTTACTACAGTTTTACATTGGAAACACTACTTTTAAGAGACTGTTTGGTACAGTTCTTTCAGTACTGATGTTAATATCTCTCAGCCTGTGTCACAAGGTGACACTCCAGCTGTAGTAGCCCATTTTGCATGGATTTTGGTGCATTCAGCTTCTGTGGAGCCATGAAGCATTTATGATTTCTCTTTTCTATCATATCTATAACTGTTTGGTTTTTACAAGAGCTAAAGTTATGCACCCAGAATGGCACAATGAATGAATGCATACACAGGGTAATTGGTTTTCTTCTTTCTTCTGTATGAGATTCATTTTTCCTTAGTTTTTTATTTTTAGTGACCTAGTGATGGAGACTTTTAATATTAGTGAGCTAGACTTTTAATTATTGCATACAGTTATGTTTTCTCTTAGTTCAAAGCAAATATTTCTATAATAATTTACTTCCACTATGTTATCTGACTCTCTCTCATTGTGCTATCAAGGTCAAGTTTGATCATCTGTTTATGGTTGTAACATATGACTTATGAGCCTTACCAGTTCAGTGTGTTATATTGGCTAATCCGTGCATACTAAAATAACTAAATTAGTTAGTTTTAAGCTTTCTAGAACAAGAACGCTTCTTTGTTTTCAGCAATATTAAAGGATCTCTGCTTGGTAGTTCATATTGTACTGATCCATGCTCCTTAAGAATGACTGACATTTCTAAATAGGGTTAGCAAAAGGTTGAAACATTGCCTGTTCTAAAATAAGGGCCATCAGCATGTTAAAAATCAATGGTTGTAACTTATTTAGGAAAGCTTGAGGGGACAAGAGTGTCGTTGAAGTGCCAGTCTATGTGGAAAATGGCATTATCTGTTTCTAAATCAGTGATAAATGAAAAGAAAATTATCCTGAATGCATATGGATCAGTGTCTTAACAGACAAAGCACAAGCAGGGTTATTAGATGTGTCTGCTACAGACCGCCAAATCATACAAATGGAACAGGGAGATCAGCTGCGTATGCACCAGGCTGCAATGTTTAGAAGAAAAAAAACTGCAGTTTTGGAACATCTGTTTAGATGACGTATACTGAAGATCTCATCCTTCATTGGTAATACCTCATTCATATTTTTAAATATAACAGATGACACTTTCTTAACTCAAACAGTGTTCCATCTAAGGCAAGCCCAGGTAATTCCATGTTAGACTTTGTCCTGACAGATAAAAGAGGAACAGGACACAACTAGAATGGAAGGCTAGCTATATGTTATCATGATTTGATCACATTTATAATGTACAAACAGAATAAAGTCCAGACCACATACTGGTACTTTAAAGGGCCAGTTTCCACAAAGCTGAAAACAATTATGAATCCAAGTAACTGGGAGAAAGAATTTAATTAGAAAATAATTGATAGACTTATAGGGTTGGAAGGGACCTCATGAGGTCATCTAGTCCAGGCCACTTCTAAAGGCAGGCCCAAACCCCCCAAAACATCTCAGCTAGGGTTTTGTCTAACTGGGCCTTAAATTTTTCAAAGATGGAGATTCCACCAATTCCCTAGGTAACCCATTCCAGTGCTTCGCCACCCTCCTAGTGAGAAGGCTTTTCCTAAGATCCAGCCTCAACCACCCCAGCTGCAGCTTGAAACCATTGCTCCTTGTTTTGTCCTCTGTTACAAGAACAGCCTAGCTCCCTCTTCTTTGAAGCACCCTTTCAAGTAGTTTAAGGTTGCTATCAAAGCCCCCCCCCCACCCCAGTCTTCTCTTCTGCAGACTAAATAAACTTAGTTCCTTCAGTCGCTCCATGGAACTCATGTGCCTCTACCCCTTAATCATTTTCCTTGCCCTCCGCTGGACTCTTTCTAATTTGTTAACATCCTTTCTGTAGTGTGGACCCCAAAACTGGACAGATGTGGCCTCACCTGCAATGAATAGAGTGGACTGATCACATCCCTAGATCTGCTGGCAGTACTCCTGCTGATGCAGTCCAATATGTCATTGGCCTTTTTGGCAACAAGACCACATTGTTGACTCAGATCAAGCCTTCCATCTTCCATAACCCCCAGGTCCTTTTCTACACTGCTGCTACTGAGCTGATCGGTCCCCAGCCTGAACTAGTGCATGGGATTTTTCCGTCCTAAGTGCAAGACTTTGCACTTGTCTTTGTTGAACCTCATGAAATTTTGTTCGGCCCAGTGGGAATTGGTTTAAGAACACTACTAGATGCCCAAAAATTTACAGTGGAGGAAGAAGGCTATTGGTTAAAAAGCCAACCTGATTTACAGAAGTAGTAAGGGCAGCTATAAAAATGTGTTTATATGTATATATAAAATAAATGGAAGAAAGGGGAATTTGATAGTAATGAATAAAAATTATGAGCTATGAATTCTAGAATATTGATACAGGAAGCAAAGGGCTAAAAGGAGAAATCTGTGGGCAGCAGTGTTAATGAGATTTTAATCAATATTAGGAACAAAACACAAGCAAACAAAAAACCACCACCACCAGTGGACTTGCCCTGTTCCTAAACAGAAATGGTAGAATTATCAGTAATAATGCAGAAAAGGCACAAGTGTTCAGTTAATATTTCTGTTCTGTATTTGGGGAAACACAGATGATGTAGTCATAACACCTCACTCCATTCCTCTGAAATTTCAGGAGGATATTGGGCAGTGGATACTAGTTAGATAGCTTTTAACCTGAAGGTCGGTGTAATTTGCATCCTAAAGTTTTAAAGTGTGGGCTGATGACAGGAACATCACTGCCCCACCGAAAGACCCGGGGCGTGGGCCACACTCCCTAGGCCATGATCTGGTGTCCTGGGCTTGATTGTGCATTGGGCTCCTGCCGCCTCCATGCTGGCCCCAGATCCACAGTCAGGTTCGGGGCTGGGAGAGATGTGCAGCCGCAGACGTCCCTGCCTCGATCCCCGCCCGGGAGAAGCAGGCACAGCTGAAGGTGTCCCAGTCTCAATACCCGGCCGGGGCCAGGGCCTGGAGAGCCGGGTGCTGAGGCAGGCGCCCTGGCCCCAGCTCCCCAGTCCAGGACAGGGCATGCCTAGACACTTAGGGCACGTGCCCTGTGTGCCAGACAACAGCGAGACCCCTGGCTGACGAGCTCACTGGAGCATTAATGCAGACTTTTAATAAGTTCTGGAACTCCAGGAAGGCTCCAGAAGACTGGAAGAAAACTATTGTTGTGACAATATTTCAAAAGAATAAATGGGATGATACAGCTTCAAGATAATGAAAAACTGTTCTCCTTAACTGCTGAAGATAGGATAAGATGCAGTGGGCTTAAATTACAGCAAGGGAAGTGTAGGTTGGACATTAGGAAAAAATTCCTAACTTTCTGGGTGATTAATCCCTGGAATAAGTTGCCCAGGCAGGTTGTGGAATCTCCATCATTGGAAGGTTTTAACAAGTTAGACACCTGTCAGAGACAGTTTAAGAGGGTACTTGGTCCTGCCATCGGTGCAGGGGACTGGATTCAATGACCTCTCATGGCCGTTTCTTGTTTCTAGGATTCTATGATTTATGGGCAAGTGATGTATGTCTCGCTTTCTTTTTGCGCATCTATAGTCAGCAAGAGCCCTATGACAGGTACACTACAAGCACCTCAGTTTATAAGCCAGACATAGGGTATGTCTACGCTGTATGTTTAAGTCAACTTAAGCGTCCTTAAGTCAACTTAAACAAAGCTCTGTCTACATTGCAGGGCAATAAAGTCGACTTTAGCATCAGGTAAAGTCGACTTTATTGCTTCTGCTTATAAAGTTGACTTTACAGTTATTAAGTCAACTTAATAAAGTCGACTTAGTGCAGTGGGGCCACTGTCGACTTTATAAAGTCGAATTAATCCAGGGCACCCATTTAAAGTCGACTTTATAAAGTCGACTTAATGTAGTGTAGCCTTATTAAGTTGACTTAATAAGGTTTGTTTAAAGTCAACTTTAAGTAGACTTTATTAAATCGACTTAATAAAGTCGACTTTGCTTTTATATTGTAGACATACCCATAGAGAGTAACTATCCTTCAAAAAATAACAAAACCATATTCAACATTGGTTACAAAAAAACCCACTCATTTTTACAGGACATCAAAAATCAAAGCAGTGTTTACTTTTTGGGAGGTACCAATGTTTGTCATTTTGCTTGTCTTGAAAAGATTTGGGTTCATTCTTCATAATAGTTGGCTGCAATTTATGAAATGGTTGAACAATTTTCTGGAAATACAGGTCTTCACTGAGACAAATCCGTTTCTCTTACATAAGCAGTTCTTTTGTTTTAGAATGTAACTGTGGTTCTAAAGATTGAGTATTGACTTTTTTTTTTTTTTTTCCTCAAGAAAAACAAAATCACAAGGCTCTGCAGGTAATTTTAGTTGTTTTGAATGAACAAAATAACAGTTTGCCTGCGTCCCAAATCCTGCCATGCATATGTTGTAAAATCCATATTTTTACACAAAAAAAATCAGTTTGTCCTTAATGAAGTAAAATAAGTGTTAAGGCTATAAAATGGGAAAAATCAATATTTTCAGCATTATACTGTCTCTGTTGCACCTATGTAATGTCACTTTTTGCAGTAGAGATAAAATTTTCCTAACTTCAATTACTGAAATACTGCTGGGTTTTTTTTTGTTTTTTTTTTTTTTTACAAAAATCTGCTTTTTACATGAATTTCAGATGTAGCTGTCTCTCGGAAACACATCTGAATAGGATTCTGTATAATTTTAATATTTTTCAGCCACAATATAAACAACCTTTTAATGTATAAAGCAATGGGTGAAGGTGGTTGAAACTTTATATTTCTCAGAGCATCTTTCTGACATACCAGGAAAGTGAAGTACTATAGCTGCAAAAGAATGGATAATGTAATATAGAAAACACTGGCTTTTTAAATGACAAGAATATCTTAATTTTAAAAAATGGTTTTAAGTTCTCATGAGTACAAAACAAAGATGAGTGAACTAGTCATGAATGTGAAGGAAGCTTTTCTTTCATCAGACCACTTGACTCCTGCGTTGTAATTAACGTTCAGGAATGATTGCGGCAGAGCAGCTTTTTTGTTATTTAACTACAAAGGTTTTTTCTCCCTCCCTCCCTGCTTTTGGGGGGGGGGGGGCACGGCAACTTTTAAAAAGAAGATTTTAGAATGAGAATGCATTCAAGTGGCATAGAGTGCCTCCCATTTCTTGCCATCCCCCCTTACTTTAACAAAACATCTTGACTGTGTATGACTTTATTGGTTCTGCTTTTGGGTTTTGTTGTTTGAGTCTGTATTGCTTGCACCTCTATAGTCATCTGTAGATTTATGAGGTGCCTTTTATAGACTTAACTGCAGCTGTGTATACACCAGCTCTGTCTGGGTGCAGGCTCTTTAGTTCGGATGTACTATGCAGCAGCCATTAGTGACACCATTAGGAAAAAATAATACTGTATCCCAACCTCTTCTGTGCTGTGGCACACCTCGATACCTTTAATTATTTCGAAGCACCCCATCATACAGTCTCTAGATGAACTCATGAATATTCATGAGTAATCCAGAACTCTTCAAGTAGTTTTTCAAAAACTTTCACGGCACACCTGTGTGCTGTGGCACACAGAGAGGGAAACACTGCTGTATCCAATTAAAGTAACAGGTATGCATAATGTAGTTACTGAAGTTAACATTGGGCCAACACAGTGTTAGCCCCTCTACACCAGTGCTTTTCAAACCACACGTCAGGACCCAGTACTGGGTCACAGACCCTCAGGCACTGGGTCATGGCACCAAAAGACTGGAATGCATTGCTCAAAGATGTCATTGTGGGGTCATGGGCACAAACGATTTCTTTCAGCTGGCTCCTGAGAAAAAAAATTTGAAGACCACTGCTCTGCACCGTAAGAGCTAGCTTGTAATTTCACATGCTGCCTACACACCTGACCTTACGCTCCAGGAGCAAACCAGACTAGAGAACAAATTGTGATTCTGTCACCATTTTCTCCTCTGCTTCTTCCCACTTGGCTCAAGGAAAGGAGTAAATTACTTCACCCCTTTTCATGAAGTAGTTTACATGATTTTCATTCGAACTTGTCTGTAATTTGACAAAAGTTCAGCCAACCAGCCACGTTTCACTGATACATTTCAGGTTTGGTAAATCAGCCACTTACATCAAAACCTTAGTTTTGCAGTAAAATTTCCAGCCAGCTGTCCACAGGAAGCTGGGTTCCGTTCTCTGCTCTGGTCCACATTTCCTGTGTGATCTCAGGGAAGACACAGATCCAGTCTATACTGCCGGCAAAATCAGCAGCATTTGGTGGGAGTTACACAAGCTATACAGAGCTGCGTGATTCTTGTTGACTTCATAGTCTCTTCACTGTGCTGCATTGATGGGAAATGTGTTCCTGTCAACACAGCACCATGCCCTTGAGGGGATATTTTCTTAGCTTGACTTCTGGATCAACTGTGCATCTCTCTGCAGGTGAGCTGGAAAATAGATATGCAGTGTAGGCATGCCCATAGTCTCTTGAGGGCTCAGTTCTTCTGTAAAAGTGGAAATGATAGCACTGCACAGGAGAGTGTAGTCAGGATAAATACCTGAAGACTGTGAGCAGGACCATCTCTATGAGTAGGTGGAGCTGCCCTGGACCAGAGGCCAGGCTCCATGCTCCCACTGTGCTCCTGGGCTGGCTTGTCTGCCCCTGGGGGCGGGGTAGACTGGCCCAGCTGCCCCACCCCTAGGCCAGCAGGTCCATCGCTGGGGGAGCAGGCTGGCATGTAGTCACACCATGAGTAGGGCCAGCTAGCATGCTGTATGGCCTCCAGTGTGGACTAGGGTCACACCACAAGCTGCACCATGCACCAGTTGGCTCCACGGGGCTCAACAAAGCGCAGGGCCTGGGGCAGTCACTCCAGCTGCCCCCTAGCAATGTCCCTCATTGCATGGTGCTCACATATTGTGATAATAGGAGCCATTTAAGATCAATAGTGTGCGGGGATGAGGCTGCGGTTAGGAAAGTAAGAAGAAAGCAACCCTAGAAACTTGGAAAGCTTAGTCTTCAGTCCTTCCAAATTCTGAAAAGAACAGTGTGGCCAATGTGGTAACGCCTTTTACAATTTCTTTTAATCAAAAAACTTTGAAAACCATGGATTTATTTTTCCCTGGAAAAAGATCTGTTCCTGAATCAGTAAGTAAACTTGAGTTGGGGAGTAATATTCTGAACTCATCTTTCCTTGGTTCTCTTTTAATACTAAGACTCATCAGGTCATTTGAGACACTCCCAATACTATTTCATCTCTGCACTTGCTGTAACCAGTTCCTTACCACCAGTTCTGGTGTGGACCTCCTTAGAACAACTTCTTCATTTTGTCCATATTAATGTAATAAACATTTGTCAATTAAGGCAAACAGGCATTCTAATTATCCTTGATTTGTATATTTCAGTTCCACCCCCCACTATGTGAAATCATATGTTTCTTTGCCTGTGAATATAAAATACGTATTTTAATAGACAAAAGGGAAATAAGATGTGGGGGAGCAAGCAGTGTAGATTAGTGATTCCCAATCTTCTTGAGCCCAAAGAGCGCATGTACTTCTGCTCCTGTTGCAAATGAGCTCTGTTAACAAAATCACCTCTCCTTTATTTTTGTTTCTACTATGTTCATAACAACCACAGTAATATCACACTAATACCACATGTTAATTGACTTTGAATAATATCTTCTGATAAGACTAGAAAATGTAAGTAATTTGTAGATGATACATAATTAGAATGAATCTAAAACAGTTATTGAAATGCCAGTCCTGACTCAGAGGAGAGACACTGATCATCACATGCTTAAAAGTGGTGTAAGAAGTGAAGTACCATTACTTTACAGTAGTCTCTAAGTAATCTTCTCCATTCTCTAGAAAGTCCAGATTCAAAACCTTCTCAGATCAGGCTGGGTTTGCATCCTCCTTGCCAGTAGGGCAGAGAAGCAGACAGGAGAGTTAGAACTGGTGCATGTGTGCGCCCCCCTCTGGGTATGTACTTCATGTAATCTATAGTTTTAAGGATTCAGATCATATTTAGTTGGGTTAGGTTCACTTATTCAAGAAAGATGAGTTTGTTGGACATGTCATTGGATACGTTCATGCAGGAACCATTTCTGGAGCCTGACTAATGAAAAACAAAGAATTCAGCTGAAATTCTGTTAACTAAATTTCAAGTATTGCACTTTGGCTACCATTTCCAGTGTTATGCAGCCAAAGAAGAAGGCATGTGCTTTGATTTCTGTACCAAGAAATCCAAAAAATGCAGATCACTATTTAGTTTATAAACTTCTTGTAGCAGAGACTGTGGGTGGGATGTTCAAAAGTGATTCTCTTCCATAGGCAACTTTGAAAATACTATTCCATGCATTTTAGTTGTTAAGGGCCAGATTTTTAAAGGTGTTTAAATGGTTAAAAATCTAAGTAGATGCCTAAGATTTTCAAAATCACTTAAGTGACTGATTTTAATGGGAGTCAGGCACTTAGTAAGGTTTCAGAATCCCACTGGGTGCCTAAGTGCTTCTTTAGATACCTAAATATCTTTAAAAAATCTGTCATTTGGGTCCAGATTTAGTGGTATTTAGACACTGCTCAACACTGCAATGACAAGATGTCATTTTCAAAAATGATTTAGGCACCTAAGAACCTGAATCTCCCTGTCTGTGGGATTTTGGCTTCTAAATACTTAAATTCCATTTAAAAACGAGATTTAGGCTGTTAAATCTGTTTGGTATTGCAGTACCTAAATGTTTTAACAGTCTGAGTGTTAGCACTTAACACTAATGTTTTGGTGTAAATAAAGATAAATAAATACATACCCAGGCACTATATTTGATTGAATCTCTTTTGTTACTATGGGCCAGATCCTAAACTAGCATATATCGGATCCACAAATATTAGAAGCGCAACATCAGTTTATATCAGCTGGGGATTTGGCACTAAAAGTTCAGTATCTTAACTCAATTACTTTCAAAACTGATTTGCCTGTAAAGAGTCAACATTTTTCCCTATTCATATTTTTTCTCATCTAAATTGGTTTTTCAAAGGAACATTGGAGGTATAAAAGTAATGTAATCTAAGAGCCGAAACACACTGAATTTTTTATCTCTTTTCTTCTTGCCTAGCTCATTGTTTTTCACTCTTTAAACTGGAGTTTGCTGAGGAAGCTACAATAGCAGGCAAAATAGAAGAAGTGAAGTGAAAAATATTTCTGCAGATCTTGTTATGGATTGGCCTCTGACTGTTAAAAACCATACTTGTGCTCTTGATAGCATGCAAGGAGAAATTAACGCCAAGATGAAACTATTAATACCATTCTTCCATTTTTTTTCCCCTCTGCTGAAGTTGGTGGTGAATATTCATTGTACACTTGTTTTTGTTGCAGGGGGTCTTGATACATTAGTTCGTCATGGCTGATGCTCTTGACTTTAGAGGCCAAAAAGCAAAGGAGAAATAGATGACAAGGACTGATTAGCAATCTTGCTTCTAAGCAAAAATGTAAACACTTTGGAATAAATCACTAGCCAAGGAGTCTGTAGAATGCATGTTAGCGGAATTAAGAACAATTTTTAGAGCTGTAAAGTAGCCTTTTAGAACTGGCAAGATGCAAATCTTTGCTTGATGTTTCTTGTTCATGGTTTACATGCCACTTGGTAACTACTTCACTCTTTGGGACAACGTATTTTCTGTTTTTATAGAAATTTACAATTTTCAGTTATTTCATAATTTGCGAGGACCCTTGCAAGTTACTGTTTGGACAGAGAACAATGTCTTCCAACACAGCTGTGTAAAACTGCACTTTTACTTCACAGGGATTTGTGTGAACATTTTCCTTCTATTTCTGATACATCTGGGTTTCATAACGAGATTATGTTTGAATTTGGGGTTTGTTCAAACCTGAAGGTCCAAAGAGGAGGGTCCCTCTAAATTGCTCTATTTTCCTAATCTAATTGTGATGTGAAATTAAGAAATGACACAGTTTTGAGCAAACATGGGTCAGGGTGGCAAACTTTCTAGAATCTTTCAAGTTCTAAAGGGGCAGCTGTGTTAGTCTAGTTGAGTAAAACAAACAAGGAGTCCTGTGGCACTTAAAGGCTAACTAGAATCTCTCAGTGAACCTGCTCTGGGTTTGGCCTCATGTGGTAATGGATTTAATTATAAACATTTTTGCCAGCTTTAGTTTTGAGCTTCTAAAAGAATTAATTATTTTTGATGAAGGAGCAGTTGTCTTTTACAAATGTACTGTCTGTATCCAAGGCATGAGCATATCATTATGGTGTATGGGTGCTTAAGAGGTATTAGCCCAGTTGTTTTGATACAATTGGAAGTAGAATTAGTATAGAGAAGTTTATTAACTATGACTTGTAAGGCAAAGTTGACTGATCACATAGTACTGGCTCTCCTTATTTCAAACTACCTGGTTGCATCAGAATAAATAAATACACAGTCAAAATACTTCCCTGATGTTACATTTCCAGCTAATCAATTGCTTATTAGCCACGGGGATGACATGCAAATACAATTACGTGTACATTGTATATGTATGCAATGCATTGCAAATGCAAGGGGAGATAGTCCTTTTGACCATCTTTGTAAAGATGTGATTCACACTGTGAAAAGACTTAATCTTGAGTGTATAGAATCTCTTTCCTACAAGGCATAACACCATAACTACAAAAGAGAAGTCTTCCACTGACTAAAGGGGGTCTTGTTTGGTCCAGAACAGTACCATAGGTTCCTTTAGACTGCACAAACTCAATAAAATGAAGGTGAATTTTTTGTTAACTTGTATAAAAATGGATTGCCGGTAGATTTTAACTGTTTGCTATGAGGTTCAAGGGAAGTAATATCACAAAACGCATATGCTAGGATGTTAGCTGAATTACAAGATCACCGAAAAGTAGTGAATATGTAAAGTCTGATTAGTTGTTTTTGGTGACTTGACTTAAAATATGATGTTGAAAGAGAGATCCGTTAGTGTGAGCTGTGTAGCACTCACTGAAGCATGCCACAAACCACATTGTAACAAACGAAGAGTCCTGTGGCACTTGAACAGATTTATTTATTGTATGTCATGGGAGAAAATCCCACTTCATCAGACGCTTGAAGTGGAATTTTCTCTCACAAAGTCTCAATGAAATAAATAAATTTGTTAGTCTTTAAGTGGCACAGGACTCCTTGTTTGTTTTGCCGACCTAGACTAGCACGGTTATCCTTTTGGAACTAAACCACATCCCATCATCCATGAAAGCATGTTGCTAAGCCTTGGCACAGACACCGCAGCAGCTTTGCAAGGAAGAGTAAGTGGTTTAGTGGTTGCCAGTGACTGTTCTAGCAATTCAAAAGTGACTTGTGACACATGCATCTTCTGCTCAGATGACTGAGACTTTTGTGGGATATTTTCCACCTATGTTTACACCTCAAGAGATTATGGACCCAAGATTGTTTCAAAGCCAATGTTGGGTTTTCCTAGGAAAATTCAGTCTCTCATACTGGATCAGCTGTGTGTTACTAAATGTTGAACTGGAACCCTGGAACAATGCATAGCAAATATTTTTTCATACAGGTGTGTACCACAAACCACACTCAAGAACACTCCTAAGAATTGTTTCTTAAACATCAGTTAAGAATTTACAGTCTATTGTCTTAGTTCAGAGTTAGCCAAAGGACTCAATGACATAGTCCAGATGAGGAACATAAATATCCCAGGTTTTGATGCCTAGACCAAAAGAGCATAGGTTTGAAATGAGAAAGTCAAAAATTAGAAGTGTTGCAATATATTGGAATGTATCTTGGATTGAATTAATGGGAGAAGTAATGAAAAAAGTATATCAGAGCTTTCAGAGAATAAAAAATGGAGCACTGACCATGTAATTTCTGTGTAAGAAAATTATCACCCTTTTTCCTGGTCTTGATGATACCACTAGTGAAACTGAGTCTGAAAACAAAAATTATATGGTAGCTAGCTAACCTTAATATATATAGTAGATTAGAAATAATATCTTAACTCATGACCACCAATTCTTACTGTTGAGCCTTTTCTAGTTTAGCAATATGCTACTTAATGGTTGCTCAGTATCTATCAAATCATGTATACAAATGGCTGGGTGAAGATGAATTTAGATACACCTCAGAGAAGTACAAGAGCTGTTTTTCTGGGCTCCAATTTTCTTTAAGGTTTAAATAGTGTAGATAAACATACATAAATTGCCATCTAGTTAGATGCAGTTCCATATTTTTGAATGACTAACAATGTGTTAGTTTATGGTCACTTGAAGTAAGTGAATTTTTCTATCCATACTCAAAGCAGCATCTGCTTATTAAATATTGTCTTACACCACTTGCATACACAGACAAACTTCTATTGTCTATCTATGCTCACATTTTACAATAACTAGTAAACAGAGGATAAAATGAGAGCATCATTTATAAGATAGTCAGTTTAATAAGTAAAAGTAGTTTCAGCAACTACATATATCCAAGACCATGCAATAAGTTTTGTGGTTTTAAAAATATTATATTTTCTCACTTTAAGTATTTTCTTTCCCCAGTTGCTCTATGCAAGAGCCACACAAATAAATGGCTGGAGAGGGGAAAAAAAAACACAGCTAACTCAAAGTGCTGTTAACAACTATAGAAAGTAACCAAATGGAAAAAAAAAGTGGAGAGAAATTGTTTCTTATTTGAGGAACTATGACTGTAGGTATTACTTGTAACAAATGTAGATTGAAAATAATTCACACATGAGATTTGGGTGGAAATTATATCTTTAACTAAAATGTTTAATTGGCACTCAGGCAACAATTAATGCTATGTAGTGTTCCTCTTTCTATTAGCTGTAAAATGAATTACTGTGTTCAAACCTTTTTCTTTTCAGTTGTCTACGAGCACAGGTCGAGATTAGAAAAGTCTTTACAGAAGGAAAGGCTTGAACATAAGAAAGCAAAAGAAGGTAAAACCTTGCTTTTCATTTGACTTCTCAGTTGTGCTTTAAGTCATTCTGCTATTTTTAAGTTATTTATTTAATAATATATAATATAGTCATTAATATTTATCATCATTTAATTTTAATGATAATTTTAATTATATAAATCATGGGTCCCTGTAATTCATCAGTAGGTCCACTGTTACTGAGAGGTTGCTTGACATAATATATTGAACTTCCGTACTATAAATATATGCACAAGTCCTTTTACTGGATATTTAAAAAAAAAAAAAAAAAAAAGAACCAAAAACCCCACAACACCATAATGCTCATGTCCACAAGATCCAGTGTATATTGATGCATTCCATAAACTACTCAGACCCTGATTCAGACACTTATGTGCTTAAAGTTAATTACGTGCTTAAATGTCTGTCCTAAATAAAGATGACTTTGTGAATCTGGGTCTTAGTTAAATGTCTTTGAATAACAAAATAGCAGACATAAGCTGTGCTTGATTATGCAAGTAATATTATATGTTTTTCATTTTAAAAAGACATTCTGCAAAAGGCAGGAGCACAATATATTTTCTAATTTCTTTTTCATGGTGAAAATTACTTGGTTGAAATTTTAAGGCACGAGGTAATGAAAGTCCAGCCTGCACTCTTCCCAGAAATAGTTACTGTCATCTGTGCAGTTCTTGGCCCTTAAAATAAAGCAGCTCATTTGGTACATGAAAGATTAAAAAGCATTATAAGCTGTTTGGGATTTTTTTGCCTTAAAATTGTATATAGTTTTGTGGTGCCATCTAGTGGATAACTAAGTTATTCTTTAGGGCAGTGGTTCTTAACCTTTTCTAGGTCTTGACAGGCTTAGTGGCATAGTACAACCCTACAGGAAACACCAGCTCCCTCCTCCCCACCCCCCCGGCCAAATCCAGCGATCTCCCCGGTTCTCCATGACACACGTATCCCTGTGTGGCAACACAGTAATGCGTCCCAACACAGCGGTTGAGAACCACTGTGTTGGGAAAGGGCAGGTAATCATTTTCAGAATTAGAAAGTAAAGAATACAAAGAAAATCACAATGAAAAGGGAGTTGGGGAGGGTTGTTGTACCTTCTGCTTTTTGATTTTCATTTGTTCTTGTGGGTGACAATGATTTTAAAATTGTATCTTCTCATGGGAAGAGGTATAACATCACTTCTACTTCCCCTGTCAATGGCACTACTGGGCGTTTAAATATAGTACAGAAGCACTTTGAAACAGTTTCAGGCTTGTCTTGCTATACCTTGTATTGCTATAAACTGTTTTATGTGCATATACTTTGACAACCAGATATAAAATTCAGACAGTTTTCTAAGTTCTTATAGTTTGTCGAAAACTGTAAATTCAGCAGTGCCAACTTTGTAGCACTGTGTATGGAATTCCCATTTACATGAAGGTCTTTTGACAATGGAGTACCTACAGACCTTGACCCCAAGCTTTTTGTCAGTGAAATATTTCTTTAATTTTCTCCTTTTGTTATTTCCTAGACTTTCTTGTTTATAAATTAGAGGCACAAGAAACACTAAATAAAGGAAGGGTAAGTAAGAAAAAGAATCTTAAAGAATTGTTACCAAAGAATAATGAGGCTATTCCATTTACAGAGGAAAGGATAGTTTATATAATTAAACCCATTCAAAGAGATAAGAATCTTGAAAACACTATTTGAACTAACCCTGACTTATTCTACTTTCGCTAAGCATGTTAAATTTCCTCTATTAAAGTTCCAGAGGGACAGCCATTTTAGTCTAGCTGAGCAAAACAAGCAAGGAGTCATGTGGCACTTTAAGTCTAACAAATTTATTTGTCTCATGGGCTTTCATGGGAGAAAATCCAAAAAGTGTCTGACAAACTGGGATTTTCTCCCATGAAAGCTTATGCGACAAACAAATTTGTTAGGATCTAAGGGCCACAGGACTCCTTGCTTGTTTTTCCCTATTAGAAAGATCCTAACAACATGAGCTGCAGTAAAGAGAGAGGGAATTTTTTCTAGAAAACATGATCTGTGAGAGAAGATTGAAAATAGTGGGTTTATTTAGTCTGGAGAAGAGAAGACAGAGGAGATGTGACCACATTTTTCAAGTGTAACCTGCAAGAGTGAGCTCAAATTCATTTACTTGCCCCTCTCCAGTGCCTAACAGAGAAACTCCTGCAGAAAGCAACTGGAGAGTCAGGATCCAGTCCGTACAGGACTTACAGCAAAGATTGCTCAGAGTTCTCATCCCGCATTAAACTACTACTCAGCATAAACATAGCAATGAACTTTATTAACTAACTTAACAAACCTTATCCTAAGAAACCATAATAAATTTAAACAAAACAGTAAGAAACCCAAGAGTCTCAAAGTTCAGGTGGAGTCACCCTTATCTCAGTTGTAGTCTCTAAGTCCTTGAGGCTTGAATGCAAAACAGAAACAACCCTCATCTTCTCTGGCTGCAGGAATCTTCAGCTGGAATCCATGCAGTCCTTCCCTTCCTCTCCTCAACCAGCACCACACAATCAGGTCACTGGTCATCCAGCTCTCAGTTCCACAACAGATAACTCCCCTGCAAAACAGTCCCAGTCAGGGAGAAAACATCCTGCAGTCCACTCCTGCCTCACCTCCTCTCAGTCAGTCACTGAGCACATGGACTCTGCAGCTCTCTCTGGTCGCTCATCCTTGTGCTGCTCCTCTCAGGCATCTGAGTCCAGCACAACAATAAAATTTGTGGAGCATACTCAATGTGCTACCACACCCTCTTGCCAGAAAGTTCTGGTTTCTGGGCTGCAAAATCTGCCCAGCAGTTTAACCCAGCCATAAGGGATCCCTAAAAGAGATTGCTCCTTTTTAGGCACATGGGTTACACAGGCACATAAAGATTGTTGCAAAGAGCAGGGAGAAAATTGTTCTCTTTAATTTATAGGATAAGACAAACAGCAATGGGCTTAAATTGCAGCAAGGACAGTTCTGGACAATAGGAGAAGCTTCCTGACTGTTAGGATGTTCTAGCACTGGAATAAATTTGCTTAGGGAGGTTGTGGAATCTCCATCACTGGAGATTTTAAGAGCAGGTTAGACCAGTGGTTTCCAACCTCTTCTCTGCCATGGCATACCTTGATACCTTCAGGCTTTTTTTTTTTTTTTTTTTTTTTGGAAGCACACCACCAGATAGTCTCCAAATGAGCTCATGAATATTTGTGAGCCAATCCAGAACTTCGAGTAGTTTTTCAAAAAAATTCATGGCACACCTGCTCAGGCCTGATGGCAGACCTGTGTGCCCTGGCACACTGGTTGGGAAACACTGGGTTAGACAAATGCCAGTCAGGGATGGTTTCATGAATACTTAGTCCTAATCTGAAGGCAGGGGACTGGACTAGGAGAATTCACAAGGTCCATTGCAGCCCTACCATTCTATGAAGTTAATGGCACTCTCTCTTTTAGTAACTGTTTCTTATCAGCTAATCTTGACTGGAGAAAACTGAATAGTGATAAAAAGGTATCGTAAATCCTGTTGCTGCTGCATTTTTCCTATTGGACAGAACCAAAGGTTCATAACCAGTAGTTTTTTGATTGGCAAGTTAAAATCCTCAAGAAAGTTTGGTTTGTGCAGTAGCTGTCAGGAGAAAAAGTGATGACTCTCACTGGAAATATATTTGATCTGTAAAGAATTCTTTATAATGATAGAAAGTAAAAGCATTTTGCTGTTTATTCTGGGTCTAAAGTGGGAGGGAAAGAGTGGGAGGAATAGCAGTATAATTAATAATTTTCTAATATTGTACCTTCTCTAGAAAAGCTATATCTAATTTTTTTTTAGAACCAAAAGGAGACTAGCCCTAAGCTGAACTATAATTGCTAGTTTACAGCTTCTAAATTACATTCTTTATGAAGATAAGTACTTAAAGGTGCATAAGGGCATGAGATTCTGCTGTCACTAATAAACATGCATATTCTTGTTTCTCAGCAAGATTCAAATAGCAGATATAGCGCATTGAATGTACAACACCAAATGTTGAAGGTAGGTACCAGAGAGATTCTCTTTCAGGGGAAGGGAGGGAAGTACAATGAGATATAAACTTACTAAGTTTCTCTCAGCTCATCAGTAAGCATCATTGTATTGTTTCAAAAAGCTATTTTTTCTTTCATGAGTGCACGTTAAAAATAGACTGATTGCTTCTTGGATTGAATAGCTGTGATTTCTAGTAAGTTACATAATTATTTGAGGGGGACATCGACATGAATGCCATTAAATAAAATTGGAAAGATTTTGCATATTAGAAATTGTTCTCAATATCCAAAATCATAAATACTTTGACATAAATTCTTGAAATACTTTTAAAAATTTTTTAGTTGGAATCCTCCAATTAAATAATTAGTCCTTTGCTATTGTTTAGGGCCTAACAGAATCACTTCAGTGCAGATATTGTGCACAGATCCATTAGTGGAAGTGTAATGCGTACACTAAAGAAGTGGTTTTCAGACTGTGTGTTGGGACTCATTACTGGTCACAGATTCTCAGGTACTGCCTCATGGCCTAAAACTGGAATGCGTTTCTCAAAGATGTAATTGTTGCTTTGTGGGCATAAATGATTTTTTTCAACTGGGTCCCAAGAAAAAAGTTTGAAAACCACTGCACTAAAATATGCTCTGCCAAGTAACTGTACACAATTAATAAGCCTTCATAAATGGCAGCTAGCTCTACTTAAATATATTTAATACTAGAAGAATATCTTGCAATTTAATAGTTATATTCTTCTAGTATTTAGCAAGGAGTCTTGTGGCACTTTTTTGCTTTATTAGACTAACACAGCTGCCCCTTTGGAACTTAGGATTTAGCAGATTTTCATCTTAGATGCATCTGTACACACAGCAAAAGATTCCTGCAAGGTAACAGAAAATAGGCTTAAAAAGAAATTAAGTAGCATGGTTTGCCAGTGGAAGGGGATTTATTTGTAAGATTGCAATTGCAATAGCTAACCAAATGTGGGGGAGGGATTTTTTTGTTTTGTTTTGTTTTGTTTTTATTTGAAAAAGAAGGATAACACAGTGCAGGTAAGTTTTAAATTTGCACTTCATGACATGAGCCTTTAAGATTCCATATCAAAAGACCTAAAATCAATGTTGCAGAGTCCTATGACTTTAGGATGAGATTTTTCAAAGCATTGGCTTAATTCTGCTTCCCTGAAATCAGTGGTTATAATCACCCTGTCATTGGTAAAGAGAGAATATCTTTTGCTTGAGGGAGATTTTCAGACATGCCTAATGGATTTAGGAACACAGAACCTTTGCTAATCAGTGGGAGTTGTGCTTCTAAATCCTTCCAGCACTTTTGAAGTCTTTCCAACTCTGGTGGGTTTCCTGGTCACTCTTAATGCAGATTTTTCAGAATCTTTACTAGTTCTTACACATTTAAGGGTTCCCCTGATTTACACCAATAGCTTTGCTATTGCATGTCTTTTGCATGGAGCAAACTATCATAATCCAGTCCAGCACTGTTGAAGTCGATGGAAGTTTTCCCACTGACCTCATAGGAGCGGGATAATGTATGTGAAAGAACATCTGGAGTGTGCAGTGAAGAGTTTCTGAGGTTAGCTCAAAAATAATATCCAAATTGGCTGTAGAAACTGCAGACGAGTCATGGAGAGTACTGACGTCTAATATTGCTATGTGCCGGTTGTTAACAGAGAGAGACTGCCTCTGAGAAGGTGTTTTCAGCAGCTCCCAAGAGGATGGTAAATCCCTGGAACAGGGAGCTAGCTGGCAGAGAGGCCAGTTTGTGTTGTGTAGGGAACTTTAGGTTTTGAATAAGAAACTTTTTGTTATGAATGCTTTTTTTTCTTCTGGATTTGTGTAACCAGTTGCCAAAGACAATATTTGCCAGATATGCAGATGTAGAACTCCTTTCAGTGTCCAACTTTGGCATTTGCAGAGTCAACATGAGGAACTAAAGAAACAGCATGCAGATCTCGAGGAAGAACACCGAAAACAAGGAGAAGACTTTAGGATAACATTCAGTGAACACAAGCAGAAATACTTAAAATTACAGGGAGAGAAGGAGCAGGAAAGCTCCAAGCTGAAAGGTATATGCAAGCTTTACTCAATCATACTACACAGTTTAAAACTCTTCATGTGCCACTGCTTTTTACACACACAAATCTATACTGATGTAAAACAAACAAACAAGGAATCCTGTGGCACTTAAAGACTAACAAATTTATTTTTTGCATTAGCTTTCGTGGGAGAAAATCCCACTTCAGCAGACGTTTGAAGAAGTGCGATTTTCTCCCATGAAAGCTCATGCAAAAAATAAATTTGTTAGTCTTTAAGTGCCACAGGACTCCTTGTTGGCTGTAATGAACTAGACTAACATGTCTGCCCCTTTGGATCTTGGCCATATTGATGTGTGACAGAGTGGACTTGAGCGTGTGTGTACATGCACACTCACACAGATAGAACATAGTCATCATTCATGCTTGGCATTTCCTCCTTTATCAGTCAGTTTACATCTGTCATCCCCAAACTTACGGGGTTGTGCCCCTACCCTGGAGTTGCAGTTAGGGGCCACGAGCAGGGCTGGAAGCCAGAGTGGAGGCTGGAGCTACAGCCCTGGGGTTTGGGACCAGGGCCACAAATGGGCCTTTGATGACAGCATTTGTCCCGTTCCCAGCCACAGCTCACAGTTGCAGCTGTGAATGGGGCCCAGACCCGAGAATGGAGCCTGGACCATGGCAATGAGGAGCTAAGGGCTGGAATGGCGATGGGAGCAGGGCATGGCAGGGCAGGATGGTGCTTCCTCACCACCATGCCCTTCCTCCCCTCAAAGGCTCCTGGGCGGGTGAGTCCCACAGTTTGGGGACCTCTGGTTTGTGAATTCTTGCTATTTAATTTTGCTGTTTATATTTCTGGTCTTCTAAATCCTAAACCTGAATCTCTAAATTCTGGGACTTTTTGTGAGAATTCCAACTAGAATATGTTTTGCCTTTTTTGACTCTAAATTGATTAGAGAGGGAAGCCAGGTTCTCAGCTGTGAAACATTTCAAATGTTGGGCATTGGATTCAATTGTCCAGATCTGCATTAACCTCCACATTAAAACCTGGAAAAAAATGGGTTTTATTTTGGATCTCTACCTTAAACAACCAATATCTTATGAGAATGCAGCTGCTGGTTAGGTTACCTGTTTAACTGTGTGCTATTGGTGAAGTGACTTCATGTTCTTTACCTCACTTTCCATATCTGTAAAATTAGAATATTCTTTTCTAAAATAAGGATATTTGTCTGTCTCACAAGGATTATATGAGGCCTAATTTGTTAGTGTGTAAAGCACTGAAGAATAACTTATTTTTCCCTTGGTAATCCATTTCATGTCAGGAGGATCTTAGAATATAAATGGAATAGATCAAAAGGTATGGTCATAAGCTTCCTAGACTAGAGGGCTTTTGTCACACTCTGCCATTCCTCACAAACACACTCAGCACCTCGGAGCTGCCTAAGGAGGTGGAAGAAAGATCACAGCTTTCTAACTCCTGAAGTGGCTCAAAGCAAATCTGAGCTGCCAATGCTGACAGAACCCTGAAGCAGAAAGCTGGATTTTGCGTGCTGCTTCTTTCCTTGTAGTGGTAGCGTTCACTCCTCTTCTATCACACTTTTCACTTCCATCTGTTTGAGTTCACATATGTGCTGATCATTGATGCAGTGCTTCCAATTAAACTGCTGAGTGTTAGGGTAGAAAATGTCCAGGCTTCAGATTCAGCCTGAACAGAAGAGATGACTGGATGTTATTACTCTGTTAGAGATCACATCTAGAAGCCTATCTGAAGCGTTAGTTACCTGCAGCCACCCTATTGTAAACGCAGGACACACCACTCGACCCTACCCTTGGCCAGGAAAGGAGAGCCGGCTCATATAAATATAAATGTAATCTAAAAACTGGTTAATTAGATTTAACAAACTTAGCCTTGAAATTTAAGGTTCTGTTTCTGTATGAGAGTGAGAGCAATACAGTAATGTCATTACAAGCTTCTTTGAGGTCTGAGCACTGATCTTATGTGTTTTGCTACAGCAGTTATGTGGTAGTTAATGCAATTTATATAATAATCCTTATTTGGTACATCATCTTCAATTAGGCTTCAGTAGTAGTTAAGAACAGTACTTTAAAACTTGTGGTGTTAAAATTACACAATAGCATACTTCTGATTGTGAAGATTGAACTTGAACATTCTGTTTTCTTCTTAATAGAATCTCTATACAATTTGCGGGAGGAGAATAGACAACTGCGAAAAGCACACCAGGATATTCATATCCAGTTACAAGATGTCAAGGTTGGTTTCTGAACCCTAGAAATAGAGGGTATGTCCACACACAGGTTTCAGAATGAAATAACACTGGTTATTTTGATTTAAAAGATGGCATGTCCACATGACATTTCCTTATTTCAAAATAAAGAAAATCATTTTGATATAATAAAACCTAGTATTATATCAAAATGAGGGTTATCTCGAAACTGTCCTTTCAGAATAACCCAGTGTGGCTGTGTTATATCGATGTGACCCACATATTGATATAACAGTTTCACCTTCCTCCCAGGGTGCATGGCACCCTGGAAGGAAGTGCCACCCCTTCAGCACCCTGGCCAGGGAGGGTGGGGGAGTACAGGAGGGCCCCCCCCCCTCCAGCTGGCTGGGCCGCTGGTGGGGGAAACACCCTGTGCCCAGCTCTCCCTGTGCTAGCGGGGCATGGGGAAAGGGAGCCTGAGTGCCTGGCATCCCCCCTGCAGCTGCCTGGCAGTGGGGGCAGGCAGTCCAGCACGCCCAGCTTCCCCGCACCTAGCCAGGTGCATGGGGGCAAGGAGTCCTGCCTGCCTGGCTTCCCCACGCAGCTGCTGGGCACACGGGGCAGGGAGCCTGGCACGCCCAGCTCCTCCCTGCAGCTGCCAGGCAGCAAGGGCAGGCAGTCCCACGCACCCAGCTTTCCCCTGTACCTGGCCAGGCGGCAAGGGCGGGCAGCCCCCCACACCTGGCTTCCCTGCAGCTGGCCAGGCGGTGGGTGCAGGGAGCCTGGTGCGCCCAGCTTCCCCCGCAGTTGCCGGGTGGTGGAGGCAGGGAGTCCCACACACCCGGCATCCCCTCATGCTAGGCTCCTTGCCCCCACACCCGCAACTGTGGGGGGGAAGCCAGGTGCGTGGGACTCCCTTTCCCCACTGCCTAGCAGCAGCCGGGGGAAGCCAGGCACGCTGGGTTCCCTGGCCCTGCCGCCTGGCAGCTGCAGGGGGATGCCAGGCGTGAGGGACTCCCTGTCACCCAGCTAGCTGCGGGGGGAAGCTAGGTGCGCGGAGTCCCAATTCCCCCCTGCCTGGTTGCACCAGAAGGCTGCTGCCAGTCTGGGAGGCTGTCTGTTCACCCACTGGGCTCCAGGAGCCCGGCGCCAGTGGGGGCTTTTTTTCCCCTGAGAGTGGCTCTCCTGGGGAGAGCCAGGCAAGGGATTGGGTGGCAACACGGCCTTGCCAGGGGGCCATGTTGCCACATATCCCCGCATGCCCCTCTCCTAAGTCAAACTAGCGAGTCCTGCCCCCCTGACATGCTAGTTTGATTTGGGTTTTTTTGTGGGGGGGGGGACCTGTTAAATCACTTTAATGGTTGTTATATTGATTTAACTTAAATCAATTCAAGTTATATCGATTTAACTGCCTGTGTGTGGAGATAGCCAGAATCTCCTCCTAGTGTATATGAAATGCTTTGGTATTATCTTGGAGGGGGGGTGGTTATGAAAACTTACAACTTTTCTGAGAAACCTGCCAAAAATCTCTCTCTCGCTGTCTACCATTTAGTGTTTATTATACTAAAAAAATAATAAATGTAAAGGTGGGATCAGAGGCAGCATACAATTAATATAGTAGGACATGATCCAGTATGGTTTTGAAATGGCCCAGTCTGTGAGATTAGTGGGGTTTTAAAATGGGTTTTGTTATTTGTAAAAGGAAAGGTTTTCTAATAAGCTGTACTTTGTCTTTTGGCAAATAATGGTAATACTGAAGTGTATTCCATTTCAGGTTCTCTTCTCCACATCTGCTCCAGCTTTCAACTTTGGTTACAAAACTCTTGCTTTAAGTTCACTGTTTGCTGCTATCACTGTAATATTGAACTCCACATTAAAACACACGTTTAAAACAAAAGTATGTGTTATTCCCCATTAGGATTTTTAAGTTTTAAAAGATCTGTGGGAATATATTTCAATTTTAAAAGAACTTAAGGTTAACACGGTGCCATTCAGGACAAATAATGTAACATTCTTCTTTTTTGTGTAGCAACAGCATAAGAATTTACTCTCCCAACATGACCAGCTTGTAGTGACATTGGAAAACCACAAGAGTGCACTAGCTGCTGCACAGGTCAGAAAGGAAAGGAGAATGTTAGCTCTACTTTCCACCAGATCTGTTTAATCTTTCTGAAGTCTGTTTATCTTCCTTCAGCTGAACCTTATGCATGCAGCTTTTTGCATGGGAATCTGCAGTTAACACCTTGCTGCACACACAGGGAAGAATGCATGCCTTGAAGTGTTGCTGCTAAATTTGAAATTATAGCAAATCAAATGATTTTATGATCTTTGACATCTCCATTGTGGGCTCAACTGAGTGCATGTGTTACCAATAAGGGTGTGACATCTTTCCATCTGTGAGAGACTTCAGAAGGCCTTCTGTGCTTTCTTTTTCTCCTGCAGAACTTTGGTTAGCTCAAGGCGTCAGGGCTCTGACACTTGAACACATTACTTTTAAAGAACTGACTTATTCAACAGGCTTCATTTGTGTACTAGCATAACAAAGCAGGTGGACTATCAATAAAGTGCGTGTGCACGTGCGGACACAGGACACCACGAGTGCTTTGGAGACACTAAAAAGGAGCAGCATTAGCAAGTTTTTAAAAAAGGATATACACAAGATAAAGAGCTGATACCTTGATAGCAGATTACAGAGCCAGCCAGCTATTCCAGTAGTAGCCACATGTCCCAATACTGAGGTATGGGTCTGTTGCTTACCTTGGGAAAACTATTAGCAAAAGATCAAGGAGGATAATGATGAAAAGAAAAGTTATGGGGGAAGCTAGGAGAGTGGTGCTACCTTTAGGTTAGTAAGGTGTGAGAGTGGGTTGGGAAGGAAAACAGGAACCTAATCTAAGTTTAAAAAAAAAAAATATCAGAATCTTTGGAATCATGTATTTCAGGGTGAAGTAGAGTGTTCCTTCCAAATTCTGTGTGCTGTTGAAGGTAGGCTGTCTGTATACTACTAGAAAGGTCAGCACCTAGATGTTCTTCCATAACTGTATTTCGTAGACTAAAAAACAAAGATACGACTTTTCTAAGCAATATGTGCTGGGAGCCAATTTTTTCAAAGAAGCTGGATGTAATATTTCTTCTATCATCAGGTAAAGTCCTGGGAGCTGGTTTACTAAACTCTAGAAAAAAGAAAAGAAAAACCTCTCATGTAATCTCACGTAGGGCCTACTGAAACCAATGGAAAACTCTTCATTGATTTTACTATCACTGTTTCATCCCTCTAAACACAAAACCTACATTTGCTTTTCTTTAGACTTTGTCTATCCAGATCCATAATGTTACGGTTCATCTTAGTAAACAGAGTAATCATCCATGTGTTCTTTTGAGTTCTGTGAAACCAACAGGCAGTAGTTAACACAGTTTGCTTAGCTTTTCTTGCAAACTTATTAAGAAAAGATTCACAGCAGGGTACTAGCCAAACAGGCCACTTACAAAAGGACCTCTCCACTGTTTGACATACAATAGATTTTTAAAAGGATGGATAATGTCAGCAGTCAACACTGTATTAACTTTTGTGACCTGAGTCTTTAAAAGCACGGCCACTTATGTGCATTTTTATACCTCAAACAGCCAGAAAAGACATGTTTTTTAACCTATTTTCTCACCAATATTAATTCCCTTAAGGCTAAGACCTTGGATGACAGCTTTTATCCTGGAATGATTTGTTTAATGGGATGGAGTATAGCATTAACCTTTGAAACCTGAATTGGAGGAACTTAGAACACTGTTTCAACTAGCTTGTATACAGAAAGCTCTCTACATGGCCAATGAGGAGCAAGAAAATTCAGATGTAAAGATAACCTTTTATGTTTAAGATCCTTAAGGCTAGTTTTATCTAGGGACTCTAGTTAACATTGTCTTTAATCTTTTCTGTAAAATTTATAGTCAGAGACTCCAATCAATCAACCAGGAGAGGGGGAGAGAGAGATCTCCCTCCAGAGAAGTCGGACTTGTAATTACTTCACATTCTTCTTTGCTTTTAGACTTGTCCATTTTAATTGATGCCATAGTGGTGTGAAGATGCTTTGAGGTGCCTCTAACTTCAGAGCTATTATCACATACTACATCATGTCAATCTGCAGCACTGTGGATTTTTTGTATGAGCATCATGCATCGATATGCTATGACACATTATGTCTATCTGCTGTATTATTGATTGCTATGATATTACATTAAATACACAGGTGAACTTTTACAGTCACTGAGTATGTAGTGTGGCCAATTGCTAAACCTTAACTTGGATTTGAAAAATAAATTACCAAACATTTTCTGGACTTCTTACCTCTCTGAAATAGCAATTTGCAGCATTTCATTGTATTTCCTCTCAGTGCTCATTAGAGTAATAGAGTGCCTGATGCCTGAAGAACCCACTCTTTCCCTTACCCAGAGTGGCTGTGAGCAATTTTTAAATGATGTTTAAAGCTGAGTGACTGTATGGCAAGTTTTAGCTCCAAAGAGTGTTAAATGTTTTCCACAGAATTATAAACCTTAAAACAAGGAGTGGGGAAGTGGAACAGGAGAAGGTGGAAGGGTTATAATGTAAATGGTAAGCTGCTGTGCTATGCACTACCTTTCATATATCTGATAGATGTAATTGGTTATGACAGATACCTCTTCTGTGAAAGCATTCTGCTTTCTGAATTCAGTTGCTTTTTCTTGTATACTTGCTTTGGGGGGAGTGGGTTATAAGAAGTCCCTCAATCCTGCCTGAATGACCAGCATGAATAGCTTGCTGAAAGTGAACAGATCGTCCATTCATCAGACAAACACCAGTATAGCCGCAAAAGAAGTGGATCCCTAATAACTTACTTTGGGGTGTGAAGGGAGGTTTTGCAACTCTAAAGTCCTCTTTAACCTTCATGTTCACACCATTCCACCAGTGGAAGTACTGTTACTTTATTTGCTCTTTTCTATTAAAGTTGCTCCAGTTTGATTGATTTTATTTTTCTCCCATAATTTTTTCTCTTGACTCCTGTCCTCTGATAAAGGTTGAAGATAGCTGAGAGTTTTTATCACTTGTGACTGTTTCTTTTTTTTAAAAACTTGATTATTGTTTCTAAAAAGAATTGCATTTCTTGCTAGTGAACAGATGAGAAACAATCCATGGCATTCTGTTTCTTTCATTTTAAAGTGTACAAAAAGACAATTTAATCATTTACTCTAGCTCTTCTTCTGCCTGGCATGAAAAACTAATTGCCATCTCTGTGCTATAGGGATTTTTCAGTGTGCTTTGTATTTATATGTTTACCATGGCTGATGAATATGTATTAAATCAAGGCTATCTAATGCATGGAAGCAACCTGTCTTAGACTATCGATATTTGATCTGATGTGCATGTTGAGTGATTCTGTATACCCATATTGCCAAGAAACTCACTGCGGAGTGAGTTTATGTAATATAATGGGTATATTTCAATTTTAGTCCCAGGTGGAAGAATATAAGCAACTGAAGGACACACTGAACAAAATGCCAAGTTTTCGACAATCTGAAAAGTTAGAGCAGCCAAAAATTCCAGAGGAGACCGCAGTGACGATAGCCACTCCTCCAAATAGCAATCTCCCGGAGCATAAGAAGAATGTAGCCGAAGAGCAAAGAGAGGTAAAAATCCTTGACTGCCACAGCAATATTTTTCTCTTTAAGTAGATTTTCAAGTAGAACTTGATGATATTTTTTGGATGAAATTTTTTTTCATTTTGGATGAAAAAAGCACATTCAGTTAGACTGAAATACTATGCAGATTTGTGGTGAATGTCAGATTGTTTTGATTGAAACACAAATTCTGAAGAAATCTGGATGTATCTTTTCAACATTTTCTAAACCACACTGCTTCTAAATGGCTTTGTTCTGAATTCAGTTTAGTTTGAAAAAAGCTAAACCCAAATGAAATAATGTTTTATTTCAGGTCAAATAAAATACTATATTTTATCTAAAAGAAATTTTAAAGTAGATCGGTTTGGCCACCAACCCAAAAAAATCATTATTTGTATAACAGCCTGTTCTGTCTTCAAGGGCACAGAACCATGAATCAGCAAAGCAATTTAGTCTATTCACTTCATTAGGACACACGAACATGCTTAATTGCTTTACTCAGTCAGGGCCCAACTCTGACGTGAAGTGTTGAAGCACCATTTAAGGTTGTTATACATTGTGGGAGGGGAGATCACCCCTCCCTGCCACATAATTCTAAAGGTAGTTGATGATAAAAAATATTCTCTGGTTTTCAAAAATACTAGGACCTCTAAAATCAGCTGACCAAATATATCCTCAAGTAGTATAAATTTGAGATACCTGCTGTTTGTAATAGTGAGGATTTATTTTTAAAAAGGGGAGTCTCCCGTATTAACTTTTCAGCATGATTTTTAAAACAGCAGTGGCAAACCTAACTTAAACCAGAACATTTATGATTCAGACAAAGTTCAGGTTTGTGTGTAAAATCTGGGCATGTGCCATTTTGTCTGAGCTCTCATTTTACATGTGCCTCTAAGGTTGGGACTAAATATCTCTGGGTTAAAATAAATAGGCTTGAAAAAATTAGATATTTTTAAAAAATGAAAAAATATTTCCACCAATGAAAAATCAACATTTATAGACAGACAAGAAAGAAAAATATTGTTTGAGAACATGTGAGACTTTGATTTAAATATATTTACTTTTTATATTTTGACTGTTCTGAAGTATTAACTTCTTGAACCTCAACATTTACTGTCATTAAACAATTGTCTAAAACTACCCCTGTTGTGCAAAATGTGAAAATTTAATATAAATCATTAGAAAAAATGCTTTAAAATAAACATCAGTACTACTTGTTCACATGATAAAAAATGGAATTCATCCAAACCTAAAAGTAAAGCTCTTTTTTCATTTTATTTTAAAAAGCAGGATGAATCTTTTGGGCTTCATTTTAGAGTAAAAGTGGGTTATTTAATGTCATTGTCATTTTTTAGTTGCATAGAACCAAGAACTAGAGTCTGATACCTTTGCTCAGATTAAATAGCACCTGACTCCAGAAGTAAATCCATCAGTTCTGGTTGTTGACTAAAATTCTAACCTTTATTGTGGAATACAGCTGATTGCTGCCACCTTTACTCAGGTGGAGTAATATTTTACTCCATAAATTGTCTCTGACTTAACTCTGTTTTCAGAATGAGATGCTGATCATCATGAGTAAGGTTGGAAAATCTCACCATTCTATAGCATTTTCTAGAACATAACCAAATATGAGAAAATTATAAAAGTTATGAGTCAGATACTCAGCTACTACTACTTTTTGCAGATGCAGTTTTGAGTCCTACACAAATTGTATCCTCTTGTGCCAACAATTAACGTGAGTGCACATATTAATAAAAACAACTGTTGACACCTACAAAGAGGTAGACATATCTAGCTGCTACTTGGAGATCGCATCAAGATCTACACATAAGATGCCTTAAATTATTATTAAATCTAATCACTGATAATAAATGGGTAGACATTTTCATTTATGAATATTACAAAATATTAAGCCTTTATGGAAGTCAGGCATGTTTTATAGTGTAATGGTCTCTAGAAGTAGAGATGTCTTTGAAATATCATGGAGTTAATATTTCATTTTTCCCCAGAATGAGGAGTTACCACAGGAAAGAGAAGAAATCAATTCCAAGAGGAGAGACGATGAAGATGAGCCTTTACATTTGGGCAGAAAGGAGAATGAGGGTCATTACCACAAAGAACTGAATATTCCACAACAACAGGAAGCAGGAGAAGATGAAGATCAACACATGGAGCAAGCAGAAGAGGAGCACAAAAAAGAATTTGAAGAGGAGGAAATGGAGCAGGCAGGGCAACCTGAGCACCTGGTAGAAGAACAGGACCAAGCACCAGAAGAACATGAGTGGAAAGAACAGAAACAAAAGGAAGAAGCAGCAGGTGACATGCTGCATGAACACGTTCACTCAGAGGTGCAGCATTCTCTTCTGTCCTCTCGTTAATTTACTGATGCAGTTGTTTAAACACTGTGCACCCTTTCCGGGCCCTCTCAACTGCAGGCCCAACTCTGCACCTGCATATAGTTGCAGGTGTAATTAGAGTTGTTTGGATTTGATGGCACTTCAGGAGTAAGGCCACATTTAAAACACAGCACTTAAATGCTTGGGATTCTAAGCATATGATTAAGTGCTTTCTGAATCGGGTGTCGATATCTAAGCAACTTTAACTCCACTTGCAAATAACTGCAGATGCAAAAGGAAAGCCACACAAAGCTCAGTTTAAGCTTCAGAGTGGTGTGGGAGGTTTGTGTTTCAGTTTTTTTGGGGGACTGACTGTCTTTGTAATATTGGATCTGATGCATCTTCCTGTTGTAGCAAATGGAAAAACATTTCCTTTTCAGTGACTCTTATAACTCCAGTAAATGCTCTTCATTCAAGCATTTGCTAATATTTTGACAAAGCATTTTAGTTGTAAGATGAGCATGCCTAGAGGAGCAAAGGTAATTTAATGTACAGTAGGAACATGACATTCTGTGGAGCTTTCAAGAGAAACAGCAAGATCTGGAAATACAGCTGAGTCGGGTATCAAGCAGCAAAATTAATTAGTTGGTCTCACCTTAGTTCCCATATGCATTTATCCATCTAAGAGAACAATTATAGAATTCAAGCATGATGGAAAATCGTTGGTTGAGGGGCTCTGGACTGGACTGGCAGGGACACAGTAAGCTACAATTTGACCTGGCTGTATTATGCCTGATCGCAAACAATTTTAAGTCATTCATTTAAGATCCAAACAGTCATTTTAACATGTCCATTGCTGGTAATAAGAGTTCTACCAAGATAATCATTCTGATAGTAAAGGGAAATAGGTACAGGTTCAGAAGCGTGTATGTTCAAACATGTTCCTTCCACAGGAAGCTCTGACACAGACTGTAACAAAAAGATACAAACTGGCCTACGAAGAACAGGAGGAGCAGCAGCGTCTGGCAGCCCAAAGAGCTGAAGAAGCCAAACAGCTGAGGGAACGTCAGGAATCTCTACACCAGCAGAGGCTGAAAGAGCAGTTATTACGGCAGCAGCAGCTTCAAGAAAAAGAACTTGCACTACGGAGACAGGCTGAGCGAGGGGAAGAGCTGTATAAACACCAGCTAAGGTTAACAACTTCTCTTAAGGGTATTCCGCAGTCTGGTTTTCATTCTACACTTTGAGATGCAGGTGTGAATTGCACTATGAGGAGACATAGCGGTACTTCACTAAATGTCATCCATTGAACGGGTGCACTAAAAATATAGTGTAGCTGTTGAGGTAGGAGCAGCAAAGCGTTAGCTGCCTAGTTGTATATGGCTTGCTTTCTGCTACCTGGCTACACTTCAACAGTTCTGGACATAGACCATTTCAGTTTTTGAGATGTCTTAGGATCTTTTAGGATAAAAAGTACCTAATAAACAGAACATGTTTCATGAGAACTTGATGCTTGAGAAAATGAAAGGCTAATATCACTTTCTTGAAAATTGGTTTGATCCATACCGCTGAAGTTCAAACAATTTTGTGGTCAATTAGAATAAAAAACGTGGGTGAAATCTGGCTACTGTGGCTATGTCTACACTGGGAATCAGTTCGAATTAAGGAGCCCTAATTCAAACTAATTTGAATTGTGTCTACACTAGATTTTGCCTAGTTCAAACTAAAAAATTTTTGTAGACATGTAGGCATGCTAGTTTGAACTAAATAAGTTTGAATTAGCACTTAGTTCTAACTAAGCATGTTTTCTAGTTCAAACTAACCACTTTTTTTAGTTCAAGCTAAAAAGTTAGTTTGAACTTAAAAGTGTGGCTAGTCTGAACTAATAGTTCAAACTAACTTTTGAGCTACTTAGTTTGGACTAATCAAGTCCTAACTAATATTTTAGGTGTAGACATAGCCTGTAAGTGTAGCTTGTCTCCTCCCCAGCCATCATCAGTCTCCCATTCAGTGACTGTCTTTTGTTGATACTGTTTCTGCTCACTTACTTACTTAGTTTCAGCGCCATCAGTGGCCTTACCTTACTATTTGAAGCTTAAACCTATTTGGTGATCCTTACAGAAATATTTTCTGAAACAGACAGTAATAGGGTAATATTAACATAAGTAACATTAAGAAAGCCCATCTTACTACAAGGAAGCCTTTTGTGAATTTGTACAGTCCAATTCCCTGATCCTATAGAGCAGTGGTTCTCAACCTTTTGCAGGTTACGAGACGTTTGGTGGTATTTTGTGACCTTACAGGACACACTAGAAAATCCCCCCCCCCCCCCCCAACCAAATCCAGCCATCTTCCTGGCCCTCCATGACACACCTATTGCTGTGTGATGACACAGTAACGTGTCCCCCACACAGTAATTGAGAACTGCTGCTATAGAGAGTACTAAAGCAAACTCCTTGCAGGATCAAAACCAAAGTTGCCCAGATACATGTATATCAGTTCTTTGCTTTGGAATCTTTCTTAAACAGACTTTTTGATTCTTTGATTTCATTTCAGTAGATGAGAAACACACACATGCAGAGGCTAGTATGGTATCCTACACAAGACTGTCTTGTTCCTAATGTATATTTCCTTTTAAAAATGCTAATGGAATAACTTAGCTAAAAGGAAAGTTAATCTGAAGTTTGTTTATTTGAAAAAGCAAGACCTGTCTCTGTGAAACTGAAACTGTACATTTGCATATAATTTTTTAGCCAACAAGCTCATTTTGAGAATCTGGACCATGATATTGTACAAGGAGAAGAGGGGCAAGCCATCCATGATGAAGAAGGAGGTGAGACTGAGTTCTCTTTCCATTCCCCTCTGTGAACTGTCTTCAATGTCAGATTGTCTTGTCCATTTAGAAATAAATGCATCTACTTGGATTCCAATAAGAGAGCGCAGTATTTTCTTTACTGTTTAAATCAGTGACTTTCATTTGTGATTTTTGTGGTTGTGTTGCCCAAGATATCATATACATTGGTTGTATACATGCTTCTGAGAAGGACAGCCTTTTGGTGGAAGCACTAGACTGGATTTCAGGAGATTGTTGGTTCTGCCACCAAATTCCTGTGTGACTTCAGGCAAATCATTTAAGTTTTCTGTATCTCAATTTCCCCATCTGTAAAATAAAGCTAATTCTTTTGTCTATCTCAAGCTTGTCTATTTTCATCATATGCTCTCAGGTCAGGGACTACATTACTATGCATATCCACTGTGCTACCACAATGGGGCATTTTTTCCAGTTAGGGGCTCCAGGAACTACCGTAATACTCATAATAATTATTAATCCTCTCAGTGTATGAAAGGGAAAACCATCACCAAGATGAAGCAGAAGAAGCAGAAGATCAGCTTAATACAAATGAGCAGCAAGAACCAGAACATGAGACAGAGAACGAGCAGGCAGAGCCAGTGGTAAGAAAAATCTGGGCGTCAAAATAAGATCGTGGCCACAATTTAAAGTCTTTACTTAATTACAAAATTAGCAGGGTCTTCACTGTTGAAAGCATTCTATCGTTCAACGCACCCCAAGCTTGTGTTTCTAGTGTAACCCTGCATGAAGATTTTTGACACTGCTGGGCTTTAAACTGGGAACACTTGGATACAAAAGCAGTAGTGGAGCATTGCATTGGCTTTCCATCAGAGCGCATGCCACCTTGAGAGGCTCGGGACCAGACTAGATCCAATACTACATATGCACCTCATTATGCCTAATGTATACATTATCTTGCATACATACTTTTTTTATTTAGACAACTAGGATATGTGGCAAATATTTGAAAAGAAGAATATTTTTAGACCAAAGATGTTACTGGTATCTTGGTAGCCGCTGTATTAAATCTATGGGATAATAATGGGTAATAAGCATAAAGCAAAAAACATTTATTGAATAGCAAAGGTAAAGGAGATGCTGGGCATTTTCTCCCTTAAGAAAGAAATGTGGCTCAGGTCAGTATAGCAAAGCGTAGGGGAACATGGAGAGCAGCTTTTGTGAGCTATGTGGAATCAGGCCAGATTAGTGTTTGACACTTAACTAGTCTGACTTATCTTTGTTGCCCTGACAGCGGTACTTTATCAAGCTGTTATCCTAGCTGTGTTACCAATAACCAAAAACCTTGCCGTGCCCTGTGTCAAATGAGTTGGTAGCCTCAGTCTAGTTTCTGGCAGACAGATGCACACATCATACTGTATCCTTGTTCAGAGCTGACATACTTATTTCCATCGCTGTAAATCTGGCACTTTTCATAATTACTAAGATTTTGATTCAATGCACACTGAAGCCAATGGGAAAAAAACTCTTACTCGCTTTACTGGGCTTTGGATCAACCCTGAGATAACTATTACTGTAACCATTTTTAAATGAAATGGAATTTGATGGGATTAAGCACTCACACAACACACCATTCTAAAAGTTGCAGAAGGCAGCTGTGGAAGATGTGAACCCAGCTGATGATCCTAACAATCAGGGAGAGGATGAGTTTGAAGAGGCTGAACAAGAAAGAGAAGAGAATCTGCCAGATGAGAATGAACAGCACAAACAAAACAATCAGAAGCAGGAGAACCCAGAGGTGGAGGAACATTTAGTGGTGAGTAGATGAAAGGAAGCCTCTGTAGAGCGTGTGCAACTGTGTGTGTATTTAGAGCTATGTCGAGAATGGCTATACTAAAGATGCTGCATGAGGAAGAATGATAAACATTCAAATACTGCAAAAAGCAGTGAGAGATGCATCTGGCAATGTGGGTTGTAGCCCACGAAAGCTTATGCTCGAAGAAATCTGTTAGTCTGTAAGGTGCCATAGGACTCTCGCTGCTTTTGCTGTACACAGATTCACACGGCTATCCCTCTGGAACATTCAAATATTGATACTCAGACACTGATCTTTGCTTTTGTTTTAAATGGTCAGATTTTAAACTATATACACCTAAAATTACAGAACTGTTTCTGGTGATATCTTAACCTTGTCTCTAATACCATCACTCCCAACCCAGCTGCCAGGCTGAATGCCGTTTTTCTACTGTTTCTGTGTCACCTTATGCACAGCTACATGAGTGGACTTTCCATTATAGTTCTCTAAGTCTCTGCCATGTCTTCACACATAGCCCTCACAAATACTTTTTTCTTCCATGATGCCCAGAATCTGCATTATTAAAATACGAAACATGCATGGTAGAATGACATTTCCATTCTGTTTCTCTAGATGGCAGGAAATCCTGACCAGCAAGAAGATAATGTGGATGAACAGTACCAAGAAGAGGGAGAAGAAGAGGTAATAAAATGAATGTAGAGTGGGTGTGAAACTCAGATTGCATAATAGATCTTTGTTCACTATAGTGAACATCAGTCAGTTTTATAAAAGTAAAATGTATCTAAGGTATCATTTTTCCCATAATAGTTTTTGACTTTATAAAAGATGGGGAGTCGTCATCACTTCTACACTGGCCATTGAGGTAACACTTCAGTCATCATTTTTCCTTTGACTACTTATGCTGTCAAGTGGCTGCCCATTAATTTCCTGTTTAATTTAGCATTAATTATGCAGTTACTGAAAAGATTTTGGCTTGGACTACAATACAGGTAAGTTGATATAAGGCAGCTTATCTTGACCTAATTATGTTAGTGTCCATAGTACATCAATGGGAACAAGGCTGTAAGTGCTCTAATGCACCAGCATCATAACTCTACCTCCACAAGAGGTGAAGGGGTTATGTTGGTGTAGTTCGGGCATCTTAGTGTCCATGTAGACACTGCAGGTTACTTAACATTGGATGCTGAGTGTGAATTTCACAGCTCCATGCTGTGAAAAGAAACCTCAGCTGACATCTGGGGTTCCCCCCTAACCCCCAGATTAGAGGAAGGCTCCAGCTAGAGCCTAGCTGCCTTCCCTGATTCCCAGGCTGCCTGTGACCCCCATAAGACTGGCTGGAGGCAGCTGAGCTCTCAGTGGGGAGTGTGAAGTCAGAGCCTGGGGGTAGCTTGGCTACAAATCCAGGCTTTCAGCCCCATACACTGCCCCTCTTTAGTCAGTGGAAGTGCTTCTGATGAGGACACACACCACCAGCAGAAGGAAGATAGTGTGGACATGAATCATTGCAGTAAATTTATTTTCACTGTGCCCTAGTCAGAAACTTAGTCATGTTAAAATATTTTAACATATAATTTTAAGGCTTCCTGCAACTAAAGTACCCAGTTAAAAATCACATCCCTTGATCCTATAGCGCTGTTCCATGAATTGATCTCCCATAAAAGGTGATAGAAAGCTTGTGGGCAAGATGAGGTCAAAATAAACCTGCAGAACTGTGCAAGGAGACTGAGATCTGATCGCCACTAACATAAAATGGAGTTAAACTGCTAAATTATTATGAGCTAAGAATTCACTCCAAAGAGTGTGGAATTCAGTGTTGTAGCTTTTCAGTGAGTGGTCTGGTGTGTAATCTGTGAGTTTTTGCATAGCATCCTGTATTTAAGCAGTGTCACTAAGAAGTTGCCATAAGCTAGTCAAGCAGAAAACATCCTCTAAGTTGTTTTGTGCTTGCTTAACATAAAAGTTAATACTCAAATGATTCCACGGGTGTACTTCTCAAATTAAGACATACGGGTTTAATACAATGGGATTAACATATGTGTAGAGTTAGGCACGTGCTTAAGACTTTGCTGAACCAGGTATTTTTGTCAAGTTTCCTCTATAAAACAAACAAAAATATCTTGTGTATTAAAAGTATTTCTATCAAGAAGTTTTTGAATTTTAGTTTTCATTTAAGGCCTACTGAATCAAATGCATGGGGCACAAAGTTTAGAGGTTTTCAGACCTGTGATACTACACATTGAGGAGGACAGAGAATGATTTGAAATTTAATATCAGGTTTTTATATGTAATCCTGTTATACCCTGATCACTACTGGGAGCATGCTGCCATCTGGTACGTCTGCAAAAATCCAGAGGCTTGAATTGTCAGCAGGCTGTAGATATGGGCACAGATCATGCAGGATCCATATGGATCCCAAGGAATCAATGGAAAGACAAGCACCTGCCTCTGCTTCGCTCCTCTTTAATCTGCCAACTCATATACCTTATTCCTTCTCTGAGCCGTGATTCTTCAGCATCCTCTCTGTACTGTGCAGGGGAAGTAAGATGGAGCAGGGGAAAAGGAGAACCCCTCTTCTGCACAGAAGGGCTGTGATCTGGAGACCAGGAGGTGTATTATTGGGCCTTTCACTCCTAGTTTGTACTGGTAGCAGCTCAAGGTGTCATATACATGAAAAATTGAATCGGTTAAACTAGAGGTGTTAGCTGAATAAAATTGGCTTAAACCAGTGCAAATCCTCATGTGGACATTCTTATTTCAGGTTAAACCAGGCTTACTGCAGTTTAGCTTACATCTACTGTAAGCTGTAAAAATGCTAAGTTAAAATCAGTGGAACTTTCTCATGCAGAGAACCTTTTAACTTTTCAAGAACCAGTTTGGGTGAGCAGTATTTAGAAAAACAAAGTTGAAGCCTCTGCTGACTAAAAGAAGGGAAAGCAAGAACATGGTAGGTTAGGGACCTGACAGCGGGGAAGCTCCTGGAAAGAGGCTGACTGCTGGTTGTTAGTTTAGGACAGACGTAAGGCAACCCACAGTATGCCTACTGACAGTGGCACATAACCCCATTCAGAGCAACACATGACACCCTCTGTGTTGCCACCCCAGGCTTGCCACCAAGTGGAGCCTCTCTGGAAAACTTCTGTGGCATGCCTGAGAATCCCCCCTTCCCTCCAGTTGCAGCCGCTGCTGAGTTTTCAGATGGCCACCACTTTTTTTCAACAGAGGGGGCTGTCATCACTGGCTGAGGGTCAGGAAGGAAGGGCCAGCAAAGGTTGCCAACCCCTAGTTTAGGAAGCTGGGCAAGGAGTCACCAAGGGGCCCAACACAGAACTGACCTACACTCTCACACACTCCTCCCTCTATGGTATTTACTAGGAGTTCAACCTCAGGTTCTCTGCATGTACCAGTGAGAATGTACCATTATCGAGGAATCAGAGACACCACACGTACCAGTGAGAGAATACTATTTTGGAGGAAATTACAGTCCTTTATATACACACACCAAGCCTTAAATCACATCAAGCCTTAAATCTTATTACAGGCGCCCCTGATGGGATTGATTTAATCAGAACTCTTTGCTGTCTCATGGCAGCCTCACTGCACAGACTTAAGACAGTAGTTTTAATTTTGTAGGAGACAAACTTGCTGTGGAAATCTCAGTTCTGATGTGTGTGGTGAGTGCACTTTTGATAGTAGGCAGCACTGTAAGACAGTGGTGGTGATTTTTTAATTGTTTGTTTTTGCATTTTAATACTGTAAAGATATTTGCCAGAGGTAACTTATAAAAGGAAACTAGAAATTTGCAGAACTGTTTGTGTGTCCCTTTTAGGTCCAGGAAGATTTGACTGAAGAGAAGAAAAAGGAACCGGAACACCATGCTGAAGAGCCATATGGTGAAAATGATGAAACTGTAGGTACAGTAAAATAGTGGTTTCAGTTGACTTTAACAAAGCTACAGTCATGTCATGGTAGCTCTTACACACTAAAGGTTACAGCTCACTTTTAAGCACAAGTTTAGTGCTCAAACTCTGCCTCAACTTCCTCCTGCCCTTTCCTGTTCCTCCTAAAAATCCTTTCAACTTGGAGACCCTCCATCTTTAGCATCTGGAATTCCTGCATTAGCTCTTCCAGCTTCATGTGAGCACCACCCCTTTTTCATCTTCCTTTGCTTTTTAAATTCCATTTCTAAATTTGCTCCACCCCCAGCTACACGTCAGGGCCACAAATCCTATGCTGTGCATCCAAGACATAGAGCACAGAATCTCTCCCTGAATTTTTCCTGTGTTATGTGATGTGCTATTACATAACATATAAGAATGATAGAAGAATGTAAATGTTCTGTTATAAGAACATTTAACAAGCTAATTCACTCAAAGTATGATCCTGCTCCTGTGGAATCCATTGGGACTTTTGACACGAATTTCAACAGTTTCAGACTCTAAAGGATGAGATCTTCATCTCCACTAAACCTCTATAAAAACCCCAGGACCAGGGAGTCACCATTACCCTGGCGCAGGAGTTGTATAAGAGGGCTGCAGGCTGCCTTATGTAGGCCTCAACCTTTTGGATGGGGCCTGACTGAGGCAGGCCTATAGCTTCACAGAAATTGAGAGTTGTGATCTGTCAGCCTTCAAAGCATCTCAGAATTATGGTAAAAGGCTTATCTCTTCCTTTGCCCTTGCTTCCTCATTAGTCCCAGTTCTGTCCTGCACAAGAATTTTATGCTAACTCAGCCAGCTGTTTTGTGACATGCTGTAAACACCAGACAACATTTAAAAAAAAAAAAATCTTGGTTAAACAGTTTCACTGGATTCTTCCTTTTTTATCTTTTCAGGCTGACGAAAAAAATAATGAAGGTGCAGACCAAGAGCAAGGAATTCAAGAAGAGAACAACCAAAAAGAAGGACATGAAGAAAATTATGAAGAGGAAGAGGACGACGAGGAGGAAGGTGGGGCCATTGCAGCAAAAGCCCATAGACGAGGGGAAATGTAACTTTTGCTGTTGTATGTTCAACAATAAGAATCATGCTTGTAAAGAACTTTTTTCTAAGGTATTTAATTACAATAATTTGACGTTTGCCTTTTATGTTTTTTACTTTTCTATTAGATGCTTTCTTACAGATAAGTGAATACACTATTTTGATACTCTAGATTAGCATCTCTTTTATATTAAGGGTTTACAAAGACAGACAATGGAATATCTTCTCATTCTTTTCATAATTCTGGTGATGTTGTAAAAGAACACTTTTGGTATAAATTTAAACTTTCTAATTGCCCAAGTTTAGAAAGAGCATTCAGTGTACACTAAGATATATGGGAAGTGATTTTGTGCCTGAAACTACTCAACCTCAGTCACTCAGATAGTTTCAGTGCCTTCATGGATACATGTGAGAGTTCCTGCTAGTTGAATTACACACTGAAGACCTAATTTTGAAATGCTTACATGCTTAACTTTTAGGCATATCAGTAGTCTCATTGGCTTTAATGGGACTATTTCCTGAAAGGTAAGCATGCACATATGTTTGTGGGATCAGGGTGCAGTTTGTAGATGCCGTGCAACTTTAAAACATGCAATCTATAAAGCTTTAAGAATAGAACCACATTAAGAGTTATAAATTTGACAACTCCTTATATGCAGTTGTTATAAACTAAAAGTTAATGTGTGTTAAGGTTCTTCAGTTACAGAAAAATCACAGCAGTTAATCAGAGATGATCTGCAGGCAAAATATATGTAGAATACATTATGTAGAGAATTACTTGGACAATTATAGATGCAAATCAAAATAGTTCCATCAATTGACACTCTGCACGAGAAGAATGAAGGCTTATAGGAAGAATAACTGGGTAATACCCAAACTAGGTCATAAAATGTTTATCTGGGACACTATTGTTGAAACACTTTAATGATCATTTGCATGCAAGCCCTGCTGGACATGCATTTTGGAGACTAAAAGGGCTTACAGCATTTTAAGTGAGTTAATAGTGGTACATGATATCCTCTTCTGAATTTAGGCCCCCACATTTCTTGAGGAGGTCATCCAGAGGGATGTCTAGAGGGCCTCTTGTAGGCTATTACTTAGTATTAAGTATGCCAAGTCCTACAATTAATGTAATCGAGGTGCATGAAAATATACAATATTTGTACTGTTATACAGCCTTGCTGTTTAATTTAAAGGGGTTTGGCCTAAGGGCTGTAATCTAACCATTGTGGTACTCTTGAATTAACCCCTGAAGAATGGAAATCTGGATTTCCTAGGATATGTCCCATTGCTGTAAATGAGACATACCGTAGCTATGAGCATCAGGGTGTTAATATATAAAGAAAAGTGTGTTTCTTTCTCTTTAGAAGTTTTTTTGACTGATATAACTAATATTTTTTAGTTTAACTTTTTAATATGAATGTAATTTAATTCATTTTCTACTAACTCAGTTATACTTTTTAAAAAATTATTTCACTATTCCTGATTGTTTCTAAGTGTCAGATATACTTCCTACATTTCAGAGGAATATTTTGGTAAACATGTATTTTGGATTTGCTGGTTACCATGTTTACTTTATATATAAAAACATTTATGTAATACTGTAAAATGTATAATATGTACATAATCTTCAGAATACAATTATTTTGGTAAATTGGCCTGTATTTTTAATGTCACTGTTGCAAAATTTAATTATTTGAGGCATAATAAAACTTGCCTGAAGTCAATAAAGCTAGAGTGTGAGTCACATTTTGCAGTGTGACATTTTATTGTTGTTTTTCTACATATCCATTCATGCCATATGTGAATGTACTCACAGTGTGGGTGAGGGTGGAGAGAAGACTGCAACATTTTACAGGACAGAATTTTCAAAAGCACTTTGTGATAACTGTATTCAGTTGCCATTGAAGTTAGTGCTAAAACTACTGTTTAACTCAATCGAAGCTCTTCCAAAATTCCTTACAATACATTGGCTGATTTAACTGTTTGTAGCTCGGGCCTTTAAGCCATACTTTAAGCCATAGGAGGACTGCCTTCCCAAATTGATCACTGAACTGCTTTACATGCATTTAACATAAAATATATCAAGCAGGAGGAAGAAGTGATGCAAGCAGATGTTGCTCCCTTAAGTCTTTTGATTTTCTCCCCTTTCAAGCACTAGTTATACCCTGTCCCCCCCATATTTACCTAGCCAGAGGCCCTTGGTACATCCTACTGGTGACTGTTCAAACCAGATGTTCTTGCTTTTCATGGCAGCAACATCATTTCAAGTGAGAGGACTACAAAATTCCCAAGCATGACGTAAATGAGGTACACAGCTTAGGCTGGTGTAGTATTTTAGGGAATCAGCTGTAGGACAGTGTAATTTTTTTAGAGAAGTTATTTTGAGAGAAAAAGTTTTTAGACCATGAAATAAAATGGGCCTTTCACTTTTCACAGATCCTATGTCATGCCCATATTGAACAATATACCCCAATTGCTATTATAGTGGAGTTATTTAAATGCATGGCTTGGCCACTGTGTGATTCATGGCACATTTGTAACTAATGGAGAGTCTCAGTTACTACCAAAAAAAAGGCATATGCTTTCTACAATACCTTCCATTTCTGTTCAAGGCCCACTTGAAAACAGTGCTGTTGACAATCCACACTTGATTCAGAAACTATAACGAACAAGATTCGTTTCAGACCGTTTCTCGTTCCTCAAAAGTTTGAGAGTAAACAGTAGCTGTTAGCAGGTGCAAATGATCTACAAACAAATTCTGCCCAGTTTCTGTTTACATATCTTCAGACTGAAATGAGCCCTAGGCTTACTGGCCTTGAGTCAGAAAAGCACTTGAGCATGTGCTTAGTCATTCTGCCAACTATGAAAAGGTAACTAACTCATTTACTTAAAGCTAAATAGGTGGTTAAGTGTATTTTCTGCAAATGGTAAATTTGCTTTAAAAAAACGCATTTTTCATGAACCCAAAACTATATTTACACTGCATTTTACAAATGGTTTTGGCTGGAAAAAATAATTTTTTCAAGTATTAAAACTAAACATTTCAACATTTGCAAAATGAACTGTTTCTAATTGGTAAGTCATTTTGAATCTATCCTTTGTTTTGAAAATGTTGATTTGAATTAATATTTATCAGGAAAACAAATCAGTTTTGGTTTGTAACAATTTTCTTCCTGATTTTTCAGTTCAGCCACCAAACTGGCAAAAACAAAAAAACCTACTGCTGAACTCCACTTAAATTCTTTGTGGAAATTAGGCCACCATCATTACAGCTGTTTTATCACATCTGTAGTACTGTTTGCTAAGGATGTGGCTGTAAACCATCCCTTCAGAGTGCTGTAGTGCTCCAAAATGTCAACCTGTGGATTTCATATAGTCTACTGTGGCTTCAGTGAGACTTAAAGCCAAAAGCAGAATTGGGAGCAATATGGTTTTTTGCATGAACCAATAATTCTTACTTCATGCAGTGCTTGCATGAGAAAGAATAATGTGAGTTAATGCCTAATGAGAAGATATCAAGAAAGTCTTCTGTTTTGTGACTACAATGAATACATAAACTATATCCTTTATTTAGAGCTTATTCAGTTCAGGTTTACTCGGGCTAACGGTCTAGGACTTTGGTAAGAATTAAATCTTCCTTTACTGACAACAGTGTTAAATAATTGCTATAGATAGTCTCAGCTGCTAAGGAAGAAATAGGGCATGTTCCATAAAACAAGGCAAATCTGAATACACACCAGTTTCAAAAGGATGAATTGTGCTGAGGTTTTTTTTGCTGTTTATAAAATGCAGTTGTACCTTTAAAGTCTTATACCAGACATTTTAAAATATAGTTTATATCAATTTCTTAGCAAAGGGCCATTTTCCAAAGAATTAGGAACCCTAGTTACAGTTATATGAGAAGGCCACAACTTTCATTTCAATTAATGTGCTCATAGATACTTGGAAGTGTGAAGAATGCACTTTGCTAAGGACCAGGTTCCATCACTTTTACACATGCAGAATAGCATCTTACTACTTGAACAGCCCAATGGCTAGTGTCTAATTTCAAAAGGGATAGCTGTGTTAGTCTAGTCCAGTAAAAAAAACAACAAGGAATTGTGTGGCACTTTAGTAAATATGACCAGGCACTGACTGACTGCCCAATATATTCAATTTGTAAAGTATATTAAGAGAAGGCTAACACCACTCATTTAAACCACAAAGACCACAGAAATGCACAGTTACCAAACTAATAGAATCAGTATGAAACTTTCATAAGCTGGGGGGGGGGGCTCATTTCTAATCAACAAGAGGTTCAGCTCAACCAATTTTATCCCATGCCTTCATAGCCTATACGCAGCAGGGGGAGAAGGGGGATTTTAATGCTGTACTTAAATGTCTGACAAATAGGGCTCATAACGTAGAACTGACATAATAGTATAAGAAGCTGGAACGGTAAGCACCAAAATTGCATCTGAAGATTCACAAATTATTTTCCCCATTTTATCTGTAATTTGAGTGGTGACTTTGTGTAATAATGGCTCTCTTTTTTGCCACTTGGAGGAAACCTTATTCCACATGCATGCAAAGGCCAAGTTCATTAACTGCAGCTTCCGCAGTTGCAGAACCTGCTAAATACCCTTTCACAGCTCCAGCAGCGGTTTCTGCCCTCTCATGGGAGTTTAATGGGCTGGTGTGCCCTCTTGCTCGTAGCTAGGAACATGATCTTCACTCACTGAAATTTACCCCGTTAAGAAAGCCAGCATGAACACCAGAAACTTCTTAACTCCTGCTTATCACCTCTATGTACGTGGTAAACAGGAGTTATGCTAGCTTTTTTGCAAGGAAGAATTTCACTCATTAAGTAAGATCACGCACAGAATAGGCAGTCCAATAAACCAAAGGATTTACACTTTCTTGTATCTTGTAGCCACTGTTATTTATATGACATAAAACTAAACTCCTAGGGACTGTGTTGACAAAAAGTACCTTGGTATCAGTCTTAGAGCCATAAATTTCCATCTCAGCTAAAGGACAGGAGAACTTTTAAAATAAACAAAATAAATCAGCCCCAGAAACTGAGTCACAGTGGATAATCAACTGAACATGAACTCCTAGTGCAACATGTGGCCAGCCAATGACATCCTTGTATAGATAAACAGGAATATTGAGTAGGAGTACTAGAGAGCGTATATTAATTCTGTTTTTGGCACTACTGGATTCATTGTCCAGTTCTGTTGTCCATAATTCAAGATGGCTGTTGAAAAATTGGAGGAGATTCAGAGGAGAGTCATGAGAATGATCAAAAGATCAGGAAAACGTGAGAGAGAGACAAGGAAATTTCAAATTACCTTACTTATCAAAGTGAAGGGTAAGGGATGATTTGATCCCAGTCTAAAAGTACTTACATAGACTCATATATCTACATTTGCAAATTAGTTTGAATTAAAGTGGCTTAATTTGAACTAATTTAGTCCCTGTCGACACTAGGCTTTCCTTAGTTTGAATTAAGGAATTTCTGAATTCAAACTAATGAAAGCTTAGTTTGAATTAGTAAGACTGCCAGTTAGTTCAAACTATGCCCTTAGTTTGAACTAAGGATGGTGCAGACTAGGATTAACTCTTAGTTTGAATTTAAAAATTCGAATTAAAGGCAGTTACTTCAAATTAACAAAGTGGACTAATTCAACTTAACGTTAAGTAGAATTAGTCCACTTTGTGAATTCAAACTAATAAGTTTGAATTTAGTTTGAACTAAACTCAGATTTATTAGTTTGAATTAACAAATTTGAACTAACTTTTCCTAGAGTAGACATAGCCATAGACTCTAAAGTCAGAAGGGACCAGTATGATCATCTAGTCTGACCTCCTGTATAATGCAGGCCTCAAAACCTCACCAACCCACTCCAGCAATAACCTCTGAATGAGTTATTCACATCCTCAAAACATGATTTAAGGACTCGAAGATACATGGGGAACAGAAATCTGACAATAGAGAGGTCTTCTACTTAGCAAAGCAAAGATATAACAAGCAATGGCTGAAAGTTGAAGCTAGACAAATTTAGACTAGAAATAAAGGGAAGTTTTTAGCAGTGATAGTATTGAAATGACTTTCCAAGGACTGTAGTGGATTCTCTATCACACACAGTTTTAAAATCCAGACTAGATGTTTATCTATATACATGCTCTGATTCTACCATTTTGACAGGGCCACAGCACCACTCAGGTTTGGCTCAGCTGTCTCTCCATCATCAATGCCTAGAGCAAGAAGTTGGGTTCAGCCCCACAACTTGCAGGAGTTGCTGCTGCCTGGGCCCAAGAAGGGTGTAGAGCTCCCTCTCAATCGCAATGCTGAATCCCAAGGGACACAAGGTGCTTTGAGTGTAAAGTATTTATTATTGCGGGAAACTGAGGGTACAATACCTGAACATTAACACAAATGAATATAAACGTAAAAGTATTTCCTTCTGAAAAATTGCTGTCACTTGGGCTCAATTTTATGCCAGCTCTAGCATAGATTGTGGCTGAGACTTAGAACAAGTCACTTAAGTGCTGTGCCTCAGTTTCCCAACTTCACAATGGAGAGAACTCGCTAGCTCTGTGTCTGCTGAGAGACAATTCCTTGAGGGAAAAGTTCTGTCTTTAACCCTGTGTCTGCACAGGGTCTAGCACAAACCTCCCCTGAATTTTGTTGCTAATACAAATAATTGGTAATGTAAATTTATAAATAAATTAAAACACTTATGTCAATGCAAAATTCTATATTCATTTTGGTGTTGACCATTCTACATTTGTATGGGAGCTATAATAAACTTAACTGCAATTTTTTTTGAAGTAGATCGTTAAAAATTTGTAACGAAACCTTATTTCTAGGGAATTTGGGAGAAACCATTTTACATACCAGTTATGTAACTACAATAAAGAAGCTGTGGATGTGATTTTGGAGACGGTGCCATCTTTAACGAACCAATGACAGCCACTTTGTACAAAGGTGCTTAGCAGCAGATTCTTCTCAGTTCACCAAAAATTTAGCATTTAATTTACCAAAATTTCTGTGTATGGGACTATGAGTGCTTGTGAAAATTAAATTTCATGGACAGTTGACAGACACACAAATTATTCCACGAGCAGCTGCGAGTGTGGGTCAGAATCTAGATTATACACTGCAGAAAAGTCAATCCACAGACATTTTGTGTCAGACGTTGCAAAACAGTGTTTTGAGTCAATGGCTTGGGGGGCTTCCACCCCAATACTGATATTAAAGAAATTGCTAGTCAGACTGCAAGTCATTCTACCATGTTAATGTGAGCCCATTTTAAGCCATATATACGTTGATTTGTGGTACAGATTTCCTTTAGAGCCAAACAGTTCTTGGATGAATTTACCATTTGAAATGATCTCACATGTATAGTACACTGTGTGCTTAATTAACATTTACAACTGAAAGCAACACATGTGCGGTGGCTTCATAAAGCCCCTCCTGGTACCACTTTAAAACTTTATGCAGACTGTGAAATGGAAATGGATTATATCAGGGGGCCTTCACCGTATCTTCAGGGTTATATACCTACAGCAATACTGGCTACAATGAAAACTGCTGTATTTAATAAGTGCTATTACTGAGAGGCTACTGTGCAGCATAGACATTATATAAGCAAATCACATTTCTAGTTTAATTAGCTTTAAATAAACCATCCTGCTTGAATTTTAGAAAGATATAGCTGTTAGGGTAGACTGTATAAGTGTGTCTTATGTGTCAGAACTGGGCTTTTCAGGCCTCTATGAAGGCTCTTAAAGGGCTGTAAATATAATACCAATGTCAAGGTGGCTGTGGTCCTGTTGACTGAAGCCCCAATCCTTCTGTTAAGTCAACAGCAAAATTTCTAAAACCAACAAGAGTCCTGGGCACCTTAAAGATTTAAAAAATGTCTTCAAGTATAAATGGGCTGCAACGCACTTCATCAGATGCAAAATTTCCTTTGACTTCAGTGGCATAGGATCCAGTCTCAAGAGTCTGGAGTGCTGTATCCAGTATGCTCAGATACCATGGCAATGAGGTGTGTAAGAAGCTAGATAGATTCTCTTTCTGAACCTGCAGCTGATTTGTTCTTCAGCAAAGCTCTGAGTCTTTCTGTGCCTCATGCTCCATTTGTAACACAGGCACAATAATGCTAAGCTCCTTTCGTAAAACGTTTTGCCTATGTCTACACTAAAGAGCTCAGTTAAGTTGACTTAACAAGATCAAATTAAAGTTGATTTTATTAAGTCGACTTAGAGAGTCCCCACTTGTTTAAGTCAACTTTACTAAGTTAACTTATGCCAGGGGACCCATTTAAAGTCAACTTTATTAAGTCAACTTTAAATGCGCCCCCTGGCTTAAGTCGACTTTAATGGCCACATTTTGTTAAGTCAGCTTAATAAAGTTGACTTAACCCTTAAAGTAGACTTAATGAACTCCAAATGTGGCCATGGAGTTCCTTAAGCCAATTTAAGACTGCTTCAGCTGGCTTAAGCCTCCAGTGTAGACATAGCCCTTGACAGCTGTGCCATTCTTTATGCCCAAATTTTTGCAAAGGTGTCTCCTTCCAGCCAGATCTTTGTATATGAAAAAATGGAGACATAAATAGGTTTCTGTGAAAAACAGTAATTCAAAATCACATGCACCATTTTGATGCCAGGTTGATACCCTTGGAAAACTTGCAATTGATGGTTTGTGTTACTAGCAGTGAAAACTTCTGAATTCTTTATAGGAGGAACTGCTCTCCATTCAAGCGAAACCTAGCAGCTGTTGAAGAATTACTCGGATGTGGTCTGTGATTGCAAGACAAGGGCCTCCGGCTTTTTTTTTTTTTTTTTTTTTTTGTACCTGGGTAGCTATGCCACTGTCACTTCTGCAAGAACCTTAACTCACTCAAAAGTTAACTTGTGAAGTAACTCAAGGAAAAGTGGCTCTTTTGCAACCGTACTGCGCTACTGAATACACCTGATCTTGTATACAGAGACCCTAGTTTAAAAGTATCTTCAGCTTCCTTCATTTGTTATTCAGATGATTGCACTTAGTGCATCTGTTTGTTTGCTATTTCACCCAGGGGAGCATTTGCTGTCTTTTGCAGCATGTGTTGCAAATGAAGCAACACAATAGGCAAACTACTTACTGAACAGAATGTACCTTTAGAAGCAGATGACTTGCTAGGTAGGGACTGTACCAAATATCACTTGATTTCTTTTTTTCCTTCCCTACTGTGACAAGAGTGCTTTGATTAAGACACAGTTGCAATTTAACTATGACTATCAAGACAGAGACCTACACTTTTTATAGACTCTCAGACCTGCATAGTTCTTAATTATTACAGTACTCCCTAATGGAAGATATAAGATAAAATTTTCAGAGGTTTGAGAAGTTTAAGAGCCTAAATCTCAATAAAAGTAGAGTCCTAGGTTCCCAAGTGTCTAAGGTCTGGTCTCTGCTCCAGAGTTAGGAAGATACAAGACAATTTATATAGACTTACGTAAGAGCATCTACACTAAACCTTCTTTTCTTTCCAGTATAACTTCCCCGATATGCCAACTTAATAACTCCACCTCCATAAAAGGCACAGAATCAATGTTGATGTAGTCGTGTCAACACAGTGCTCTAGTGAGGACCCACACCACCAATGCAAGGAACAAAGTATAGATGTGCACAAGATGTAATTTGTGCAACAGCTGTATGATGATGTAAATTATGTTGACAATTTTGTAGTGTAGATATGCCCTAATTCACTTTTTGAAATTGAGACTTAGGAGTGAGGTTGTCCTCTAGGGCAGCCATGCTGAGATCATTTGAACAAGGCAAAACTGAAAAGAATGGGGCAGGCAGAGCCCTAAATACTGGTGTTTTTTCTTTCTGAAGATACACGAAGCCAGGAATGGACAATTTCTACAGCACCTTATTGGTCACTTAGAATTCAAAAAAGCAGTCATCTTGAAACAATCCAGCCTTAGGCTCTCACCCAAGCCAAATATGACAGACTACTGAAAATCTTTACCCATCTTATGTAGAGAAAAGTTCTACCAATACCAAAGGACAGGACACATTCCCAAAGAAGTCAATGGATAGTTCAGATCTTACCCAAATACACACTTAAAGCCAATGCTTATTACCTAAACTAATATTTAATTTGAAAAAAGAAAAGAGGGCAATGGTTAAAAGATCACTGTACATATACAGGTGAAAATAAAGTTCATAAGTCAGTTTCAAAGTACAGATAATAACTGAGCTGAAAGTTCTTAATTTGCAGAAACCCTGGAAATTACCCAGACAAGTCTGGATCATCAGTCCTCGTTAGGAGCTTCTTTGTTAGAAAGCCAGTCCAGATAACTGAAGACTAAATAGTCCATGTACAAAGTCTGTATAATTTCTGCCAAGAGAAATAGGAGGATTGACCAGAACAATCTGGGATCCCAATCTTATGATCTACACTTTCCATGCGAAGCTTGGACAGATTTCAGATAAAAAGGATCAGGCCCAAAGCTTCCTCTATAATTAAAATAAGATGGGCGTTTGCACATAACTCCATCCATGGGCTTTGAGGGGATGGTTTGACTTTGGGGCCTTTCTCAGGATCCATAGCCATTTAAACTATTAAGACTGTTCACAGATACTTCTTTGAGCGGAGAAAAGTAATGCATCTTGTCCTTTGAAGTAAAATCTTCATTTCCTAGACACACATTGGCAATTAGCTTCATTAGCACAGTTAATAAATAGTTTACTTAAATGTTTAAGAGAAATAGTGATAAATGATGTTATTAGACCAAGGTTCATCTAGATGTTAATATTCCTTTTTGATCACGTAATCATAGAATATTAAGGCTGGAAGTGACCTTATGCGGTCATTTCGTCCAACCCCCAATCAACAGAACAGTCATAATAGATAGGAAAGATGTATGTAACTAACAAAAAAAACTATCAACAGTACACTTGCATATCAAAGCTCTAGTCTGCGTATAGAATGGCTCTCATTACCGTTTGTATTCTCCTTTAATATGTCTTCGAAGGTCTGATTTGGGCCATACAGCATCTGGTTCAGTTTCACAACAGCTTAATTCACTTAGGCAGTTATGCAAATTTTCCCCATAAACCCCAACACGGAGACTCTTCTTTGCCCTAAGTGCCTATTGGAGAACCATCTTAGATCAAAGACTCCTGGCTTTTAAGAGAATTCTGGTCTATTTCCATGCTACGTGTGTGTGTGTGTTTATGAACATATATAGTGCTGCTGTATATATACAGCTGAGAATGTGTGTTACAACTCAATTACACTTAAAGAGGAGCAGAAAATGCTGATGTCCCTGACTCTCTGTGCTGCTCCGTTCCTTAGCACCATTTTAAGCTTCCTAAACCTCTAGTTTCCCCTGTTCACATGCACAAAAATCACCTTTGCAAAAAATATTCATAAAGTACCAAATCTGCTGCACTTACTCATGCAGAATAATATCTCACTCCATGAGTAGCCACGTTAATTTTGATAACTCCACCACTCAGGAACTTATCTACAGTATTTACGTAAACAGGCCCCGGTTGGAGGGAGGGGGGAAGGAACTGCTTATTTACATAACTGGAATGATTTTTTCCCCACTTTGCTATTAATTCCTGAGGCAATTTTGGATGAAAGCCAAACCAGCGGCCAGTTCTAATTTCCACAAGATTCTGCAGAGCGCTCCCTGCATGGCTCTGTTTACAGATCATTCAGCTGCCAATTAACACTCCTACACGCTGCCATTCAATACTATTGTGAATTGCAAGTCTGGCAGGAACAGCAGAATTTTTAACCTGACAGACTTCAGCCTTGCCATATTTGTATGAAAGAGCCCATGGAGCCTGTCAGCACATGCATACCATGAAAACGCTGGGGGGGGGGGGAGGGCCCAAACCCTAAAATGTGCTGCCGGGGACCAGTCTCCCTTTTTCCTGCTAATTTCACAAATTGCTGAGAACATCCAGCATCTTGTAAGCACTGGTCTCAACATGTTTACTTGCACATCGTATAACTCATTCACCTTAGAGGAGAACCGCTCAATCTGTTCATGCTCTTTGATACAACCTATGGAGGAATTCTGAAAGGCTGACGCCTGTGAATTGCAGGTGTTCAGTCCTTCCTAGGATTTGGTCCTATCTTTAGTATGATTTATTCACATTAACATCAGCCTTTTGTCCCTTTCAGACTACTGTACAGTGCTCGCCAGACATGCCAGCTGTACTCACCTCGGTAATTGGTTTTAACAGGTTATAAACATGTTACTTGTCAAATCAGTGAAAACAAAAAGTAATTGGATACGCAATAAAAGGATTAAGTAGAAAGACTTCAACAGCATTTTAATTCTGAATTAGGACTAGCGGACAGCCTTGCCCATGTTTTCAGAAATAAATGAATCTTAGTGACATCTGGTATAAACCACTAAATATATTTTGTTTTGGATTTTTTTTGTGACCCTGAAGTGTTGTTTCAATGTGCTCATGTAGTTGTACTAGCAACTTGCCTTCATTAATTAGCTACTAGTTTTACAGCTCTTCAGATCCTAGAATGCGATTTAGTTCCTTTGTGACTTTTTTAAAAAACATCAAAAGTAAAAGGGACATGGTTTGAAGCTTCATCAGAAGCAGCCAGTCAAAAAGCCAGTAATGCCCATATTAACATATAACTAATAAAAGATCCAGAGCAATCTCAGTCATTGGTACCTGGGGCCTGAGTCAAAACCCATTAACAATCATGAGAAGACTCCTAGTAAGAGAAGAAAGATGGTTTAGTGCCAAGCACCTTATCCTAGCACTACCTGGGATCCAGTCCCTACTTCGACACAAACTTCCTGTAGGCAAGTCAGTTTGTCCTCTGGGCCGTAGGTCCTTGTCTGTAAATGGGCATAAAAGCATTTCCCTCACTCACAGGGGTACAAATACATTAAACACTGTGAAGATAAATACATTAAACACTGTGAGGCACTCAGATGCTATGGTGACGGAGGCCATATAAATAGCTTCAACAGGTTGACCTCAATGGGATTTGGCATAGGTGTATTAGAACCATCCATCACGCTAATACCTATTCAGGTAGGGCTGAATTCTGCCCTGAAACTCTCTGCAATTCCATTAAAGTCAGTCGGCATACATGGGTGGAAGCCAGGGTGGAATGTAACCAACAGATAGACTTTTGCTTTCTTTAATGGCTACAAAATGTAAAGTTTATCTCCGATGCCCTGTAAAAGTCTTCACAATTCACATCTGGGATTAACTGGCTTCTCAGCTCTTATCACCTATTCTCCAGAAAATCCACCCATTGCTTTAAAGGTGGCATACAAGCTAGACACTGGGCTGTAAGGCTGCAAGGAGCATTCATCTTTCAATAGAGTAGTGTGTGCACATTACTGTGTCATCTCATCAGAGCGAGAGAGCTTGAAGCAGCCACCTATAACACTGGTAACGCAGCTGTCAATGGTAACTCACGTTGATGTGGACTCTACACAGTCTGTCCCCAAAGACTGAATTTTGCCACACACTGCTAGGTATTTATCTGTGGTCTTAAAGGTCAAAATGCAGACTGTAGTAGGATGCAGAAAGCTTCAAAGGCCCCAGTGTCAGATTTAGGCACAAGCCAAGTAAGCCATGGCTTACGGCTTCTAAATATGTTGAGGATTGCTAAGAAGATTTATCATATTTGAAACTGATAAGGCAAATAAGACTTTTTGCAAGAGGTATGTTTTCTTTAGTTTTTTCATTGCACCTTTGCCTATATATATATGCAAATATAATGGTTTATCCTTTTTTTCATTACCCTTTCTGTTATAATGTAATCCACTTTTTTCTCTTTATTTCTTTGTCACATGGGGCTTGTGAATCTTGACATAGCTTAGGGCCTCAGCATGTCTTAATATGGCCCTGGCTGCACGGGGGTTCTGAGCCAAGCAGAGGTCATGGAGGAAGACAACTCCCTCTTGCTTCCGCACAGCAGCATTTTAGAGATGGCTCTCTCTATAACTCTGTGAAGGGAGTTTGGGAGTGAGTCAAGGTGGGCAAAGGCTAGGGCAGGGACACTGCCAGGGTACTTGTGACTGCATGTATTTGCTGACCTCATGAGGGGTACATCTGCACTGGAGCCTTAGTTTGACTTAAGGAACGATAAGTCGACCCACAGACTCCTGCGGCCACACTGGGCTTTTATTAAGTCAACTTAAGCACTTACTTAAGTCAGCCTATTAACACCACCTCTTAAGGTTGACTTAGCACTTAAGTTGACCTTATTAAGTTGACTTAAGCCAGTGTCGATGGGGGAAGTCAACCTAACTGAGCTCCAGGCCTTCCTCCCGAGTTCCTGGCCACCAGGAAGGGTCAACCTAGCACCTGCCAGTGTGGATGCACGCAGTCAACAGGAGTTTTCAACGTGGACTCTTAAGTTGACTTAACAAGACACTTCTTCAGCGTTCATAAAGAGCCTGAGTTCTATGATTGCTCCTTGCATCAGGCTTAGCTTAATCACGTGAGGAGCACTATAATATTTTGAATCAGTTTATCATGAGTGTGTCCTTGGCACTGTACTTGCCAGTGGCATGCACAAGGGGGAGAGAAGCTGGAGCAAATTCCTTCAGTCTCCACACATCTCTGCAGCGTGGGGAGAGAGGAAGCAGCAGGGCAGGTCCCAGCTGACTGAGCTCTTCCTCACCACATCTCTACAGCTTCAGCCTGCTGCTGAAGTCTCACGCTGTCTCCACCTCCCCTCTCAGTGGGCAGTTTGCAAACAAGGGAGCAGTGCTGGGACTGCAGCATCAAGAAGCCGCATGAGCTGTAGGGCGGGGTGAGGAGGAGCTGGGCTGGCCTGGCAGCCATCCCTCTTGTTGCTTCCTCCCTCCCCAGGCTGCAGGGACATGGAAAGTATTGCTGCCAGGGCCTCCTCAATTTTGAGCATCCCCTCCAGAGGCAACCTAGGAAATCTTGGAAGAGAAGGAGGGTGATGCGGACCTTTCATTTGTGTGTGTTCAATGTGCCCCTATGAAAGCATTCAAATTTAAATTCCTGCACTCATGCCTGGTACTTGCTGATATTGTTCGCAAACAGGAACGTGCCGCTTGTTCCTGATCAGAGGAGATTATTTGAGGGCTGTTACCATAACAGTGTATTGTTCGGAAAGCATATCTTCAACTGTTTATAAACATTGATCCTATTTGTCAGGCCAGGAAAAATAAATAGTTTTGAAGATTTTTCACCCTTATGGTTGGTATGGTGTGGACATCATTAACATACAGGGTTTGCATATAAAATATTTTTCCTTGGGGTGCTGGTGGAATTGCAGTAAACTTCTACTTGCATTCTCCTGGGGTCATCCCAAATTTCGCTGCCTCTTACAGGTGTGCAGTAACTCTGGTTTTAAACCCTCCAATGTCTTACATCCCTATTCAGAGATTTTAGTCCTCTCTTGTTACTGCCACGTGTTCTTAGAAATGTCATGTTTTTCATGCAATTCTCATGTGATATAGTCTTATTACTTATTCTGTGCATGCATCTTCAAACAGTTGAAAATATTCAATCCCCTGGAGAGTGATGTCACATGAAGTTGCCTTTGTTTCTTTCCAGCATGTTATTCTCCATAATTATGCTCTCTCTGTCCCACTCTTTATTCCTTTAACTCCTCCTACACCCCTCAGTGCAAACAGACAACTTTCCTCATAGGAAACATCATAATCCATGTGCTGAGCTTTCAGTCGGATAAAGCACTTGCCTGTTGCATGTATGATCACAACTCTCAAAACATTGCTGCATGGTGGATGGCCTCCCAAATAATGAAGGACTGCCTGCCACCCTTCAAAATTGCAGCACATGAGGAGGACGTAGCAGGATGTGTGGCTTCAGTCAGTCATTTGTATTATTCTCTACATTGGGTGTCACACGTATTTGCTATGGCAGGCCAGACTTGACTTAAATGTACTTCAAGTGGGCTGTATAGACAGTAAATCAGAATACTAGAGCACTCTTGTGGCATCATGGAGTGCTATGTATGTGAAATTGTGCTCTGCGAGACACACTCTCTCTCTCTTGCTGTTAGGCAAACAGTGTGGTCTCACAGAGCGCGGTCGTACATACCCAGTGCTCTGTGATGTTGCAAGACGTGACACTCGTGGCATTGCAGAGCGCTGGGTATGCAAGACATCTCTCTCCCCCCCTGTTAGGGTGCGAGCGTGGTTCCACAAAGCGCAGTCATGAGCCAGATGGAAGAAGTTCATGGGCTGCATATTTGACACCCTTCTCTTCATTGTCGTTATTAAGGTTATGCTTTATGCTATTTCCTGAGCACTGATAACTGGACAACAATTTCTTAAAGGAAAAAAAAAAGATAATACATTTTTGTTGATGCTGCCACTAAGAGGAGGGCCACCTTGTGCCAGGTGCTGTACAGTCAGACCATAGGAGACAATCCCAAGAGTCCCATCCAAACAGAAAAGATAGGCAATGGGAGCGTTTTATCTACTCTACTGTTGAAGCACAGAGATTTCCAGATCGCCCAAGGTCAAACAGGAAATCTCTGGCAGAGCTGGGAACTGAAATGAGATCCTCTGAGTCCCATTCCAGTGTCTTAACAACCAGACTGGAAATATTCAACATTGCCTCACTGTTTTGGTATTGTGGTCATTAATTTATGGCAATCGGCAAGTGACACTGGCAGCTGCTGCACTGGCACAATATACCACAGGAGGAAACAAATGTGGACTTCAGACGATTGAGCTTTGGTGACTAGGCTTCATGCCGTTAAGTGGGTAGGACGGCAGAGTTTGAGAGGAAGTAAATATGCTGGATCAGCTGCAAACATCTGTTGCCTTGCTGCACCCTTAACTTGTTGGCAGAACGTGTTTCTTCAGTCAGCTATCAAAAACCTAGAGTCTGCTCCCATCATTTCTCTCTCTTCAGATTACAAATACTTGGGTTTGTTGTGCTGTTAATTTGGGAAGTTTAGTACCATCTGCCAGATTTATTGATAATATAACCCACAAGGGGACTCTGCGGAAGTTAACACTACATTGGCTGCTCCTAGAAGTAAAAGCTATGTGGACTATAAATGACAATAAAAAAAACATATAAATCCTGAGTTAAGGGAGAAAAAAAGGCTCTACTTTAAGATCTGTCACCGTCCCACAGCATGAAGCAAGCAAAATAGACCTTGCAGACAAAAAGGTTTTCCACTACCTGACTCAAAGCCTGCCCTATGATGAGGCAAGCTCAAAAGCATCCAGCTACCAGCATTTCCTTCAGCCAACTTCTTAGCCAGAGCCATAACTACAGTGGGGCGAGCAGGGCTTTGCTCCAGGCACATCAGAGCAGCTCCATTAAAGGGCACGCTCTGCACCGCCTGCCCTACGTGCCGGCTATTATAAGGGGCACGCTCTGATCACAATGCACCCCAGTGGGGTAAACTGTAGTTATGGCTCTCTTCTTAGCCTCAAGCTCCTTAATTGCCTTTCACCACCTACCTGGGCTCCTCCATCCTAATGCCAAACTCCTCCCACCATCCATGTTTCAGCCAAACTGTTCAATTCACTTCTAATTGTCAAACCCTTCAACTCTCTGCCCTCTCTCACACTTTCCCTGTCTGGAAACTCTCTTCCTTGTTACCCTCCAAAATATGCCTGGATCTGGGTTTCCCAGCCCATAACACACCAAGGCCTGGTCTACATTGGAGCGTTTTGCAGACCAAAGCCAGTTTTGTCTCAGGCTATGCCTAGACTACAGATTTAAAACAGCAAAACTTTTGCTGTTATCAATCTAACGCTGTAGTTATTGCATTAGATAGCATCCGTGCAGCCATCCTTTTGCTGTTGGAGTGTGTCCACATGAGAACCACTTCCAACAGCAAAAGAGGCTGGCTGGGGGGAGCTGAGAAGGAGCTGCAGGATTTCTGCTGCTCCATGTACCCTTGCTGGGTACCCAGGCAGTGTGTCTGGGGCTCCCAGCATCCCCGATGCTGCCAAGACCTGGGTCCGTATCAGCTGAGGGGCTCCAGCCGCAGGGGTTCAGAGTTCCCAATGGCGCTGGGGCTGGGGCCGCTGGGGTTCCCGGGTCCCTGGGGCTCGCAGGTCCCTGGTGGCAGGGCAGGAAGCCACTGGATCTCCCAGCTTCCTGGCAGCTGATTGGATCTACCACGGGGGACAGGGAGCTCCCAGTGGCTGCCTGGTCCCCGTACCAAGAGAGACAGCCACCAGGGCTCCCCAGCAGCAGGGCTGAAACTGCTGGAGACAGACGATCCCCGCACAGGTGGTTTTATTATTCCAGTGTAAGAGGGCATTTATACCACGACAAGGAGCATTTGGGTGTGTACAGTGCACTTATTATTGTGCAATAAGACAGCTTATTCCACAATAACTCGTTAGTGGGTACGAGGCCTTAGTTATCAGAGGAACTGGAGCAGCTGTCTCAGGGGAAACAGGTGTGTTTCTTCAAGAGGTGAATTTATCTTACTTGATTTTACTACAAGATTCCTCTTCTCACGGCCTTAACTAGGCTGGGGCAACTGGGGCAAAGCCCCAGAGGCTGAATTTTAGAGGACACAAGGGACAGATTCAGCTCCCCATGGTAGCTGGGGAAGGATCCAGCTTCTTGCCACACCAGCTGAGGAGCTGGATCCATCCCCAGCCACCACGGGGAGCCGGATCCGTCTGCTGCGCCCTCTAAAATTCAGCACCTGGGGCTTCCAGCAACGCCTGGGGCCAGATCCAGCTCCCTGCTGCCCCAACAGTGGTGGGGTCCTGGATCCAGCCCCACTGGCAGGAAGCTCCAGTTGCCTCCAGAAGGTAGCTGGGGACGGATCTGGCTCCCTGCCACCACTGGGGATGGATCGGGACCCAGACTGGATCAGGACCCAGGCCGGGGAAGGGCGCCTTTAGGGCTGATTGCCCTGGGCACCAGAAAAGCTACTTCCTCCCTTGTTACTTCTTTAATATGTACACTGAAGCCTGGCTTCAGCAGCCAGGCAAGAAACCAACAACTGTCAGTTGCTTTACTACAGATGCTTCACTAAAGAACAAATAAAAGAGCAAGAGAAAACATGAGACATTTTTACAGTGGTTGTTTAAGGCTGGGTTGCCTGCTGGAGTTGCTCTTTGGTGCAGGCTTTACTGCCCTTGAAATGCCTTAGTAGCATTGCTTAGCAGTATTTCTTACCGTCTATATGACCTGAACCATATCGACAGTTGGGTAGATGAAAAATCTATACTGGACATTATCACTTCCAGTAAAAGGCTTCAAGTAAATATTTTCAGCTGTAAAGTTTCTTTATGGCTTGCCAAGTGATTCCTAAGCAAAATATAGTGTGCAAGGAACTTGCCATTTCTTTGCTTATGTATTGATCTCTAAATGTAACAGAGTTAAACTGCACTCTGCACAGTTTACCTTCCTAGAGATTCATTAGTACAAGACCACAAGAATTTGAACTGAAATCCCTGGAATTGCTGATGACACCAACTGTTGAATGATTACTAGTTTCCTAAACTTGTTAATGCCATGAGGTGAGGGGATTGTTGGATGAGAAATGGCAATCTTTTGGGTATAGCATTTCCTGATGTGGATGTTCAGCTATATCCTCTATGCTGCAATATTTATGGTAAGTTGTCTGCACTGATCATTAAAATTGATTCCACCAAGAGTCAAGCAACATTAGCTGGGGGAGCAGTCTCATGCTATGTGTAGGCTTTCATCTCCATGGAAAATTGACACTGAAACCTGGAGTCTTATGATCTGTAATACAGCCCACCCTTGATGACTTTTTTTAAGGGGACAGGAAAGTTGAAAGTCAAGAATTGTAAGGATGAGCTGGTAAAACAAATGCCCTGGATATAGATTAACTGCCTGATTTCCAACGGTGCTGAGTACCTGCAGCTGCCATTGACCATACCAGCATTTTGTGAATCCTACAGAGTTCAGCTCCCTCAATTCCCACCAATTTCAGTAAGACCAACAGATCTCAAGAGCAAACATATCTTGCCAGATTTGGTCTGCAAGGCCAAGGAGATATCATTTCAGTTAAAAATGACATTAATTAAAAAGAACCCAACGTGTGGTGGTTTTATTCTTTAAGGAAACAAATGCAGTGAAGAAGGATTTCTTAAGACTTCCAGGAGACTTAATTATAAATCTCAGAGCCACCATAATACTTTTCAGGGATATACACTTTTTGTAACAGAAAAATACATCAACATAAAGTGGAGAAATTTCTTTAAACTTGTTGACCATTGCTGAATGTTCTCAGGAGATCTCACAGACATGTTCTGCATCCCGCAGACTACAGCAGGTGTGGACTGACTTTCCACAGTTTTCACTGGAAAATCAATTGATTGCTGCAGCTCAGTAAATGGAGTAGACGGGCGTTAGCCAATGGACTAAGCCAGTGTTTCCCAAACTGGCCATGGAACACATTTGGGCTTGGAATATATTGACGGGACACATACATGCTGGTTGGGAGAGTTCATATAGAAAAATTGCTGCACATATTGCTCAAAAGTTAATTTAAAAGACCGGGGGGGGGGGTGATGTCTTGATACTATTATGAATAAGTTATAACTATTTATATACCTACAATCTAAATACTACTAAAATAACTTAGTATTTTTGATATGCACATAATTTGATATTTAATATTTTAGAAGGAAAAATATCACTAGCACTGACATATTTTCACAGAACACATATTCACATCTTGTAGAACACCAGTGTTCTGCAGAACACAGTTTGGGAAATGCTGAACTAAGTTGACTGAGCTACAGCTTAATGACGGTTCATCATTTCATGCATCACCTATTTTCTAGATTCCTTTTCTCAAGAAAATGGGACCCAAATGCAACCATGGAGATACATCTGTGGGGGAATTTTCCCTTTATTAATGTGATTTCTTTCCAGTAGTAATTCTGTATGATCTACTGGGAGATTTTAGGTCTTAATGGCCCAAACACAGAACTAAGGACATTTGAGTTCTAATTTTTTTTTTTGCACTAATAACTCAAGGCTATGTGGTCTTCAACAACTCATTTGAGATACATTTTTCAAAACTGCCTAAGTACTGTGCTTTGAAGATGTAATGAAGTACATTTATGTTTAAAACCAAAATTTAAAAGAACAACTGTTTAAAAAATTAGAATGTAGAACAGGCCTATCAAGTCAGAAGAAAATTGAGTGAAGAATTTTCCTGCTTTGAACTCTGGAGGAAGGACTAAATAATACAGAAATAACTAAACACAATTCTTTGGTATCTCAGATATGTGTATTTCTAGGAGAAAGGCATTTCTCCAACCAAGATAACTAGGCAAATTCATTCCTGGTGAAACTTGATAGGATGAAAGGAAAATAACAGAGTTGAACAGAGGTGAATTTAACCAATTAAGTCCTCAACAAGTGCATCTGAAATGTTTCCAAGTGATTGCAGCTTTCATTATGAGATGACATTTTAAGAAGTTAAACAATAAAAAGCTAGATAAGGACAATATTTGCAAAGCAATAGATTTGTAAGGTCTTGGCATTTGAAATAAAGACATTTATGTTATGGAAAAATTCCTTCAAGTAAGTAAAAACCATTACAAGAAATAGTATGAACAGTAAAATAAATAAAAGTTGCTTATTACAGACATTTTTATGTAGTTACAGAGTTTTTCTGTGAAGTTATTGCAAAGCCCCAAGTACATGCCATTCAAGAATATATTTATTTTTCTAGGATGACCTATTCCATTTTAATTATCGTAGTAGTTACAAATTTTGTGGCCATGATTTGGAAGCTGTTGCAATTGCTCTGACTACTGGATGGTGTGATTCAGGCTATTTTGCCAGAGGGTTTAAATTGCTGAGGCAGCTTTCATAACACAGAAAGTAAAGACCATACATTGGACATGCCACTAACACTGTTTAAAAGGAATGTTCTTATTAATAACCTTTAATCCGCCTATTAAACACATTGACAAACAAGAAGAGACTCTGCAACGACTATAGCTAGGATAAAAATTAAAGGAATTATTAATCTTCATACTTCAGAAATAAATTGTGTACAAGCTGGAGTCAGTCAGACTTTCCTTTCCCCTGCCCTATGGTTAGAGCATTGCACAATTTTGGGTGTTAGCATTTTTTCTTCAAAAGGCGGCCTTGCCCTGCTGTAAACAAAAGGATTTTGGGCTTAGTGGAGGTTGTGCTTGAAGTTAAAGTATTTGTCTGTCAAGGTAAATGAGAAAAAGTACCTTCTTTTAACACAAGAGATTAATTATAACAATTTAAAGTTGCACAAGCAAGATGGAGAAAGAAAAATTAGTATAGACCAGTTGGAACTTCATTTCCACCAGAGACTTGAAGCAGGACATCACTCCATATCATTAAACCAAACTCTGATTGGTTATTCCCAGAAGGCACTGGGAGCAGCTGGCTTTACAAATTAACTTCTTGTATCATGGCTACCACATGCTGTGGTTCCCAAACACAAAGTTGTTTCAGTCCAAAACGACTTATTTTTTAGATGAAGGAAAACAGGAACAACACACCCTGAACCACCAGAAGTAAAGCCTGCATGAGATAGTACAACGTGTAAACATTTCTATAAGCCACAGCAACTCTGGTGTCACATTGGCCATGTGTTTCAGAATCCTTTGAGATGCACAAGATGCAGAAAACAAAAGACATACCAGTGACATAGTTGAAAATGCAGCCCAATGACCAAGTGATTTGTTCCAGCATGGCATCCTATGTTCCTAGGAACTTCAGTTGGCCAGTATTTTAGACACTACAGGCAGGCAAAAATTAAGAAATATTTTTACCAAAAGCCTATTTAAAGTGATAATTCAATTGGCTTTACTATTTTGCTAATTACTAATAAACAGTTTCTTCTGACTTTAAAAAAGGGACTTCTTTTTCTGTTAGTTCTCTTCAGGAAGGTCATATTTAATGAATATTTACACCAAAAATTCACTAACAAACAGTTTGCAATAGGGTTGATTTACCTTGTCTGGCATCTGATCATCTGTGCATTATTTCCTCCTTGCGGGTCATCAGCTTCTCTCTGACGAGTCAGGTGAGTTGAAGATTCAACAAGCTGTGATTTATCACTGCAGGCTAAAATGAGACATTGTCTTCTGCAGCAAAGGCGTCCAAAACCAAAACCAAACTTGTCCCTCTCCCATGCTCTCCAGTTTCAATAATTCTTCATCCACTATCCTCACAGGCTCATTTTACTTGATGCAGGGTTCCCCACCACCTCACTAAGTAGCATCCTAGAGGGGGCCAGACTATCTTTCCTACAGGTGGGCCTTGAACCCTACTTTTTAGTTAGTGGTCTGCTCTCAACAAGCACTGCCTTGGTTCATTCTTTCCTTGGGCCAGGTCCTATACTGCCTGTCACTAGTCAGGCCTTCTTTTTTCTTGACTTCATCCATACAATCCTTCCTGGACTTCATCTCCTCAGACCCTTACCTAGCACTGCTAATCATTCCTCTAACACAGTACTTAGAGCATCAGTTAGCAGCTCTTCCTACAATGGAGAGGCTGCCTCATAATTCCCAGCAGGCCTAGTTCTAATTTGCCTCTCATGAAACACCAGGGGCCTGGAAAAGCCAGCCGCAAGTCAGAACTAGAACCTGCACTTCCTAAACACCCGGCAACAGACAGGACTATTAGCACAAATATCGAATCGTACCATTCCAGAAGAATCAGGCACAGGGGGAAGGTGTCATCATAAACAAGGCAATTCCTATTTATGTACCAATAAGTTGGCAATCACTAGTGATAACAGATTTTATTGGTCAACTTTTTATATTATAACTTTGATTGTAGTTATTTTTGTCATAGCTCACTGCTTTCTTAGTGCATAACTCTTTACATTTACAAAATACTTTATTAAAAATTAAAGTGACTTGATATGCATTTTTCATTATTTTGCTTTATTAGTTACCCTGCTATGTTTTGTCTGTAGAAAGTGCACCATAAATAATTATGAAAATATGTTTATTATGGTGCATGTTGCAAGACTTCTTGGAATGTAGATATTTTTAGAGACTTTGTACAGTGATACTTTTTATTGTTCACCTCCATCAGTACCTTTACTTTGACAAAAACAACAAAGAAACCTTTTATGCAACATTAACAATCATTCTCTTCAACAACACTAACATTTTCATACTAGCTCTTTCACATACTCAAACTTAATATACATTTTCTAAACATGTGGGATAGATATTTTGTCTAACAGCCATTGATTTTCAAGGTTCAGTTTGAGACACCTTTCCCTAGCTTCCTCCAGTATTCCTCCTCTCAAGGACCCTCTGCTAGTCTCATCCTGCACTAGCCCCCTGAAAACCCCCACCAGCAAACTATCAATACATCAACTTCCAGTACAAACACCCAGCCCACCCTCCTACTCCACCACTAACCTACTTCCTAATAAAAGGAGGAAGTTTGCTAATTTATAGTCCTGTACCCTGGTCCCAGCAGCCCTTGCAGCCCTTCTTGCAGTCACATGACATTCCTGGGAACTACAACTCCCAGAATGCCTGGTCTTCACACCCCTGAAACACTATAACAGGAATGTAGGATTGGGCTGAGCCCTTAAAGAGCCACTATGCTCTATTATAGTAGATTAAGGTGGACTTAATTGGGGCCTTTTTAATAGTTATTGGACCCTATTCATTTGTGCTGTAACTCCATTGAACTCCATAGAGTCAAAGCGAGCAATCAGTTTGGCCCAGTTGCTAAATACTTCCAGGTTGACATATCATGGCTTGAGTGAAAGGTTAACATAGCAAAAGGCTTAGAGAGCTTTACTCTGCTGTTACACTTAGAAGCCAGACTCCTGTCTGACTTACTGTCAGTATAGGAGAGGTGATTCTTAGGTAGCATGTATTATAAAACCTGCAAGAGGCTAGTAAAGACAACAGGACTGAGAGCAGAAAGAGAAGAGCTTTAGACGCTTTGATGAGAATGATAGGTAAAATCTAAACTGTGGGAACAAAGGCGGTGATATACACGCTCAGTTCCCAGTCCTTTGGCTTAACGGCTCCTGATTCTTTGGCCTTCATTCGATGTGTAATTTAAATGTTCACCAGTTTGGATGAATAACCCTTTTTTATTTCTGTATGGCATTTTATATCCCATTTCAGACATGGCACCTGACAAAGTACTTGGATTTTAAAGACCATCACTGCTGCCACATGTCTGGTGAAGATGCTCTATGCCAGTGGTTTTCAAACTTTTTTCCTTGGGACCCGGTTGAAAAAAATCATTTATGCCCATGAGCCAACATTTATGTCTCTGTGCAACCCATTCCAGTCTTTTGATGGTGGCAGCAGGGAGTGTTGCAACCAATGTTCTCTCTAATTTTGCATAGTCTGTGTGCACAAAAAATTTCTTATGTGCAAATTTTCAGAACCAGTATCCAAATCTGTGCACACTCCAGTGAGTGTGGTCAAACTTGTGAGTGCAAGGAAACAAGTGTATGTGATGCAAAAAAAATCTAAATTTTATTTTGATATGATGATGGAAATGATTTTATAAATTACAAAACCTTTATTTGAAACATGCTATTTGAAACCGTCATCTTAAAGTAGCACAAAGATATTAGCAGTGTTGAATTTTTTGTGTGTGCTTCATTTTGTTGTGTGCACAGGCTTCACAACCTGTGTGCACGCACACACGTGCACAGCTTAGAGGGAACATAGGTTGCAACCCAGTGCTGGGTCCTGACCCTAAATTTGAAAACCACTGCTCTATGCCAGTTGGAGACAGCTCTCTTGTCAGCACAGGAACACCTTTATGAGTGGCAGAAGCCATCTCAGCGTGAGAAGCTGTCTCTTGCTGACACAGTGCTGTGTGAACAAATACTTATGTTGGCATAACTTAGATTGCTCATGGGGTGGAATATTCACTCTCTGGGGTGACATCGGTTTTGCTCACATAGGCTGTAGCATGGACATAATCTAAATGTATTTCACTGTGGAACTCATGATGGGTTTGATTAATTTACTTGTATCTGCCAACAGATGTATGCAGCTGCTCCTCCAGTGGTTATGTATTGTGCATGATGGTCACCTGTCTGCTTGTGTTTGCTTAAGGAAAAAGCTTGATGCATACAACCTGTTCTTAAATCCCCGTACTTCCCACAGCTCCTCTGTTCCCTGTGCTACTCTCCAGCATGTATCATTCATCACGGCAATGTTTGTGGCTATGCATCCACATCCACATAGTGCAGGTATATGGATGCATAATGAAAGGAAAATATTTCATTCCATAATATAAACACTGTATGAAATTAAAAACGGCCTTTTTATTCCACTCACTCGGACTGACAGCATGCTTCCTTTGGCGTGACTATTCATGAACTATATGGTCATTCCTAATTTGTCACTGTCAAAACAGCCAGCATTGTTGCTATGGTATTTATGTTTATTTATATAGTGTCTTTGATCCCAAGAATTTATTGTCTATGACCTCTATGCCTTATCTTCACTGCCTTCAATTACATAATGTAGCAAAGTGTGCCCACTTCAAAAGCAAATATATCTTAGATGATAGTTCATAAATGAAAAATGATTGCTCTGAAACAACTGAATAGCTTATTCTCATCTATGTTTCTTGTAACTGTGCCTCTGTGTTGTTTATACGTATAGCCAAATAGCTCAAAACATCAATCAATATATGTGCTAAATTAATTCTTTCTTTAGTGCTGATAGTAAGGAAACTACCACAAATGTGGCAGGTGCTTTATTTTGTTGACTGGCACATCTAAATGGCAGAGTGCTAGAAAGCTGTATTACATGAAATAAGAGGGCTTTGGTTTTAGTGAGTTGAGAAGGACATGATACAACAAACTGCTACCTTCCAATGACATGGGAAAGCTAAAACAAACAAGGAGTCTGGTGGGACCTTTGAAGACTAACAAATTTGTTTATCTCATGAGCTTTTGTGGGAGAAAATCTCACTTCATTGGATGCGGGATATGTTTGATTTCAATGGGTTAACCTCGTTATTATGATCTCTTGTTACCTGATCCTTGGCTTAAAAACACGCATCCTTTCTGGCTACTGTGAATAGGATAGGGACACTAATCTGTTTAGGAAAATAAATTCCAGTAGTAAGTACCTCTGTATGTCTTTGTCCAGTGATTCCTACACTGCATGACAAATGGGGGCCAGAGAGGACAAGGGAGGAAGAACGATGCTTCAGCTTGGCTACAAGGGCATTCAAAAAGTAATCAGAGAACCTGCTCACCATAACAGCTAGCCCTAGCCAGTGAGGCCAGCAATCTGCTAGTATCTCTCCAGCTGATGGTAGGGAGCAGTTAGATTCTCAATCCAAGTCCCAGCACAAGATTGGCAGCAGCAAATTCCAGGGTCTAGCAATCCAACCAGAGCCCTGAAATCTGTTTACAGGAAAATGACAATGGGAAAGGGCCTCCAGGAGCTACCAGAGATAGTTGGACAACAGGGAGATGTCAGCGCCACACAAGGACCAGAGCACGTTTGATACCCTTATACTTATTCCATGACCCAGCATTGTCAGGCTGAAATTCTGATAAATCTGAACATTTTTGCAGTGTTGTCATTATTTAAGTAACTCAGATTCTACATATTCCTATAAGACGCAAGTCACCAGCCTCCAGATTTCTGCACCTTCTGTCTTAAGAGATGTGCCTTGTTCACACCTCTCGCACTCTCCCTCGAGCTTTGGAAGCCCAAAAGTGTAGACTCCAAGTAGAAGATCTCCACATGGTTAGACTATAAAGCTGTTGCTTCTACTTCCCTGTACCCGAGCCCACTTCATCCCACTTTACAGGAGGGGAGCCTCAGGCTGAAAGTCATTGGTGTCTGAATCTTTTACATAGACTTAAGGAATCAGAACATATCACCTCGGAGCTCGAATCTGATGCACAGACACACATCTAGAGAATATGAGCATGGAGCCTTCACTGCAATTTTCACAGTCTCCAATTATTTATGTAGTATCAGTGGTTTAGGCTGCTTCAATAATTTTTGTGCCTGTGCTTTAAAGCACCAGGTGTTTTAAAACTCATTCTGGAATTCCTTGAAGCGCTCCGGGGTTGTATGATGACAACTAGTAGTATATACGGTAAGAAGAATAAAATCCTGTTTCTCTTGGGCTATATCTACACTAGCAAATTAGTCCAGACTAAGGAGACTTAATTCCTGATTTCTTAGTTCCAACTAGGGGAATCTTAGTTCAAACTAATAGGTACTAGCACTTAGTTCGACCTAGGTGCAATGTAGACCAGGACTAAGGCCTAATTCAAACTAAGCTGGTTAGTTTGAACTAAACGCATGTTCTAGTTCAAACTAAGCATTAGTTCGAACTAGAATGCCTGGTTAGTTCAAACTAAGAAGCTTGCGGTTAGTTTGAACTAACCTCAGGTTAGTTTGAACTAAGCTTGAACTTATTAGTTTGGACTAACAAGTCCAAACTACGTTTGGCATACATAAACATAGCCTTGTTGTCTTCACCATCTCTCTCCAGAGCTGGATTAGTTATGGGGCTTTAGGGGCTGCAGCCCTGGGCTTGAGGGGGCCCCACTGGCTCAATGCCCACAAAAATAAATCAGGTACCTGACCCAAGCCCCACATGGCGTGTGGGGCGGGTTGGTGTGCCAGGCCTCAGTGCTGCCTAACCCCTGCAGCTGGCTGGTCTATAGGCCCTGTCCTCCCGCCCCCCCACCACTGGGCCAGACCCCAGTGCTGGATGCTGCTGCAGTGGGAGGGCTCACAAAAGTGGGCAGCCCCAGGCCCCCAGGAGGCTTAATCCAGCCCTCTCTCTCTCTCTTCGTTGTATGTTCTTAGATGTATAATGATGGCTTTAGTAACAGTTACGTGTTTTTCCTAGATTTTCAGCCTGTTGATTGTAATATGATTGAAGCCCCATTATGCTAGCTGCTGTACAACCATGAAAGAAGTACAAGAGCTTGCTATTTCTGTGCGCGAGGCAGACAAAAGGTGAAAGAAACGAGGCTATTTTCTCTTGTCGATGCAGAAACCAATGCAGAACATGATGTAAGCCACGTGCCTGCCCCTGGAGTCTCCCACAGAGCTGGAGGTTGAATCTGGGTCTCTTCAGCCTTACCTTAAGCCCAGCGCCTTAATCACAAGGCACTTCACATCATTCTCAGCTCTCTAAGCCAGTAAGTAACTGACACATATAAAACGAACAAGGAGTCCTGTGGCACTTAAAGACTAACAAATTTATTTATTGCGTAAGTGCCACAGGACTCCTTGCTTGTTTTGCTGAACTAGACTTTACAGAACATGGCTGGTTCTATGGAACATGGCACATACTGTATTACATTCCTCTTACATATGTTCTTTACAGCATTTTGTGGTGTTCACAAAACTTTTACCCCAAGCCGTGTTTCGATGTTATATATGCAGTCAATGATGGATGGTGTGCATTACAGTCATTTTTTCATTTTGGTAGGTCTCCATTTCCTGTGTCTATAGTATTCTATTGCTGTATAAAGGACAACCAAGCATCTAAATGTAGTGTGTTCTTCATAGCTAAGGACTCCCCTTCCTGGGGTACAAGAGAGCCACATAACCCACTTTCACATAAAAAAGTAGTTGGGAGAAAAATCCTCCCCCGCATCTTACAGACAGGGCAACATAAAGTACAGCCTCACAACCATCAAAGGTAGGTGAGTTAGAATTAAGCACAGGAAGGAAAAGTTGTGTTTTACTGTGTAGGGAAGAACTAAAGAAGGAGATAGTAAAAATTTATTAAACTGAAGGTATTATTTATATTTTACATTTCTGGCATTCAAGATCAGATCTTCAATTTAGAAGTTTACAGTAGTGTACATACATTTGTCTGCACTAGCTTAATTACATTCATGCAGATCAATGTACACTTGCGTGTGCTTTACTTTGAAAACTGAGGGACAGGTTTTTAACCTCTTGCATATTCAAATGTATTAAATTTTTAAGAATGATACTACACTTGTTTGACCAGAAAAAAAAAGTGGACGTAGTGGATTTATAATTTCTGTTAATTATGGCAATTCCATTAGATCCATTCTGATACAAAATATAGTGCTACAGTATGGTGCACATTCTGGAAAGAAAACCGATTTCTGGAGATGGCCAATCCTCTGGCTGCTTTGGGATCCCATCCAGCAATCTCAAGTTTGGCAAATTGGAGAATACTCTGTAGGAGAAATCAAACAAACAAACAGCATTTGTGGTAGCATATGAGTCTATTTAAGAGCAAAAGTAGAGATGGGCCAGAACATTGTATGTGAACATACCTGAGCTTTGGGGTACTGGAAATCTGGATACAGATCCAAAACTGAGTTTTTCACTTGAGACCAGTTCTGACCTGGGGCCTGAATGCCCACTGTGTTATATTGGCTTTAAACCATCACAGTGAATAGAGTTACACAAATATAACAGAGCAGAGAGCCAGGCCTGTTAACGTAGAGGGTGTTGTAACTTAGTCTCCACGTTTGGAGGGTCTCATAACTTAGTTTCCATGTTAAGTTCGAAGTTCTCAAACATCAAGAAACTGAGTTCAAACTGCGAAGTGTGTTGACTCAGTTTTCATCCATCTGTGATGAACTCAATTTTCTGCATGTGAGCTTCTTTCATTATCAACAGTAAAAACTTTTGTTCTAGCTGCTCTATGAGCCTGATCCCAAGCCCCCTGAAATCAGTGCATTAGGCTTTCTGAGGACATTAAAGTTCCCAGTATACTTTTATACATAGTGTTTTTTCTTAGTATCTTTAATTTCTGCCATCAATGTTTTGCTACCCTCTGCCCCAGAAGTGACTCTATTCCCGTGGAAGCTGACACAATCCTGGCATGCATGTATCTGTTTTGGAGCTTGTTTTTCAAACCTTTGGAATAAGAACCTCTGTATCAGTGTAATCATTTTCAGAGGGGTAGCAGTGTTAGTCTGTTGTACAGTAAAAGCAACGAGAGCCCTGTAGCACCTTAAAGATTAACAGATTTCTTTGGGCATAGGCTTTCATGTGGGTTGGAGCCCACAAGAGCTTATGCCTGAAGAAATCTCTTAGTCGTTAAGGTGCCACTGGACTCTTGTTGTTTTTTCAATGTAATCTGTCAGTATTATTTATTAAAGCTAAGTTTATTGATTTTTCCTCTCTCTTTGGCCCTCTTGGCAATTCTTGTGAAAATGAAATTGTGTTCCTTGAGATTCCCATTTAATCTCAACTTTCAGGGTACAATAGAATATATTTTTAAAAGCTGCAATCAACAGCAGCTCCCAAAGAAGAACCTAAACAAAGGGGAAAGCCTGCTGGAAACTCAATGTTCATATCAAGAGTCTCCTCTTTCTCCCTGGAGGGAGAGGGATTTTTGTACTCATGCTAGAGAGATTGGGTGCAGGTGGCCAGGTAACTGCAGGAGTGTTAGGTTAGAGATGACAAGCTACTAGATACGGCTTTTGTAATAGTGACAAATGGCCATGGGAATCTACTGGCAGTGCAGGTTCTCTGAGAAGCTCAGTAAAGAAAATAATGAAGAGATTGGATCAAAACTCCCTCCTGACATCTGCCATTTATTCATGTGGATGGGCTTTCCAAGTCTTTAGCATAGAGATTAATTTTATGGGAGTGTTACTTACACCTTATTCTGACTCTCCCTATCAGCAATTTAAACCAGCTCAGAGCCTCCCAGATTTACTCATTTAGACTCACCTCCAATTTCTGTCATGTAACTTTAATCACCTTCTGAATTTGGCCCACTGAATCTGAGCATAAGGAAGCTTAAGTCATTGTAATTCACAGTGTTGGGATGCAGAAATGCCACAAATAGGCAAGTGTAAGAACTTGTGGCTTACAGTAGGCCATTGTTTAATTTAGTTTACACTTTCCAAGTCCTTCATCTAGCTTCTGGCCATGCAACTCAGCTTAGACTCCCTTATAAAATAGCTGTATAGTGAGAATTATGTAATACAGGTTTGGTAAAAGGGAGTCTAGCTTATATTTGTAGATTGCTTCTGAACTTAGCCCCTGGACTTCAGGCAGCTCATGAGCTTGCATTCTAGAATTGATTCTTACCTAACTCTTTGATTACAGCATTGCCCAAATAATTTCTAAAATTTCACTAAGTACAATCAATAAGAAACTATTCCTCAGAAGGACAGTAGTGAAACATGTCATCTAGCCAACTGACATGAATTTGCAGAACTTGTTGACCTATCCTGTGATGACAGGAAAATACAGCAAGAACAAAGTCAGTTTCCTTTACAATCCAGGAAAGCTACTGAGCATCAACTGTGTATTATGTTAATCTTTTTATAGGAATAGATATTTTCTCACTACATATTTTTACTGACAATGTTGTGGGACTTACAGCTGCCTGTAGTTTTCTTGGAACTCACAGGGGTTTCTCTTGAGTATGAGGGATTCTAGTGGAGTAGATCTCAAGTTTGATATCCCACTTAGTGTCTCAATGTCGTTATCAGCCAGTGACAAGTGGTGAATCTGAGGTATCTTTGGCAGCTGTTTGAAGGATGTAAAATGATTTTTACTGACATTTAATTCTTTGCATCTGTAAAGTACAAAATGTATGCCATCATTGATCACATATACAGAAAAATCCGTAACCTTAGTACAATACATGTGCTCAGATCCTCGATGGGTGCCAGCACATTTGCAAGGAGTTTCAACAAATCTGTAAACTCGGGGGTTGTACCATATGACTGGAGAATTGCTATTATAGTTCCTATTTTCAAGAAAGGGAAGGATCCAGGCCTGTTAATTTGACCATTGTAGTATGCAAGGTCTTGCAAAAATATTTGAAAGAGAAAATACTTAAAAAAATAATCAAGGTTAATGGTAACTGGGATAAAATACAACACGATTTTACAAAGGGTAGGTCATACCTCATCTCCTTTTTTGAGAAAATAACAGATTTTTGGGGCAAAGAATGTTGTGCATCTACTTTACCTAGATTTCAACAAAGCATTTGATACAGTTCCACATAGGGAATTATTAGTTAATTAGAAAAGATGGAGATTCATATGAAAATAGAAAGGTAGATAAGGAACGGGTTGAAGAGGAGACTACAGCAGTTCACACCAAAAGGAGAACTGTCAAGCTGGAAGGAAGTTACCAGTGGAGTTCCTCAGTGCTTGGTCTTGGGACTGATGTTATTTAACCTCTTCATTATTGATCTTGGCACAAAAAGTGGGAATGTGCTAATTAAGTTCGCAGATGACACCAAGTTGGAGAAGGATTGGGATATCATGCAGGAAGATCTGGATGACCTTGTAAACTGGAGTATTGGGAATAGGATGACATTTAATAATGGAAAGTGCAAGGTCATGCATTTACAGAATAATAACAAGAATTCTTCTTACAAGTTCGGGATGTACCAGTTGCAAATGATGGAGGAGAAGGACCTGGGTGTAGTGGTTGATCCCAGTGTGACTATGAGTCGCCAATGTGATGTGGCCATGAAAAAAGCTAATGCAGTCCTAGGATGCATAAGAAGAGGTATTCCCAGTAGAGATAGGTAGGTATTAGTACCGTTGAACAAGGTGCTGGTGAGACCATATCTAGAATATTGTGTGCAGATCTGGTCCCTGATGTTTAAGAAAAATAAAATCAAACTGGAACAGGTGCAGAGAAGGATGATCTGTGTTATGGAAAACCCGCCTTATGCGAGGCATCTTAAAGAGCTTGCCTTGTTTAGCCTAACCGAAAGAAGGTTGAGGGGAGATATGATTGCTTTCTATAAATACATCGGAGGGATAAATACCAGGGAGGGAGAGGAATTATTTGAGTACAGCACTAATGTGGATAGAACAAACGGATAGAAATGGCCCATCAGGAAATTTAGTGTTGAAATTAGGCACAGGTCTCTAACTATCACAGGAGTAAAGTTTAGAATAGCCTTCCAAGGGGAGCTGTGGTGGCAAAAAACCTAGCTGGCTTCAAAACTGAGCTTGATGAATTTGTGGCGGGAATGGTATGATTGGACGGTCTAGTTTGGCAGTTGCCCAAGTTTTGGACAATTGATTGTGGATATGCCAGAGACACGAGAAGGGAGGGTAGCTGGGATGGTTTCTGAGTTATTATCAAGAATTCTTCCTTGGGTGTCTGGCTAATGAGATTTGCCCACATGCTCAGGGGTTTTTAACTGATTGCCATATTTGGAGTCAGGAAGGAATTTTTCCTCAGGGCAGATTGGCAAGGGCTCTGGGGATTTTCACATTCCTCTGTAGTGTGGCACATGGCTCACTTGCTAGTGACTTCTGTGTACTTTGAAGTCTTTAAATAATGATATGAGAACTTTAAAAACTCAGTGATAGGTTAGAGGTTTATTACAGGAGTGGGTGGGTGAGGTTTTGTGGCCTGCATCGTGCAGGAGGTCAGACTAGATCATCAGATCAGTCCCCTTCTGACCTTGGAGACTATGAGTCTATAGACAAAGAGAAATAGGTCATTTTACACCAGCTGAGAATCTAGCACATACTTGATAAGTCATTAAAAATACTTTTAGGAGGATCAGAACAGCTTGAAGTAGGGTGGTCATAATGATAAAGAGAGCCAGACCCCATCAAGGTTACCCATTCAAATCCAGTCTGGGTCAGCTGTGACTAAAAGGTATTACCTTCCAATGGAGTTCTGGAGGTCAATGTGAACTCACTTTGGAGAATCCACTTTCCAGTGGACAAATGTCCACATCACAAAAACCACAACTGCAGCTGGCACTTGCTGGGTCATATTCAGTGTAAGGCGGTATGATTTAGATCTCATTACACTCACTTTGATTCTTATGGTCAGAAAGATAAAGACTGGGCTCTTCTAACATATACCTTCTGATACTGTCTTCTGACCTCTCATGGTGTAAACTATGCCATTTTAGACCATCTTACAAGTAGGTAGAATGGATGCAAGTAGGACTAAAGTAGGAAAACATAAGTCCTGATCTTTAAGAGACATTTCCAATATTAAGGGCTTTGTATTACATAAGCTCCTATTACTCCCCATCCTGTCCTGATTTTTCACACTGGCTATCTGATCAGGGCCAGATTATAGGAGGGGCTTTGGAGACAGAAGCCATGAGCCCTAGCTAAACAGGGGGCCCCAAGCTTCAGACCCTAAAACTCCTGTCTGGCTTCCCCTTGTTCTGTTCAGTGCCTGTGGGGCTGGAGTGCCAAGAGTGCTCCTGTCCTGCCCATGTGCCAGCTGGTCTGCCCCCGGGGCAGGAGCTGGGCAGCCCACGGCCTGTTCACTCAGCCTGCAGAACAGGACCAGCTGGCTCGCGGCATGGCCTAAGCCACCTCCAGCACAACCTTCCAGGGCCCATGGTCCGGGGGACTGCCCAAGGGGCCACACCACAGACCAGCTGGCTCCACCTCCACCACTGGGAGCAGACAGACCAGCGTGAGGCCAGGGTGGGAGCGCCTTTAGCCCCAGGGTCCTGCCCCCAGTGGGAGGCCTCTATGCAGTGGGTGGAGCCTCATGGGAGGGTGGGGCTCCTGGTGTGGGGAGCCTGCCTAGTGCCCCCAGGTTGGTTAATCTGGCCCTGCCCTAGACTAAGGAAATCTGACTGATCTAGCAGAAGGTGTAATTTATACAATGGTGGATATCTCCAAATACAGCCTCAGATCTTACTTTGTTAGTGAAGAGGTAGACATGTAGATTGAGCTAACTTCTCATCCCTTGACTGTGCCCTTCTCTGCTTGGGTTGAGAAACATTAAGGGAAGTGTGAGGAAGCTTACAGCCTATGCTTTTACCCCTTATGTGGATAAAGGAGGTTGTCTTTCAGGGGCCTGTGGCTCTTACACCAAGTTTACACTGCTAATACCTTTGGGCAATGGTATTTTTTTGCCTAACAAAGTTTGCAAGATCAGGCCCTGAAAGTTAGCTTTCCAGCTTTCTTTTACAGCTTAGGATGGCTGGGCCATTATTTCCTACTCCAAGTATTAACCTGACCACAGCTTTCCAAATATTTGAGCATTAGGGAATAATTGTAATGGAAACTGCTGGCTTCTCTCTTTGAGTCAGCTACCATCAGTTGTGTGCGCATTTCCTCCTACTGACCTAATACAACCATCTTGCCTCCTAGCAGAAGACATCATTGACTTTGGTGAAACTTTTCATATAGCTATTGTCTTCTCCATATAAATCAGGATGGTAGAAGCTGACCCAGAATATCTTTTAGTTCTCTTGTATATTGTGAATTTAGAGTAAGTGAATTTTCAATAGAATTACATGCACCTATTAAGCTCTGCTATTCACTAAAGGCCTGATTCTGATCCCACTGACGTCAATGGCAAAACTCCCTTTGACTTGTATGATGTTGGATAGGATCTGACAACAGGTTTTTTTGTTTACCTTGGCAACCGTATGGCACTGAGGTCTGTCAAAGAATTGTCCACCAACCAAAGCCTTTCCACCCGAATTAATCTCTGGAGAATCCTGTTAAAGTTTTCTAGCTGGTAAAGGTCTCCCAAATCCTGAAATGAAAGGTTCAAATTCTGGGGATGGGAAAAAAAATGCAAAGAAATTTTTTTAGCTTATTTTTTTCCTTTTAAAAAGTTAGTTATTAAGATCCTTTGTAAAACAGGGTCTATTACAACATAGGGTCTACTTTAGTATGCTAGTTATACCTAATTTAAAACAATTGACAGTGCCAAATTCAGCCCAGAACATTGGAAATATGTCACCAAATTTGTTTGGTCTAAGTATGATATAAGAAATGGACAGTAATGAAGTTTTGTTATATGAATAGTAAATTACTTGGAGGGTAGCTACATCCAGAAGGATTATTATGTCTACATCTGTACCCCCATCTCTTCTGCCAACTCCCTTATTTCCCTGTGCTCTCTACCAAAGAATTTCTTCTGAGTCCTTGTGTTCTCTTTTACATTTGTGTCTTCTTCCACACTCCTCAGTAGGCCTGCATCAATCCCCCAGTTGTTATATCCAAAACCCATTTGTTCTCTGAACTTTTTGTTATAAAGACCTCTCTTCTCAATGGATTCATTGGCCGCGCCTAAGCCAGGAGATGTGGGTAAGATGACACCATCCCAAAAAAGCAGCCCCCATGAGGCACTGTGACTCTGTGTCACAGTTGCTACCTTACTACCTCTTCACTAGTAGAGAGGAAGTAATTGGACTATTGAACTAGATCAGTCGTAAATTAGTACCCCAAGCTACAGTGCTGACTCAACTCATCAGTGGTGGCTCAACTAGTCTGGCCAGCATGCAAGGAGGAGGGAAAAATTTGGAACCACATTTCACCCATCTGTTCCAAAAGATAACTAAGAAAGCAACTAGCATCATCGATTTCTAGGTACCCAAGTCCAAAGCACATGGGCAGTCCATATAGGGCCATAAAGGTGAGAGAGTTTACATCCTTTCCCTCCTTGCACAGGGCCATAGTCCAAGCCCCCCACCTATTTCAGTGTTTATTCTAGTTTGCAGTGTACTATAGAGGTTTTCAAGGGAAGGCTTCACAAAGCCCTTACTGAAATGATTTAGCTGGGGTTGGTCCTCTTCTGAACAGGGCTTGGACTAGATGACCTCTTGAGGTCTTTGAACCTTAATTTTCTATGATACTGTCCCACTCAGAGCCCTGACATTGTTGGCTCTTAGAGACAGCAACAGTTATTTGTTTGGCTTGATGATTACACAGTATAACTCTTATGGCATGATATCCATAACAATAATGAGTTCTTACAACACAGTTTTCCCAGTTCTCTTGCTGTCTCTGTTGCCATTTCTCTTTTTCTGTTAATTGTTTTCTTGCTAGCAAAGTATCTGCTTCTCCTCTGAAAAACAGCTCTTCTTCTGAAGGCCCTGGTCAGAAAAAAAATGTATTTTCAATAGCTTTTGTGATATGGTGCGTGAATTTAGTTACTTTTTGATAGAAAAGATATTGAGCTAAAATAATATACACAATATTATACCAGAGTAGGATCCCAGGCTCTTGAGCGGTAAATTAGTTTGGAGATTTTTCACTACATTGTGGGTGTTAATTTGACTCTTCACAACTATTTCTGGTCACTGTCTTGTCATTAAACATGGTTTCCTGTTCAGTTCAGTGCTGAATAATAATAGATTTTAGTTAGGTGTCTCACTTTAGACCCCCAAGTTTGAAAATGCTTGCCTTTGCGCATGTGCATGTGCCCATGCTCCATGAAATGTCAGCGAATATAAATATAAGTAAGATAATGCACTATTTAAATATTTTTCCTTTTAGCAGTTACCTGATTTTAAAAACATCCCTAATTTCAAACTTGTGAGCAGTCCCACTGATGTCAGCAAGGCCATTTATGCGTAAAATTTAACATACATGTTACCATTTTCAGGACAGGGGTTTTATACTCCATTTGTCGTCTGTTATCTCTGGTTGCCATGTTATACAATATTTAAATGATGCTATCTGTACATGTGAAGAATGTATCACACCAAGCATTAATGCTGAAAATATATAAACTACAGTTTTGACGTCGTTCCTATTTTCAACTATAAATCAAACAGGTTTGTCTGAATGATTTAAAAAAACAAAACAAAACGAAACAACTACAATATAGAGGTGAAGTCAATGGCAAAACTCCCATTAACTTCTATGAGGCCAGGATTTCATTCTGGTATTTAATGCTATACAGGATAAAGTACTTAGGATTTATAATGAATGTACCCCCCCCCCAAAAGGAACGAATTGTCATCTTACCTTCTCTCACTCGGGGACAACGAATCTGACTTCCTTTAACATCATGTTCTTTTAACTTTTGCCAGGTGAGATACTTGACGTAATCTGATGGAAGCTTAATGGAAAGATGTGAAATAAGAGAGACAAGGAATTTATTAATAGTTTGAATGTTTACACAAAAACCTGTGGCCTTACTCCAGAAGATATGTAGCTGCACTCTTGTACAACAGACAAGGACTCCTGTGGCACTTAAAGACTAACAAATTTATTTATTGCATGCACTTTCATGGGAGAAAATCCCAGTTCTTCAAAGCATCTGACAAAGTGAGATTTTCTCCCACAAAAGCACATGCAATATATAAACTTCTCAGTCTTTAAGTGCCACAGGACTCCTTGCATATTTCTAGAGTAGGGGGCTCAGTTAAGCCACTTTAATAATTTCTACTTTAAATTGGCCCGCAGTGCGCCACAGCAGAAGTTCCTCTCTCTCCTGACTGCTCCTTTACTACAGGAAGTAAGTGACCACACCATCCTCCATGCTGTGCCTTTCCTGGCAGCTGGCACGACAGGGTGCCCTCCATGCACCCATGCATCCGGGTACTGGAAACCAGCAGAGACTGGTGGCACTGGATCAGTCTCTCCACCTGGGCCAATGACCACTAGTTGCAGAACTTGCAGATGAGAAAGAGCACCTTCCTCCAGCTGCTGTCAGCACTCCCACCCACCCACTCTGCCAGGGCCTCCAAGATGGACCTGTACACCTCCCAGTTCCTCTGGGTGTCCTGGAGCCAGGAGTGTATGGCCTCATCCTCCCGCACAGCAAGGAGATCTATGATCTCCTGGTGGGTCTAGGATGAGGCCCACCTCCTGGCCTGTCTGGCACCTCCCTTGGCCATGTCTCCAACACAGCCGGAGTCCTGGCTAGCTCTGGTTGTGGGGCAGGGTGAGTAGGACTTTACCCTGCCCTGGGAATGGCCAGAACAGGCACTTCCTGGTTGCCAGGAAGGTTTCCAGGTGGCCAGTTAAGTCGACTTAAGACTAATGCCAGGCTGCACTGGCTTAAGTCGACTTAAAAATTATGTTGACTTTACAAGTGAGAGTTATTAAGTCAACTTAAGCAAATGCTTAAGTCAGCTTCATAAATATTAAATGTAGCCTGAGCTTTGCTTAAGTTGACTTAAGGGGTCTTATGTCGACTTAAGTCCCTAGTGTAGACATGGCCCTTTTTTTTTTTTTTTTTTTTTTTTTTACTGACCTCGACTAACATGGCTACCCCTTTGACTCTTGTATAAGAATAGTCAATCTGGATCAGACCAATGGTTCATGAAGCTTAACACTTCCTTATTCACTTTCTTCATGCTCCTCATGATTTTATAGCCCTCTGTCATATCCCCCTTAGTTTCCCCTTTTCTAAGAAGTATAGCCTCAGGGTATGTCTACACTTACACTTTAAACAGAAATAATGACGATTATTTCAATTTAAAGTAGTGCATGTCTACACTAGGTTTCCCTATTTCAAAATGAGGAGCTCCCTCATTTCCAAATATGAACGGTCATTTCAAAATAATAAAACTTGGTTTTATATCAAAATGATAGTTAAATTGAGACTGGTATATCGAAATCAAACAATTTAGACATGTTATTTGAATTTAACTGTTATTTCAATTTAATGCTTTTTGCCCTTCTCCCTCCCCGAGTGCCCTCCTCTTTCTATATATGGGATGGGGGCACGGCTGCCATCCCTCCCTTGGTGCCCCTTTCCTAAACTGAACTAGCAAGTCCTGTCCATGGACATGCTAGTTCGATTTGGGGTTCTAGTGGAGACATCTTAAAAATTGATTTAACTTAAGTTACTTTAATGATTTTTATTTTGATTCAATTTGATTGATTTAACTTAAATCAATCCAAGTTTAGATATAACCTCATTCTTTTTAAACTCTGCTCAAAAGGCAGCTGTTCCATATCCCAATTATTTTTGGGGCCCTCCTCTGTACTTTTTTTCATTTCTAATGCACCTTTCTAATATATTTTAGGTGAATATTTGAAGATGAGTTGAGTTGTCTTAATAATGTCTGGGAAACAGTTAGGTGCTCAGTGAAGTCAGTTATAAAATGGCACATAAATGAGGAGAGTGCATATACATATTTTTTTAAATCTGGTTTAGCACACCAAGATGAAAGCACAGAAAATCTGCAGCCAGAGTCAGAAATAGAACCTGGAACAGAAGCGGGCTGATGCATTTTGTCTTCCCACCATACCCTGTCCTGTCGACACTCCCAAGCAGCAGTCTTAGTGGGAAGAATTTCAGGACAAGCTGAGGAGCCAAAATCTGGCATTCATATGTATACCAGGCCATTCCTGGCCCAGCAATAGTACTGGTATGCTGGCAAGATACAGAAATACCTGCAATACAGTTTGTAGCATATATGTGTACTCATTTATAAATTATTTATAATATTTTCCCTACTGGTTAAAATTTGACCCATCACATCCTAGCTTCAGGCTAAATGGGGCAGACTATAAATATTAGCATAGCGCGGAAAGAGAGTACAGCCGTACAGTTACTTTCATCTGTATTTTTTAATATGGACTCATAACCAGACTGATAAATGAAACACTTACTGGTGAAGATACTCCTGAATCAGCACTCGGCTGGAGTATTCCTCTGTGTCTCAATAAAACTGGCAAAGCAGTATCTGTAGCACTTGGAGCAGAACAATGAGAGGAATAGGATTTACAGAATCTGTGGCTGCGTGTATTCAGACCTGAGGAGCTAAAGAGATAACACGGAAGCATTAACATGCTCCTGTTCTGGTGAATGCAATGCAGACTGTCTCATGTACGTGCAAACCAAAGAGAAGCAAGGCTTGTCTTCCATGCATGTTACTTAGGTCACCAAATGTAAACAAAATCTCAGACGTGACAAGACTGTGCCAACAAGGTCCGCAAGCTATACAGTGTGTAACTTCAACAGAACTGCTCACTGGAATACAGCTACTCATGCATAAATGCTTGAGGGACTGGCCCCTAACATTGAAAGGCTGGACTTTATCGTATCAGCACTTTGAAAGCCAAATCCCAATTAAAATCAGTGAGATACTGTGCTTGTTAATCAGTGCATGATAAGGCTTTGTGGAGATCAACTGTATCTAGGGCAATGGTTTTCAACCAATGTGCTGTGGCACACTAATGTGCCCTGAGAACTGTCCAAGTGTGCTGTGAAATTTTGTACAAAGGTAATGAAAAAAAATCAAAAGTAAAACAAACTGTTTTATCTTAAACAATATTCTATATTCTCAAAATTACCACTCATAAACCTCATGAAAATTTATCATAAAATTAAAAGCGAGGTATTGCTCTTTCGATTCCAAGGTGTAAGCATCCTAAACGCAGGTGACCAAAGGGCATAACTGAAATGACATGTATATTTTTACAGTGGATTTGAAACATAAATGTATTGATCGTTAGCTTGCTGTATGCACTGTGCTGCAAACCTCTCTAGTAAGGCCATAACCATAGTAAATGTAAGAAAATGTGATGTTTATGAGAAACCAATTCAGCTGAGAAAATTGGGTGTGCCATGGAATTGTTCATCTCATTGAAACATGCTATGTTACTGAAATGGTTGGGAAATGCTGCTCTAGGGACAGAGTTTGTATGTAAAACATCCTATTGTGTTATGAATCTTCTGCTTTTTCTTCCTAGCAGTAATTTTTAGCAAAGCATTGAGGTTCCAGCAAAGAATTGAACTTTGTGTGTAACTTTAACCACATGCATAGTTCTACTGAATTCACATACTTGGCTTGAAAAGGGCCCAAGAGAATTTTCAAAGGTACGTTTTATTTAACAAAAAAATGGCATAATTAGTCCAATTGTGCTTCAGAGAAAGTGAATGTCTCTCAAGCCTGGAGCTGCAATTTAGAAGTCTACTCTGGAAATCTTTAGAAAAAATTATTTTAACATAATAATTTGCCCGTTACTCTACAAGCTCTTCGCACTGTCAAGAAATATCATTAAAACAATTACACAAGGGATCAGACATGGAAAGTAAAAAGCAGATTTTAAAGGCTCTAGTGGGGATGGTAATGAAAGTTTCATGGTGAGCGAGAGTGTAAAAGACAAGTTAAGTAAAACAGAATAAAATCAAGATTACATATCTATTTGAAAATAGCCATGAGTAGATTTACTACTTGCCCAGTTATGATTTTGTTTTGCCTTTTTGAAGCATCATAAAATGCATACAATATCCTGTCTGATTTTTCTCTCTTAATGTTAACCAGTAAATGACAAGAGTAGAAATACATTTGTAATAACTGCTTTTATCTCACTTGCCTTATTTATGGGATTAGGAGTGCAACAAGAAAAAAAATATCCAAAATTTTCAGTCACAGGGCGCTTGATAGGGAGCTGTAGGGTGTGAGAACATCTAAAAAAAGCCTTTTTTTAAAATGCTTTAATATAGACTTAGTCCACTGTCTTTAGGCAAGCAGGTATGAAAATGTTAGCCTATTTTTATACATATATACTGTTAAGCAGCAGGTGAACCATGTAGTAGTCCCATGAAGAGAAGATGGGCTGACTATGCTTGAGCATGTGTTGGAAACTAGTGACTAGGCCTTTTAAACTGGTGTTTGTGTTGTTCCTACATAGAAGTCTGAGGCCTTCTTGATTAATTGCAGGTTCAATAAAGTTATATTACCAGGTGAGATATAGAAATAGTTTTATAGTTAAGGAGAATGTCTTTTACACTTGTGTGGAAATGTCAATTTATGCAGCAAATCTTAAGGATAAAATTCTGTATAATGTTGATTACGTGGTCTGTTCATGTATGTGCGTGCACACAAAATATTTCTGGAAACAAGTCTTTGCTCTTATGTTTTCATTTAACAAAACTAGTGCTTGTGAAAGTTGCTGTAACAAATGTGATGGAAGCCAAAGCCATTTATTTATAGAAAAATAACATTCCAAAAAGGAGCAGAACAAGTGCTTCACCATTACTCCACCAATGTGACTCAATCTTCAGAAAGAGATGCTTGAAGGTTGAAATTATTGCAGTCTTTGATAAGTTGATTTGCATCCTTATTTTGTTGCTTGACAGTCCCAGAATGAACACACTGTATGTCAACTGCTATAATTGTTTTTGTGAACACCAGTCCTACTAGAAATTGGACTAATACTGGGTTAGCTTCTTGTCTAGTATAAAATGGTAATGCTCCATGAATTCAAAATTCATTTACATGGAATGAGGATTTGATCCAATGATTTATTCCATCTAAGCCACTGATTGCCAACTGACTGTCACCTTGTTACTGAGCAGTAGTGGGTTGAAACCATACTTGCCCCACTGCAAATGTGCGTAAAACCTAAAAAGGCAAGAAATGTGGTGCTAGGGCTAAAGATCCACCCCTGACTTTGGACTTCTAGAAAGTAGCATGAGCTCTGCAGCAGAATTGTCCCCAGTTTACTCTGGAAGTCTTTTCTTACTACATAAATGGATATTGCATTGCACTCAGAATTCAAGGTGTCTGAAGGGAAGAATTTAGAAAGTCAGGTGGGCTGCAAAAGTAGTGACAGACTGATGGCACTGTGGACTTTGTACTGCTTGATTTCCATAAATTTCAGCTAGACACTTAACATTATAATAAGGTAGATTTTGTGCCAGAAATGAAAACATAGACCCACAGGGTTAGCCAGGACCACAAGAGTCATCAAGAATACTTGCCATGGCAAGATGCAGGATTTGTTGTATCTAAACCATCCAAGACAGAGGGTTATCCAGTCACCTTTAGAAAGCCTCCAGTGAAGGAGCTTCCCCAACCTCACAATGCAGTCTGTTCCATTATTCTACTCTTCTTGCAGTTAGGAAGTTTCTTCTGAGATTTAATCTAAATCTGCTATGCTGTGGTTTGAACCTTTCATCCTGCCCACTGTTCAAATAAAAGTTGAACACTGATTTTGCTGTCTTCCTCCCTTTCTTTAGTTTTGTTTTTTTTTTTTTAAACTATTGCCTTTTAAGGTTGATCTAAAGGGAGTTACAATGACCAAGGCAGGATGCAATTCAAAACAATTACCGCTTACAATATATGAAAGTATCAAAACTCAGCCTTGATTGCAAGGCCCTTTGGCTGGATATGAATCTCCAGTGACACCTCTGGGACCAGCACTCTAGATTATGTCAACCATTAAGGAAAGAAAATGAGATTCATGCTGTCTGTCCAGGCTGAGTCATTTCCCCTCACTTTGCCAGCAGTGAGAAAGTGGATGTTATCATAAATCACAGATCAAAATCTTTATGAGAGAGGAATTAATTTCACTAATGCTCTAATGGAAACCTGGTGTGGTGATAACCTCACTGCATGCTTTCTCTCCTCGGTGGTGATCTATAATGGCTTTTAAGCAAGCAGGTTTGCCTGTGCTTTAGAAATTCTAGAGAAGAACTTGGAGGGAGAGACTCAAAATTTTCAAGTGAAAAATGCGTATTGCACATATTTTTTACAGGCATCAGGGCTGACTGTTTTAGGGTATGTCCACGTGTAGGTTTCAAAGCAAACAATGGTTGTTTTGCTTTAAAAAAAAAAAGTTATGTCTACTCAACATTTTGTTGTTTCTATGATGAGCTCCCTCGTATAGAAACAACAACATTTAAAATCGAAACACTAAAACCTGGTAAGTAATCAAAACAGCCATTGAAGCGAAAAGGTTGTTTCGAAATAACCCCACTGGAATGTGTTGTTTCAAAAACAACAACTGTTTTGATTCAATGGCTTGACCTTCCTCCCAGGGTGCATGGTACCGTGGAAGAAGGGCCTGCCCCCTCAGCACCCGGGCCAGGGCTGGAGGGTGCAAAGGAGGGATCCGGTGCCCCTCTTCCTCACCGTTTTCCGGCAGCAGGGAACAGATCAGGGCTGCCCCTCTTCCCTGCAGCTTTCCAGCAGCAGAGAATGGAGCAGGGCATCCCTCTTCCCCACTGCTGGCCAGGCAGCAGGACAGAAATCAGGATGCCACTCTTCCCTGTTGCTGGCCGGCAAGGATTGGGGGCACCCTGCATCCCTGCTGCTGGCGAGGCAGTGGGGGCTGAGATCGCAGGGCACCCTGAATCTCCCACCGCTGGCCGGCAACAGGAGCAGAGCTCGCGGGGGGCCCTGAATCCCCCACTGTTTCCGAGGCGGTGGGGGCAGAGCTTGTGGGGTGCCCCGCTAGCCCCGCCACTGGCTGGGCAGCGGGGGCTGAGCTCATGGGGTGCTCTGAAGCCTCTGCTGCCCAACCAGTGGCAGGGGATTCAGGGCACCCCGTGAGCTCAGCTCCTGCTGCCCAGCCAGGGGCAGGGGAAAATCGGGGTGCCCTACAAGCTCAGCCTGTGCTGCCCGGCCAGCAGTGGGGAAGAGGGGTGCCCTGATTTCTGCTCCACCACCCAGCCAGCGGCAGGGAAGAGAGGTGTCCCGATCATTTCCCTGGCACTGGGAAAGCAGAGAGGAAGAGGGGTGGCTCCATCTGTGGCCCCGGGGGCTTTTTTTTTCCTCCGCCACCAGCTCTGGAGAGCCAGTTGCAAGGGATTGGGTGGCAACATGGCCCTGCCAAGGGGCTTGTTTCCACACCTCCCACGGTGCCCCTTTCCTAAATCGAACTAGCAAGTCCTTCCCCAGACAAGCTAGTTCAATTTGTGGAAACCTGGTAAACTGCTTTAATTTAAATTGATTTAATGGTCGTTATATTGATTTAGCTTGAATTTCTTCAAGCTTAATTGATTTAACTCTCTGTGTGTGGACAGAGCCTTAGTGTCTAGAGTCTTGTCTAATAGCAGGGGTGCAGTTGTGCTCCCAATAGCAAAGCCATGAACAAAATTTTAGAATCTGACTGACTCAATAAGCAAAAGAAGTGACTTATAAATCAACATCTGTGTCTGATACGGTTTGAATCAGAGTTTTAAAACCATAGGTGCTTTTCTTGTGTATTTTTATTAGTGCTGTAAAAATAAATAAAATAAAAATGTTATAAAAAAATAAAATAAAGACAACCTGAGAAATCCTGCTCTTTGTTACACCATTGTAAATCCAGATGTCTCTGTGAATTTGACTGGCATTATCTACTATGGAGTACTTGAGGGCAGAATGACCCTAAGATTTAAGTTGTGTAGCCTTGATTGAGGAATTGTGTGTTTTATTTTTTTAGTGGTGGGGAACGAAACTGAAATGTATGACATTCCAAACTGAAAGCTCTGCATATAGCGCAGCTACTGTGCTTTTCCATAGTATTTTGCCCATGCTCCAACCAACGGAGATGATTTAGTGAAGTACTAAGTTATACTTATGAAAGAGGAGACCATCCCATCGACTTTATTGATAGACTCTCACAGAATCAGACCCTTGCAAGCTCAGGATGCACAATGTCAACTGTATAGCAGTGAAATGGATCTACTCCTATCCTTGTTGACGTCAGTGGCAGAACTGACGGACAATGGGAACAGAATGCAGTATATTTTGTAAGCACTGTGCAGGGCCTTGCTCACCTGACTCCAGCTGATTTTAAAAGTGGAGAACATTAAAACCTAATGCAATGCTTTGAAAAACTATCCTTTTGTTATCTCTGAAGATATGATGCCAGTGAAGTTGTCTGGGGTGGAAAACTTCCTATGTAACACCCAACAATCTCAAAAGCTACATTTTGAAACACTTCCCTGACACCCCTGTGAGTCTTCTAATGGAAATAGTCCAAACCCTGCACCAGAGTCTGTGTCCTGCCTCAGGAGAGCCACAGCACAGAACATGCCGCACGAAAGGAATGGGAACAAAGATGCTTGAGGCCATTTCCTGTGTCACTGTAGATCCTGGCCTGATTTGGGGGCAGCAACATCTCTGACCATAAGTTAGAGTATCCCAGGGTCTGATCTAACTAACAGCAGCCTTTCAGCAGCTTCAAACAGCCATAGCGCTCTGAGCCACAGTTGATCCTCCATCACTTCAAAATGCCCTAAGTCAGGGGTGGACAACAGAAAAGACAGGAAGAGATTTTAAAAAAATTACTTCGAAGTGTTTTGAGACCTGCAATCGGTGTGACCACCACAGAGTCCCCTGGCGGAGGCAGGAGGAAGCCCAGAATCAATAGCAGACCGCCCCCAGAGGTGCTTCCCCAGTTGCAGGGGGAAGCCTGGAGTGAGGCACCTGCAGGGGCGCCAGTGGTGGTGGGGAGAGGCAGAGCCAGGAGCAGGCCACTTGCATGATCCTCCAGTAGTTGGGGTGGTAGAGGAAAGACGCAGAATTGCAAAGGGGCAGCCAAAGAGCCACATTTGGCTCTGGAGCTTTAGGTTTTCCTGGCCTCAGAACACTTTTACACTGTCACGGGATGCACATCTGTGTTATGATCTATATGATTTTCCTGTTCACTTGTACGATTTGCTGCCGATTACACCATTCAATGTTTCTTTATGAATAATCGTAACATATTCTACATAATTACTATGGCATCATGTTTCCTGCAGCATCATGTGTGGGTGTAGATGTGTAGCATGTCTGGGGGTAGGAGACAGACAGAGCTCTCTCACAGCAAGCAAACAAGCATCTGGAGGAGACAAAGATATGCTAATTAAGTTTCTTGGCTTGGATGAGACAAAGAGATCACCTCTGCCCAGAAAGAGGGGTCAGAGCAGGTTTTTGGAGACAAAGAAAAACTTGGAAAGATGTGGTGCCTTTGGCTTGAGACTCTCCATCTTGAAACAACTTGAAGCAAGATCTAGGCCCTGCCTGGTCTCAGGCAGAGAGTGGCTGTGCAGACATCTGACAGCTGAACACCTTGAGCATGACCTTGGAGTATGAGGTCAGTTTAAGTAGAGATATCAGGTTAGTAGGCGCATTTTACCCTTTATTTCCTTGTGGTCACTCCTGACTTATTTATATTGTGATTCTGCCATGATTGGCCATATTCTTACTTAGAATTATAATCTGATCAATAAAGTAGGAGTTGTTTTATCTAAAGCTGTGTGATCTTTGGAGGGTGTGTGAGTGGAGAGGACTGGGCACAATCCATTTCTTTGTTAAATGGATGGACGTGAGCGTATGGTGGTTGGGAATGGGTCCCAATCTTTGTAGACAGTGGCTCCTGGTGTGGTAACTGGGGCCAAAAATGCTTGCTGGGGGACCGTCCTCAAGTAGGCAGAGGACATACACCCACTGCTTGGGACTGCTTGCACGCCAGAGCGGACTGACTCAGAAGTGAGCAGCTCACTTGGCAAAGTGGGGTGAATTGGGGTTCAGGAGTGAGAATTGGGTGGTCACAGTGGCACACTGAACAGGAGCTGGGAAGCTGCTGGTCACGTACACATTGGGGGCAGAAGGTGATAAGGAGAGAGGACCGCAGAGAAGGTCCGCTGTACTGTACTAAGAGAAATTCCACTGGGGCCCCTTTACAGCGCTTGCACACTGCTGGAGCAGAATATAGGAGCATCGAGAGCCCTCTGCATGTCAATTCTGCTCCTGTTGACCAGTGGGAACTTGATCAAGCCCGTATTAACATCTCAATGCTCCAGATACATTATAATGCCTATACAGGCCAAGTCAGAAAATACTGGTGAATTTCAACAAAAATACTAATTTTAATGGATTTTTTAGCATTAGCTTTAAAAGAAAATGAAACAAAATAAGGATGTTAAACCCAAAAAGAAAACCAGAATAGGCCATTTTTTTGCTTTTAGCAGGCGGTTGGACTAGATGACCTCATACGGTTTCTTCCAGCCCTACGATTCTATATTCTTAACCAGTTTCTAGCTGCCATTTTTGCCAGTGTAGGTAGCTGGTCATTTCCCTGCCCAAACTGCTCCAACAGTTAGCAGTTTGTATGCACAAAATGGGGACCCAATCACATTGCTGGATCAGTGAGTTCCACACACCCAAAGCGGATATGCAAAAAAGAGCTTAAAGTGAACTTACACTTCCAACTTAGCCATGTAGTGTAAAGACAAGGAAATTTGTAACTGTGACTAAATCTCCTTGCTCAGTTCACTGCACTGTGCCTAAATGTTGTAACACATGAATGCAAGACCGGTAAGTTCAACATTATTCTGGGAGCTGTGTAAACCCTAGGCACTGGGGTGACAGCCAGAGAGGTCCTGTTTATTTTCTTGAACATATTTCATGACACCCTCTGCAATAATTTATTTTCAAAGGAATTTCATCAATTTGATAACATACACACCTCTAATTTACTGTTATCTCTACCTTTAACTGTACCATAACTTACCTTGCTTCATGTAAAATAAACTGATCCTGAAAAAGAAATGTAATTAGCATAATTAGCCAGAACAAACATATTGAGCCACTAGTATATTTATTACTCACATTCCATGAACTTAAACTAGCAACTGCAAATTCGGCTTCTTAATCAATGTGCATTTTGCAGTTGTTTACTATAAATAATCCATTTATATTAAGACAGAGTGTCTTGCAATAATTAAAAGATAAGAAAAAGACATTTGACTGTTTATATTGCTTAACAGATGCCATAAGCTATTCAGCTACTGTAACCGTATGTTTTAAAAAGACACTCAAGCCTGTAACACTATCTTGGTTATTCAAAGGTGTCAAGCCAACAGTACAAAGACTAAAGTTACTCTTCCTCTTTCATTCTCCTACCTTTTGGACATGTCTTGCTGTTGCATAAACTTATCACAGCTTGCGTAAAGCTATTTGTCTACAGGAAAATAATTTCTTCCCATCTTCCCCAGTGGGGCTGAATTTTACATCCTTAGAAAAGTTGTAGCCCTGTTCAGGATCTTGGCTGGAACTCCATAGATTCCCTGTCACCAAGGAAACAAGCTGTCTCCTCGCAACACACAGTCATGTGAAGAGCTATTGTAACCAATCTCTTATGCACATCACTCGAATTCCTGGGCTGCTCAGGCTGGTAACAAAGAAACCTTTTTACTAGAGTTGTCTGGAGAGTGAGCTGACTGAAGACAGGTTGCTGATACACATATCACATCCCAGTGGGGCAGCCATGTTAGTCTAGATCAGTAAAAATAAACATGGAGTCCTGTGGCACTTAAAGACTAACGATTTTATTTATTGCACGAGTGTTTGTGGAAGAAAATCCCACTTCCTCAGATGCTTTGAAAATGGAGGAACCTACAGAATGGGAGGAAAGAAATGCAGGGAAGGGTAAGTCATGAGAACAGGTCACGCTGTAACAGCAAATCAAAACAGTTGTAAAGATTCAAACACTGGAGAACAGCATATAAAGGAAGATGAGGTCAAATCACCTGTTGTAATGAGAGAAAAATCCAATGGCCCTATTAAGTCCTGAGGTGATGCACCCAAATTTGCAAATAATTTCAATCTCAGCAGCTTCTCTTTGAAGTCTTGACCTGGTATTAATCTGTCCGAGTACAGCAATTAGCAAATCATTAAATGGAGAGATCACAAAGACTGAAATGCGGACACACTGGTTTTAGAGTGTTGTGATTTCTGGTGTCAGTTTTGTGCCTTTATTCTTTTGCTCAGAGACTGTCCTGTTTGTCCAATATATAAGGCAGAGGGGCATTTCTGGCACATGACGGCATAAATCACATTGGTGGATGAGCTGGTGAATGAGCCTTTGATGGAGTAGCTGGTTTTATTAGGTCCTGTAATAGTTTCTTTTCCGCAGATGTGTGGGCAAAGTTAGCAGCGTTCTTTAATGGCTCTAAGCAGGCACATATCCCTGCAACAAACCATGCTCATCCACCAATGTGATGCATGCTGTCATGTGCCAGAAATGCCCCTCTGCCTTATATATTGGACAAACAGGACAGTTTCTGAGCAAAAGAATAAAGGCACAAAACTGACCCCAGAAATCACAACACTCTAAAACCAGTGTGTCCGCATTTCAGTCTTTGTGATCTCTCCATTTAATGATTTGCTAATTGCTGTGCTCGGACAGATTAATACCAGGTCAAGACTTCAAAGAGAAGCTGCTGAGATTGAAATTATTTGCAAATTTGGGTGCATCACCTCAGGACTTAATAGTGACATTGGATTTTTCGTCTTATTACAACAGGTGATTTGACCTCATCTTCCTTTATATGCTGTTCCCCAGTGTTTGAATCTTTACAACTGTTTCGATTTGCTATTACAGCGTGACTTGTTCTCATGACTTACACCTCCCTGCATGTCTTTCCTCCCATTCTGTAGGTTCCCCCATTTTCAAAGCATCTGAGGAAGTGGGATTTTCTCCCACAAACACTCATGCAATAAATAAGTTTGTTAGTCTTTAAGCGCCACAGGACTCCTTGTTTGTGTTACACATATCAAGAAATGTGATCATCCTAAGGAGTCCCTGAAGTTCTTCCTTGTCATCACTTATAGAATTTCTTGACTTGCATTCATAATTTGCCAATTTGAATCTTCGTTTTGCCTTGCTTTGTGTGTTACCTATGAACAAATTCATTGAGTGTGGTGTCTGGTTATTGAAAACTCTGATAATTAATAAATAATAATTTGGAAAGTTATTCTGATGTTCAAAGAGCTTTTGTTTTCTTTGGTGCTTTTACAAGAAGTTGTAGGCACCTCTTACCAATGCCTTTTAACATCCTTGCCTCAGCTAAGATTTCAACTATCTTGTCATCTTATCTCTCTGAGTATGAATGGAAGTGGATATTCTTTGGTGAGAAATGCCAGGAGCTAGAGTCGCATGCGTTTGTGTGTGCTATTACCCTTACAGAAAATCCAAAAGCCAGTTCAATAAACACACCCTGATGCTGACCCAAAGAATCAGTGAGGTAGAGAGAAGGTTAAGAACAACTTTAGTGAAGCTTTTTCATTAAAAAAAAAATTCTCTACTGTCAGGGTGTTTCACCCACAAAGAAAGCCTTGCAGCATGCTGCATATCAGATTCACTTGTTCAGATCCATAGATAGATGGGATTGTAATGAACCATCCTGGATCATAACTTATGGACTTGAGCTAATGTCTACTGAAGTTTTTCCATTGACGACAATTGGTGTGGGATTAATGGGGTGCGTGATTAGTGGTCAGACAGAGTTCAGTGAGGACAGAGCTAGAAGGGAACTGCAGAGGGAAGCTTTAGGGAGAGAGGGGCTCCTGCAGTGGTCCTGGAAAAATAGGAGTTGGGGGTGGCAAAAAGACCAAGCTGGAAGTTTTATTGTCCTTTGGGAGAAGGCAAAGAAGCAAATCTTATACACCCATTTCAGCCTTCTTATCCATCCTCCTTCCACAGCCAGACTCCTTCCCTTATGTTGCAGCTCCCACCTTTTCCTACTCTGCTTTGTCATTCTAAAAACCCAGAGCCCCCTGGTGGTGTGCCCCACAGCATCTGATAAGATAGTTTGCCCCACACACAGATAACTGCCTCTGTGCGGAGAGGCACTGAGCTCTGACTAGGTGCTGGGGTCTGAGCAAGTTAGTGAAGGATGGGAGCCTAAAGCTACTCTTAAAATGCCAGCAGATTTGCATGTATGAACTGACAAATGTTCATGAATTCTTTCACTCAGTTCTGAAAGCAGAATGGTCAATTCACTTATTTTTAGTGTGTTGTGCAATTAATCACATATGCCAATTCATGACTATTATAGGAGGAGTTCTACTAGCGAGTAAGCACTCATGTCGGAAGGAAATTGAACTTGCTGCAGGGCACACAGTTCAGGAACTATTAGAGTTTCTGCAGTAAACAGCATTTTTCTATGCCTTGATCACACTGTGGGAAGCGACCTTTGCTATACCCTGCCTGGGAAAAAAAAAATGTGTTTCTAAATGAAATAAGTCAGTAGGTGACTGCTTTTTTTCTTACCTCTACATCAAATGAAAGGCATTAGTCCACATCATGAGCTAATGGGCTGCAGAAATTTCTTTTATTGAAAAAGTATTTCTCACGGATGGTATGAAAAGTGTCTAAGTACCACTTTAATGCGATGTCATCTTTAACATGGTCTCAGCATTTCTATTATGAACACTAATTTTCAGAGGTTTAAAAGGTGGCCATAAAAATTTGCTCCTGCTTGAAGTTCAGCAGACTATAACACGTCTGCCTGGTGGAAAGAGCTTCTTTATTTTTTCTTAAATATTAAACACTGCTTTTGTTGCTGAGATAGACAAGTGATACAAAAATAAGACTTGCACATCTCAGGTCTTCTTAGATGGGCTTTTGACAACCTGTTGCTTGGGATGTAAAGCAAATTCAGCTGAACATGCCTCATCTGTACAGATAGCTTCTGATTCTGAATTATGATTACAGATGGAAAAAATTCAAATATCTTATTAGCATGATTGAAGTAACCAGAGAGGCTGCAACCAAGATTCACTGTGCTATGCACTGGACAAACAAATTAGAAGCAAGTCCCTGCCTTGAAGAGTTTAGAGCCTAAATACACAGACAAAGGATGGGTGGAAGGAAATATTATCCAAATGTTACTGGCAGATAACTAAGGCACAGAGGGTGAAATTGTGGCTCTGTAAAAGACAATAGGAAAACTTATATTGACTTTAGTAGGGTTAGATTTCATGAGAAAAATTTCCCAAGGTCATATTAGAAGAGCAGTCTAGATCTAGCCACGCAAATGTGGCACTTTTAAAGACTGGCAAATTTATTTATGGCATATGTTTTTGTGCGTATAATACCACTTCATGAAATGGCAACTGTAGCGTGCTAGGTGTATGCATACATATACAGAGAAGAGTATAAATAAATAAATTTGTTAGCCACGGGATTCCTTGTTTGTTTTATGGGAATAGACCAACATGGCTACTCCTCAGGGACTTGTCATTCTAGATTTAAAGTCTACACCAAACTGCTGAGCTTTTCTGATGTTTCTATGATTGGTTAAGACTGTTCCCCAACTGACACCACTTAACACTTCTGTGCTGAAGCAAAATACACTTCAACCAGTTTTCAGGCAATAGTTTGATGTCAGCACAACACAGAAGCTAGTAAAAAGCAGTTTGCTGCTGCTAGCTCATGCTTTTTATGTGATTGTCCTGGTGGAAAGCCATTAGCTTGATGGCAACAGTAAAAGTCAAATCAGAGTACTTACTGGCTATGAATAGCAGAGTTCATTTCTGGGGGAGCAGGAGTGGCCTTACCTGGTTTGAGTGCATTCAGGAACACATGGTGATCTTTAATGCTGGCACCACAAAACAATTTGGGTAATTTGCGTAGATGCTGGTTGGTTTACAGGAAAATGCTTGGAAAAGGAACTTGTCATAGACATACATTCCCCATCCTCCAGCTCACACTTATGCATTCTCTGTCACAGGTACGCGCACACAAACACACACAAACAGAGCTGGCAGCACCACGGACAGTGCAAGATCAATTTTTCACGTTCCACTGAGTGCCAGGAAAGCCATGCTCAGTTGAACCTGGAAGCTGACATGTTAAAACCCCTCAAGCAGTGTAGTACTGTGCCAATGGGAATACTTTTCCTGTTGGTGCAGCATAGTGAAGATGCCATGTAGAAGAGGAGTTATGAAGTTAATAGGAGTTACACAAGTTACTCTGCATCATTTGTCTAACTCCCATTGACTGCTGCTGAATTTCCTGGTAAATTTAGACTGGGGCAAAAAGATAAATGAGTCACTTTTAACCTAGGCAGGATATTTTTTCTTCAGCACATTTAGGATTTTATTGCAGTATTCAAATCCCAAGAGCAGAACTTTGAGAACATGTACAGTGAAAGGCCAAATAAAGGGTAATAAAATGCAGGGCAAGTACATCTCGTAATGATTAAGAAAAAAGTTAAGCAATTACCAGTCACATGAATAATTAAACTGAAAAATATTTAGAGACTAATTTTCAAAGGTTCTGAACCTCCACAATTCCCAAACAAGCCATGGGGGTTCTGTGCACACAGCACCACTGAAGAATAGGTCCTTAGTAATTTTGCTGGTAAACATTTTGCCTGTATCTAGTAATGCCAAGATCTACTGAAGGGACCTAATCCAAAAACTCAGTCTTCCCATTGACTTTAATGAATTTTGGATTAGGTTTTAAAGAGGGATGTTTGTACTTGTAGAAAGAGGAATGGCATCGTCATAGAATTCAGAAGAGATTTAATTCACTGTCAAATTTAACTATGCTAATAAAATTTGTGTCAGGGCTCAGTGGATGAAACAGACATCTGCTGACACACTGAAGAGCATCTATGTGAAGTGATGGTTAGGGAATTGTTCTAGGAAGTTTTCCTGTTTAATTAACATTGCATATTTGCTGAAACGAAATATAGTGTATGTAAATTACCCAATGGCAAGTTTGCCTATACATATATATGTATGACAAAAGGTGAAATCCTGTACCCAATGAACTCAATAGGAAAACTCCTAATGACAGCATTTCTCTCAAAGGATGTCTTATTGATATAGCGAGAGGTCTTTGTGATGTTATTTAAAGATCAACATTTTTTTTGTCCTTGATCAAAAATATTGGGCCATACAGCCCTTATCCAAAACAAACACAGAAGCTTATACATAATTTTAAGCATGTAGGAACAGTGACATTAACGTAATAGGTGCAGCATCAAACCCAGCATGTGTACAGTTAAAACTAAAAGACAGTGGGATTCTACCAGGGTTTTATAGATTTTTCCACATAAAAGTGAACCAGATATTATGAGATATGCATACAGCCTGATCCAAAGGCCATTGAAATCAATGGAGAGCCATTAACACCTCAACTAAGCATGCATATCTGTGCAGAGTAATGGAAAATTCTAACTGGGTAACATTTGCATCCACTTTGCACAGATGTAAGTAGCCTTGTGAGGGGCAATGCAATAGAGACTCAGACCCCTTGATTTCAATGGAAGTGCTCACGACTCACACCTGTGTAAAAGAGAGGACATCTTCATATACTACCATTTGTGTGGTGCATCTTTCCCTGCCTAATCCATCTCTACCTCCAGGCCTATAATTTTGGTATGCTCAATAACTATGGCTATGTTCACACACAGGGGGTTATTTCAATACAAGTTGTATCAAAATAACGCCTTATTTTGAAATAAGTTAATTCGAATTAACAGTTTGTTAAGGAAAAGAGCTCAAAGCTAAATAGCATGTTCAGACAACAGTTATTTCAAAACGAGTCACCGTTGTTTCGAAGCAACATGTTCAGACAGCATTGTTTTGAAACAATCGTTTTGAAACAACGTTGTTTCGTCCCCAAATGGGGTTTAAGTTGTTTCGAAACAATGGTGCATCATGTGAACATGGCCTTTCTTATTTCAAAACAACCTCTGTTGTTTCGAAATAAGACTGCTGTGTGAACACACCCTATATCCCATTCATTTGAATCATTGCTTTTCCATAAAAGACCCCTTCTGTTACAGTCCCACATCATGGTTCACAGTCATTGATGAAGTGAGTGCACCATTAACATTAACACTAGTCTTTAAGACCTGCGGATTCATTTTGAATAGGGTCCAATATAGGCTGAATTGCAATAATTTCAATTCAGCATCTTTCATGACTTCAGCTGCCCTCATGTAAACTCCAAAAAACAAAATCTGGTCTCTGACTAATGCTCAACTTCTCTTCTCATTGCATTCAATTTTAATAGCTCTTAGGTAATAAAAAAATATGTTGTGAAAGTGTTTCAAGAACAGGAATGTGAATTAGAGCCAAGATTTTAGAATTCAGATTCAGATTCTGGACTGCATATGAGCTAGCCTCAGTTCAGCCCAAAAGAGGAGGATAACATGAGATGAAGTAAGATGCTCATAAGCCACTTTTATGTCGCTGGAGTCCCTAATCACAGGATGATCTCTCCACTAAGGTGGGCTCCAAGATAAATTAGAGCCACCTTAGGGCTGTGCTACTTGACACGGATTGCCATTGTCTAAGGGATATTCCAGCATCTAAGAATTACCAAGACACGGAGATGTCTGGGCTGACTCTTCTTCCTCCCCCTCCCACCACAAAAAAAGGTCTGCATAGAAGGCAATGAGGAGTGCAAGCCCCTTGAATTGAACTTTTTTGCTTCTAGCTAATGCTTACACCTATCTGACTTATTAGTTTCACAGTGGCATAGTCAGAGGCCAGCAGATAAGCAGGAGTAATGTTTCCTCTTTATTTTACAGGCTGTCTCTGCTGTTTTGTGCAGCTACAGAAAACAGAATGAAGCAGATATTGAGTTTGCTGTGCCTCCAGTTTGAATCACGAGGCATCTCTTTCTATGGTTAGAGAACACATTTAGAATATTCATAACTATTATCTTGCAGAATGTCAGGCAAATAGTTTATGTTGCTTGATATTTCATGATTAATGCTCAAAGCAAAAGATAAGTATTCAAAACATGAACTATTTTCTGAGTAAACAAATATAAACATATGTCTGATTGTAAAAGTCTCCTCTTAACTCTTCATTGGATCTCAGCTACTGCTGACAAATGTTGCATAACATTTATCAGCTTATTCTTAAAGGCTTTGGTTAGTTGCAGGATTTTCACATTTTAGTTCTTCACCCACCCTTGAGAGACAGGTTGGTTCAGTGTTTAGAGCACTAGTCTAGGACTCAGTAGGTACGAGTTCAGTCTCCATCCTGCCACGCATTTCTGTGCGCCTGCAAACAAGTCACTCATTTTCTTAGTAACCTATGTGCCAGTTCCTCATCTGTGCAATGGGGATAATAGCACTCCCCTGCCTCTCATGGCTGTTGTAAGGAGAAATACACTAAAGAGTGTGAGGACATAGACTGGGGAGGGTGTATTCACTTTATCCTCCTTTGCTGACAGCATTAGAGAGAAACAGAAATTGAATCAGCCTAAGTTGAGCTGGTTGGGGAAACAGGGTTGATCACTTTCTACACAGGATACAGCTCCCCCATTTTAGCTGGTTCAGGGTTTGGCCCATAGATTCGTTTGGAGGAAAGATTATGCTATAAACCAGGGGTTGGAACCTGAAAGATAACCACCATTTTTAAAAATTCCTTCAATAACCAAGTGTTTTGAGAGCTTCAACAGGTGTAGCCTCCTGGTGGGGGGAGTTAGGTCAGGTCACCTGCTGTGGGGTTGGGGGGGCTTCGAGCCAGGAGCAGAGGAGCCTAGAAGCTGGCATGAGCCACCCACATGGTTCCCTGGTGGCAGGAGAGGGCCTGGAGCCAAGAGCTGCATTTGACTCTGGGGCCACAGGTTGCAGACCCCAGCTAGAGACATACAAGTTGATGCCATCATTAAGAGAAAGGTTTTGTGTGACACAATGGAGCAATACACAAAAGCAGGGCACTGCCATAGACCATTCAGTTTTTAATAGGAAATTCTGTGTTCCACATGCCAATGCTGCATCCCAGCAAACCAACAGCCTGAAAAGTTTAGGATTTCTTCCCTTTCCTTAGTCTAAAAGGGTATGTCTGCACTAGTAGACAAGAGAATGAGGAAAGCCAGAGAGCCAAAGAGAAAGTCTCCTTTCTGGAAAATCTGAGCTATAAGCAGGACTTTGGCCCGTTGAAACTAGCTAGTTGGATGTAAAGCAGACATCAAACATATTTCTGTGAGTTTTCCCATTTGTCCTCCTACTTTTGTGTTGCACTCACTTATTTACAGTTATCACAAGACATTATCAGTGAAAACAATGAAAACTTTGGTCTTTTCCTCAAATATTTTAGGTTAAGTTTGCACAGAAGAGGGATAGAAATTAGGCTATACAGTTAATAGCCCCTTCCATTTTTCTGAAAAAAATGTGTGTAGGTCTGATGGATATTGCTCATCCTGGCACATTCATAATTTAAGCCATATACCCATGTCATCCATGTAAGTATTGTCAAGGCCAAGAGACCTCAAAAATCTCACCCTAACACTATTTTTCTACTGTGTTACAGATACACCTCCAGCAAGCTACAAGATAATGTGTTCTAGAAAATGCATTTTGTGCAATGTAGGGACTCAGTAGATAATGAGTTCTGCTAGCATCTCCAAACAAGGTGAGCATCTCCCATCTGGCCTCTTCAATCTGGCAAAAGTAAGGCAATTATGAGCTCTGTCTGCTACTGCCTATCATGCTGACCACCATGGTCTCATTGCTTCCCTGTTCTCTCTGTCAGTTAGTTACCTTGTTCCAAAGGTGTAGCCATGTTTGTCCGGTCCAGCAAAACAAACAAGGAGCCTGGTCAAGCATCTGATGAACTGGGATTTTCTCCCATAAATAAATTTGTTAGTCTTTATAAGGGCCATCGGACTCCTTGGCTATGTCTACACTAGCAAATTAGTCCAGATTGAGGAGGATTAATCTGGACTAATTTGCTCCCTGTCTGCACTAGGCTTTGCCTAGTTTGAACTAAAACTAGCCATGCTTTTCCTAGTGTAGACATGGCTGATGTGTTTCATCTCTCCTGAGGCTCAGGTATTTGTGTTCCAGAGTGAATGGTGTCCTAGTAGGGTACGAAGTCAGAAGCAGAGGAATTGTTGACAGTCAGATGTCTGCTGGGTTGAACGGGCTAAAATGCCTTGCTTAGAAGGCTTAATCCACTCCTGTTCTTCCCACAAGCAAGTAGGGATTCATGTCCCTATTTCAGATGAATTAAAATCAGGGTAGAAAGCCATACTTGAGTACTAGGAGACTGATATTTCAGGCTTTTGTGACTTTGTGGTCCTTCTGCACTACAATTCTTAATTTGTAATTAACTGTACCATTGGGAATCCCAGTGACCACAAAATTAAGATCTTAGTTTTACCAGTAACAGTTGGGTAAGTCCTTAATGGCTAAAAAATAAATGAATTCACTAGGTATTTGGACCTCTGAGAGCTACTGTATGTGATCAAACAGGGATCAACATCTGGAATGATCAACAGTGTTTTACTTGTTCTGTGCTCCAGCAGGAATGAGACAGCAAGTAATTTATAAAGAGTATTTTAAAGGGCATTTATGACTACTGGTGAGCTTGTTGAGTTGCTAACAATACCTTTTTAGACAGCAGGACCATTTATAACTGAAATTCTAATTCTGGTGCTCCTTGAACAGTGGCGTGAGGTTGCTTTGTTTGTTTGACAATGACAATACTGAAAACAAATCTTCCAAAATAAGGATTAACTGTTTGATAAATGAAAGGCAGAACCAAAAACTCTGCCACTGATGCTGTTCTATCCTGTGAATTAATTTGGGCATTAAACTGTGGTCTGCTTCTGTGATTCACCCTGACAAGTAACTAGGCTGGTTCGTGAACATGCAGGCAATGATTGTAGCCCATATCCTGAGTCCAGTTATACCACATTTGCCCTCCCTTGGTCCTGTGGCTGACTGAGAACTGGGCTGATTCCCAGAGCTATTTTAAATTATAGTCAGCTGCCAACATCCCCAAGGGTCTGTTCTGGCAGCCGGGGATCACCAGGACACATTCACCAAACTCCCTTGTCACTGGCCACTCTTTTCTCCCTTGCTGACTGCAGTGTGGGAGTATGTAATATATAGGTGTTACTGTGGCAGCTCTTTGCCACTCTAGTTTACTCCTGTGTAGGGGGATCCTCCTTGTTTTATTGCAGCTTTGCACAGGCCAGGTAGTAAAAAGCTAACAGATGCAGGGGAAAATCTGGCTGTACAAGAGAAATAGAATTAGTACAAGAGAAATAGAATAGAATTACTTGTGATATCAATATAAGTGAGAGCAGAATCAGGCTTGTATTCTTCCTCCTGCAGCCGCCAGATACACATGTACAACCCTTCAGTGAAGGTCAGCATAATTGCAAGACAATGGTGTTGTACAGAGATAGCTGAAGGCAGAATTTAGCTGGCTGAATGTTTAGTACTTATAAAGAGATACAGTTGGAAAAGAATGCAGTTTGATACTCAGATCCCAGGGGAACTTTGTAGGGTTGGCGTGGTTTGACGTCCCCCCCCCAATACAATCCGGACTCGTGTGTAGCTATGTCCCCCACCCCCAGTTCCTCACTCCTAGGCCCTGACTTTCCCTGCTCCTGGGTCAGACCACAGCCAGCCTCCTGGGAGTAACTGGCCCATGGTCTTGTGAAGGAATATTTCTGGCCAACCACCTATGTATGGGATATACTCCCAGCAAACACCCCCAGTCACTGATGCAACCCTGGGAACTGCCCTCTTACAGGGTTCAGTGCTGTACCCTGAGCCCTGCAAGCTCATTTTCCTTTGGCCACCAATTTATGAAAGAAATTGATATGCACCAGCTGTGTCACACTGCTGACATTCAATTCACATGCCCTGTTTTAGATAAAAGAAACAAATAAGATTGACTACAGCAAGATTTTAAATCATTCTAAGTCAGATTAATATGAATCAAGAAAATAATAGTAAGTCAAGGAGTTAGTCTCCATTACCTAAGAAATAACTTGTACCCTAAACAAAGCTTAATACGTCAATAGCTTTTAGTCTGATGTGAGCTTACCCATGGCTGATAGAGATGCCTCTTACAACCAGGCATCCCCACAAATAGAGTCTCAGTCTTTGGTGTTGCTTAGAAGATGAATTCCAAGGAAGCACTATGAGACAAAGATGCCTCAGCTTTTAACAAGTTTTCTTAACACTCCCTGGGGTCAGGTGATCATCGTTATCCAGCAATGGGCATGATTTCTTCCACTTAAGCCAAAGTGCTCACAGGTGCCCAGGTCAGTCCGTTGTGCCTGTATACATGCCTCCACTGGATGTGGAAACAGTTTTGTTTTTGTATGCATCAGTTCAAGCCATGGAAGACACACAATTGGGGACATGACAGAGTTTCATATCCGTATATATGCATGGGATTGCAGGAAACATGCTACTGTAATAATAATATTTAGTATGTCATGAACGTTCCAAAAGCACCTTACATGATATGCTTTGCATCAGACAATATATAGTTACACTGTAAGAGTGAGCACGAATAATACACAAATCACACGCATGGAACTCCAGATTGCCATTTTTCATGTAGAAACGTATTTTAAGGATGATTTCCTAGGAATAAATGGTAGTAATTTAATCATACAGTTTTACTACAGAAACATTAATGCATTTAAGAAAAAGTTTTTCCACCATTGATTTCTTCTTCACTGCTGAAGGCGAGAGAATTTATGCCACTGAAATAAAGGTTGCATTACAAGAGGGCAATGTTTGGTCACAAATACTTTCTCCTCTGGATAGTGATTATACTGTATATGCTCTTCTATGTGTAGTATGTTGTGTATGTATCATTCCCTAAAGCTAGATGTTCTTAAAGGTCAAAACTTAATCATGGTGATAAAAATGAATGCAAAAAATTTCAACTTCTATTGGCTTTGAAGTGCAAGAACATTTGAAATAATTTTGACCTTAATTCTCTTGTCTACATGTTTACTATTAATGTAAGTACTCAGACTGATCCAACATAGATGGGTATGTCTACACTGGCAAATAAATCCAAATTAAGGAGGCTTAATCCAGACTAATTTAGCTCATGGCCACACTGGGCTTTCCCTAGTTCAAACTAAGAAATTTCAATAGCTGGCACCTGGGGCGAGCAGCGTGGAGCATGCCTTTTAATGGAGTGGCTCAATGGAGCTGTTCCGGCACACATGGAGCAATGCCCTGCTTGCCCCGCCATAGTTACGGCTCTGCTGGTAGCCTTTCAGGGTTGTAAAAATGACAGCTGTGTTCCTTGAGCCAAAAAGGTTGGGAACCACTGGACTAAAGCTTCTTCATCTCTCACTATATTGGCTCCCAGTTTCATGCTAGGCTTTGGTCACTTATTAATATGCATTAGCAAACATAATGGTACTTTTGTGTCTCAATTTTTTCCCCCCTGGATTCCGTGACTCAGCTCACTCACAAAGGATCTTAAAAAGCTCTTTGGAAACACTGTAACTGGAGGTCTATTTTATATTAGCATGTAAGTGACTTGTTTGAAGCCACTTTTATACTGACTGAATGAAAGACAAGATCTCACTGCTTAACTGGAACTACAGTTGTGCTAGTCACCTAGCTGTCCATTCTCATTTTTATAGCTCACATGTTTCAGGGCATAAGCCAAGCTTTATTTGATACGAGCTAGGAAGACATTGCTATATAGGTTATTCTGCAGTTGCTCCTGATGCCATTTCTTGTACTCTGTCTGAACCATGTGGTGCTGACTGTAGGCTGTTAGCAGCACGTGACCCACCGGGAGGCATCTCCTGGTGATGTTTCTGGGGAACTGTTGAAGTGGTCCCTGCCAGGTGGTCTCTGCTTTGCCTCTTACATGCCAAACTCTGCTCCCAAGTCTGTTCCATAGGACCTTAGCCCTTCAGCTAAGTCCTCAAGTTCATCCTTTATGGGTTACAGTCTAGCTTGCACCACTCCTGGCCACTAATTAAAATGGTCAATGGCACTTATGCTAGTCCTGGCACAGTGGGAGAGTGGGGAGGGACCCAAGTCCATCCACTTCTCCAGGCCCCAGACCAGGGACCCTAAGTGAGGCCACCCCTTCCCTCCAGTCACACCTCACAAAAGTCAACTCCCTGGGCCACTTTCCCACAGCTGCCAGTCACATGCAGTTCCTCACCACACTGACATCCAGCCATTAGCAAATGGCCTCCTGGCCTCCGACCGCTGCTCTGGTCACTCCTGCAGTTTGCTCCATTTCTGGATCCCAGATGCTGGTCAGCTCCTCATGTGGACTGTGAGCTTTACAGGGTGCTGACTCTCTCAGCCAGTCATCTAAGGAGAGAAACGTCTCCTTCCAGCTTCCCTGGCTGTTCCCTTTATATATTGGACAGCTTGTCCCTGATTGGTTCAGCAGCCCTCTTAGCTTATTGGCTGTTGCTCCCCAGGTCAGTTAACCGCCAGAGCACCATAGTGGGACGACCGCACTGCTACACTGATCATTGTCAAAAATGAGATACTGGAGTAGGTGACCCCAAGGTCAGAATATGGCATTTCCTCTGTAGCAGCAATAGCCAGGATGTAAAATCACAGCTATCCATAGTCACAGAGAACTTGAAACTTTGGCAGGTATTTCATATGCTGTTATTCTAAAAGATTAATGATACAGTCTCTTTTGTTTTGTGTGGACAACTATTTGCACATGCAAAGGAGATTGTTACTTATTTTCGCACAAACCTTTGCCTAATAGAGCTAATAATAATGTGTGTATTTTTGGACACCTGACTGAGTTTTAACCAATGGAATTTGAGGTGTGTGGGAGGGGGGGGGGATCCTAAGGTGGTTTAACAGACCAGCAGTCACTACAGGTGAAATTCTTGTCTGTGTGGAAGACCAGAGTAAGTCCTATGTATCATTCCAATCTCATATTAGCCCCTCTGTACATGGATGAATTTCACCCAGCCAAAATCTACTAACAGAATTCTTTCTCTGTTAGTAGCAAATGCACAGGAAATTTATTGTTCCAGGATATGTCATTTCTTTCTGAAAGGAACACAGAGCTTTGAAGTCAATGGGAATGATCGCATTGAGCCAGCTTAGCTTTGGACTAGGCTATGAATAAATAAAACCGCAAGTTGAATTGTGACATTGTTATTTTAATACTTATTTTTATTGGCATGGTGTAAACATTTAACATTTGGAAGGTGGCATTCCTAATTGCATTCATCTGTAATTGCACTTTCTTCCTTAGGATGATTTATGCCTGCATGGCTGTAGTCATCTTGGTATTGAGATTTCTAGCAAAAAAACCAAGGAGTTGTGTGGCACTTTAAGACTAACAGATTTATTTTTTGCATGCAAAAAATCAATCTGTTAGTCTTAAAGGGCCACACACGACTCCTTGGTTTTTTTTGCTGGACTAGACTAACACGGCTATCCCTTTGGAAATGGAGATTTCTAACCAGTGAAGGAGGAACAATGGAAGTGTGTGTCCTTGGCTCTTGTAAGTACATAGTGCAATGTAATCTATTTTGCTCGTGGATTCAAGCTTCTTAGTCTGTTGAGTCTCACGGCTTAAAGCTCAGTAATCAATAGATCATTTCCTCAGTACATTTTGCTCAATAGACACACACACGTGTGCACGAGAACTGGAAAATAAATGGATAAAAAGGATGATTCAGAGTCAGACAGTCCTGCTCCCACACTGTTAATTAAGGAAAATAGTGAGACGAAGAGTGGTGATGATATACTGTAGATACTCAAAAAGGCTGTCTTTGAAAATCATCTGAAACTATTAAAATGACTAGGCTAATTGGGAGCAACACTATTAAAGTGAAAGGAGGTAGATTACAGTAAAACGGCTGTAGCTTGGAATAGAACTGGACTCACTGCATCCATTTGCGGGGTCCATGGGGAATCTTTAATGACTGTTCAAAGATGGCTCAAGTAGATCCCAGGGAATAGCCCTGGAGTAGGTGAATTCCCCTGGTGGCATAGGTTTGGTGTGATGATGGCTCTGCCATTGGAGAGGGAAAGCAGAATGACCCACAGAGGCTGTTCATAGAATACAAAGTAATGATTCATTTTAAATTTTAATACAAGTCATTTTAATAAGAATTTTAAATTCTTACGCCAGACTTGTGCAAACCTGGACTAATGTCAATGGCTTTAATACAGAGTCACTCTAGAGTTATAACAAAGCCAATGTTGAATTATTGAAACTGAATTGTAGGTTACTATTTGAAAGATAACACTTCCATTGAGTGTATAGCAGTTGAAAATGCATCAAGTAAATAGGCTGTTCTCTTTATATATGATCCCTGTTGACCTGATGTTATTTAGGCACTGTCTTGATCATTGTCCTAACAGAATTTGGGGCAGGGGGGCTTTTTTTTACTTTTTCCATTTATTTACATGTTTAGTTGTATAGTATAAGCAACAGGCATCACCATATCCTAAAGTGAAGTACTGAATCCATGTTTATATTCACTGTATCACTTTGAATATCTTGAGTTTAAAACATGGATCTTGAAAAAAGCCTTGTATATAAAGATGGAGAAGAGTCACAATATTCAGATCTGATGTGGACCTGAATTTCCCCTAAGTTTTGGATCTGAGATTTTTGATTGAGTTCCTCTTTAATTAGAAGTAAGTAGTGTTACATCCAGTCTCAAATATTTAGGATTAAAAATAAAGAAACTTTTGGGGGGTGCATAGCAGGATTTTTCCTTGGCCACTCTATATAATCATAACCTACTAATCCCTTGCAGACACCACTAAAAATGTGGGGTCAGAAACAATCTTGTTATAATACATCATATTTTTTCTGCATATCTCTTCCTTCATTTTTTTTTTCCAAAATGGCATCTGCATGAATGCAGGAATGTTGTTCTGTAACAGTTCTTTACTTACAATCCGTCTGACAGAACAGGAGAAATCTTTTCCCTAGGCAAAGACGGATGAGGGCATGGGACATGCCTGAATTTGCTAATCATGTTATGACTAGACCTGGCTCTAAATGATGAGAATGTGGATTATTTTAAGAAAGGAAAGTGTATCTGTAGCCCTTGGGCTAAATTCCCCTGAGTTTGATGCAGGAATGAATTTGATCCCTTGTTTTTAAGGTTGATCCTACTAGATGATCTAGAATTTTAATACCACAATTGGTGGTTTTATTTTAACCCTATTATCAGGCCTTATTGGACCACAGTTATCTGCTTTACATTTCTCAATTTTTTTGGTGTAATCATGTCATGCCTTGAACAGATTTTGAGGGCTTTATTTGTAAGTCATTTTGACAAAGTTCTCAGTAGTTTCTAAAATTACACCTGAAGGCTGAGATTCATCTCTTATTTAATGATGTCGTTATCCTGCTAGTAAAATAAGGGTACTGACCTTCAAGGCTATCGCCCAGTTGCCTGGTGTACGCTTCATGCCTGCTCATGGATGGCCCTGAAATAACATATTAGTCCTAAGGTCAGGACTATCATTCCCACTGGAGAGGGCAGTCTCCATGCCCTGGCTAATGGATATTGTTATGCTATCATTCAGAACTACACTTGCTGAACTGATAATCAGATTATGATCTATGTTTATACAGTGTCCAGAACAATTCAGTCCACAACTGGGACTCGATGGCACAAATGCAATATAAAGTTACTGCAAATATTTTACAGGAGCATTTCTGTAAGGAGTTGGTTTGTATACAGGTAAATAATTAACAAGAACATTAGAATGGCCATGCTGGGTCAGACCAATGGCGCATCTAGCTCAGTATCCCAACAATGCCAACATCTAGTCCAACCATGGCAAGACCAAATACTCCAAAGAGAACAAACAGATCAGGCCAGGGGCAGTTTTAGTGATTCTGGGGCCCTGGGCAAAAGTCAAGGGTGGAGCCTAAGGGGGCCCATACTTGACTTCTGCACACTGGCCTCACCAGGGCTCCTGCCAGCTCCCTCCAGCCTCACTGATGGCTCCCCTGCCTCCCCACCACTAGCCGTCCTGGCCAACTTCTCACCCCCCACCCCACCTGCCCACTGAGGCTGCCACCATTCTCGTTGTGGCACCCACCACCAGTCTCACGAGAGCAATCCCTATCCCTCCTGTTGGCCATGCCCAGTCTCTGGCAAACAGCAATTTTTGTCTGTTCTAGACAATAGCCATTGATGTACCTAGCCTCTATGAATTCATCTTTTGAAGTCTTTTATGTAGCAGCAGCCTTCACAGCTTCTGGCAGAGTCCCACAGATTGACTCTGTTGTGTGAACACATACTTTCTTTTCTTCACTTGACACCTATTAATTTCACTTGGTGATCTCACATTTTTGTGCTATGAGGAGTAAATAGCACATCCTTATTTACTTTTTCCACACCAGTGATGATTTTAGACCTCTATCATATCTACCACCACAGTCATCTCTTTTCCTAGCTGAAAAGTCTCAATGTTATTAATCTCTCCTCATATGGAAGCTTCTCCATACCTTAATCATGTTACTTACTTTTTTTGGCACTTCTTCCCATTCCAATATATCGTTCCAAAATGGGGCAACCAAATATGTGTATAGCATTAAAGATATAGGTATACTATGGATTTATAAAGAAGCAATATGATATTTTCTGTCTTATCTATTCCTTTCCTAGTGATTCACAAGTGGTTAGCTTTTTTTGTCACTGCACATTGAGGAGATGTTTTTAAAGAACTATCCACCGTGACTCCAAGATTTCTTTCTTGAGTAGTAACAGCTAATTTAGACCCCACCATTTTATATGGAGAGTTGAGATTATGTTTTCCAATGTGCATTACTTTGTATTTATCAACATTGAATTTCATCTGCCCTTTTGTTGCCCAATTTTGTGAGTCCCTTTTGTAACTTTTTGCAGTCTGCTTTGGACTTAACTATCTCAAAAAATAACATGCCAGTAGGCGGTGCTCAAGAATACATAGCATCGATCTATGTTTCACAAGTCTAACAGCACTTTTTGTAGTAAAATAGCTTCTTGTGTGTAGTTCTTTTCTTTGCAGTTTTTAACAGATGCCAGCTGGTGGCCTGAAACTAGAGAATGGTAAACTAATTAGCAGAGCTTCCCTGTTGCTGGTTAGATGCTCTTTGTTTGGGTCCCCCTGATCCTACAGGTTGAACAAGGATGCTCATGGACCACATGCAACAGTTTTGCAGGGTGAGTTACAGTACATGACAATCTTCTTTTGAATGGGCCAGCAGAAGCTGACTAAATGCGTCACTAGTGAAATTATTTACGATGGCTACACTTTTACTCTTTGCTGTGACTTTATTATGACAATATACGGTCATCTCGCTCTGGCTAGGCTATGCTTATTTAGGAAGCCCGCACTCAAAACAACTTCAGTTCTGGATGTGTCCAGTTACTCTAACCCCACTTAGAGTAACTTAGAGTAACCCCACTTAGACACTTTGAAGGTCTTCAAAGCATCTGATTAAGTGGGATTCTCCCCCACAAAACCTCATGCAATAAATATATTTGTTAGTCTTTTAAGTTCCACAGGACTTCTTGTTTGTTTTACTGAACTAGACTAACACGGCTGCCCCTTTGGTTCTTGGTAGTATAGTGAGGTAGCCCAACTGTAATATTGGAAACATGAACCCAGTTAATCCCTCAGCTCCACCTAAGCAACTCCCACCAGACATGGCACTTGTTATTTGAACCAGAAACCCATCAATTACCCAGAGACAGTTTTTCTTGTCCAGAACACAATGACCTTTCTTAGCTTCTGAGGATAGAGTGACATCTTGTGGTGTAATCTTCTGTTTTGCGCTCCCTTTGAAAAATATAGATTAGTCACAACTTTTGACTAACGCATCTCTTTTCCACATCTAATCTGATTTTAAGACCTTTGAAGGTTTGTTTTAAAAATACTATGGGCTTGATTCATCCCTGTGCTATTCTAGTTTTACCTTCATGGATCTCCTTTAAAACTGATGGAAATGCGCAATGTAGTCCTATTGGGGCTACTGTTAGGACATAAATTTAAGCATCAAAATAAGACTGTACAGGATTGGAGCCTTGGCAACAGCAGTAGTTTAAAGGGGCTTTATATTGGAGACTTTGGGTCAGATTTTAAAATGGTATTTAGGTGTTTAAGGATGCAGATAGGCACCAAGAGTATTTTCAAAAACTTCTAGGTCCTAAACTTGCATTGATTTCAGTGAGAGTTATTTAAGTTCTTAACTCCCACTGGTTTCAGTAAGAGTTAGATACCTATATTTGAATATTTGGGCCCCAGCTGCTTTGGAAAATTCCTTTAGGTCCCTATCTCCATCTTTAGCTTTGTAAATTCCTTTATAAATCTGGTCTTTTAAGAACAAAATGAAATATTTGAAAATGGCAAGCTGTCTTCTTGAAGACATGCTCATGGAATTGTCTCTAGCACTAGTCTACCTTAACATTGCTGATGTTTTAGGATAGTGCTCTTTGTAGAATAGTGCTGGTCTATTTTAAGAGTAGAATTTTCCAAAGTGTTCAGTGTTAGCTGGTCCTCGCTGAAGTCATGGAGAAACACTGATTGCTTTTAAACAACCCACATTTCTCATTGCTACCTTTTCTTCTTAAATATTAATCAAGTATTTTTCTAATTCACTCCTTTTGTAGGCAATTAACATTTAACTAGTGCTCAGCACTTCAGCATCCTGTTATGTATGAAATTCCGGCTCAGTGATGTAATATAAATGTGAAAAATATGCAGTGTTGGTGTTAGTGGCTGTGATGGCTCATCGAGTCCTGGGATCAGAGTAAAGTAGGGAACAGTTATTTGATCTTGTAGTCCATCTTCCATTCTGCAGCTGCAGGAAACTGTTGTCTTCTAGCTGAGGAAATATATTGGCATCAATTTGATTTACTGAAGTTCTTCTACGATTCAATAAGCCTGTCAGATTGAAATATATTTTCTAGAAAAAAATTTGGATAAAATTGTAGCAAAAAGTGTATGAACTAGATTTTCTTCAATTCATCTTGGATGCTGTCAGACTCTAGGTTAGCCACCTCCTTTAAGTATTAGCCTCAACTATATAAATAAAAACCATGCTCAGATTTACAAATATATTTCCATAGCTTTTTGCAGCATTTAACCATGGCAACAGAAAAGTTTCCCCATATCTGAGGTTTTTCCAATGGCTGTAAATGATTATGCTGTTACAGTTCATAATGGCTTCTCCAACCTTGCAAGACATCACCATGCAAACCACAATCATTGTCCTTTATATGGTTTATGTGGTTTTTGTCTTCCTTTTACTGCTGAACTTGCTAATTGTTCGGGTGGCAGACACTCATCATTGAATGGCCTATGAACAACAGCCCTTCTGGAGAACTGAGGTCAGAACAATGTTTCATTTCATAGTAGCTGCAAAACTACTTCAATGGATTTTAATAGCCTCCCTACAGTAAAGCCAGTGTCACTACACTACGTGACAATATTTGGTGTGATTCTAATTCATTGAAATCAAAGGCAGAAGTCCATTGGCTGCTGTATGACCAGGATTAGGTTCATTGTATGTGAATTCATTAGGTGAAATACTGGCTCCTTTGAAGCCCCAGGAAATTTTGCTTGTTGGCTTCAACACAATCAGGTTTTCTCCCATTGTCAGGCTTTTATTACAATTCCATTACAGAACTTCTTCAGCGCAAACACAATGTCTTCCTTTAGGTGTGCCACAGAAATCCCAGATTTATTTAAGCACATTAAATATACCCTATTAGAGTAAAATCAAGAGACAAAGAGGCCCTATTTTCTAGTGTTGGATGTTCATGACACTTAGCACTTACAGTGAATTTTTATCTTCCCCTTTATGCACCGCTGACTATTATTATCCTTATTTCACATATAGGGAGACAAAATCGGCTCTCAAGCGTGAATTCAGTAGCAGAGTCAGGATTAGGATTCAGATGCTAGAGGCTCCCCCGTGCTCTTCACAGACCATGCCTCTCTCTACATCTCATAAAGATAAATGGAATTCTTCTTTACAGTCTGTATATTGGTGCATCTTTAGTCTGAATTAGTTTGCACACTCAAAGGAGTCCCTCTTTATGTTCTTGACTTTCTCAAAGGTTTACAGCTCTTTCTTCAGCAGGCTGTGAGAGATGCTTTTGTATTATAGATATTTAACAGCCCATTACTGCATTTAGGCAAAATGTCAACCAACTGTCCAGCCTAGAAAACTGAAGGAAATAGATACATCTCTCATTAAATCCCACGTCTTTCAGGAATTCTTCCTTCTCACCAATAATGCAAACACTATTCCTTGTTTCAACCATGGTCACATTGTCTTGAGTTTGATATATGTCATAGGTGCTGGTCCTGCACTGTACTCTGGACAGACACACCCTGGCATCCTCTTGGAGTTTACTCTAAGACTGGGGTATTAGATTGCCAACTTTCTGGTGCAGTGAATAAATGTTACTCTGTGGAAAGGATGCAATTCTGTCACATCAGTATAAATCAAGAGCAACTCCACTGAGTGCGCTGGAATTGTTTTTCATTTATGCACATGCAAATGAATGTGGGGGAAATTGTCCCCCCTTTTAATAAAGAGATTAGACAATTTAAGTGATTTGAAAAATGTTTGACAGATAATGCAAAATAGCTTAGAATTCAGGTAGAGTGACTATTTTCATTTTTTGATGCAAACATAAGCAAAACCATCACTTCTAAGCTTACTGTGACCTCTTTACTGCTGAGAATAAGCATTTCTAGGTAGCTGTGGCCACGGACTAGAATCCCACGGGGAATTCTTGGCCTTGTTGAAGACATCTGGCTCTTCAGGTAAAGCAGCACCACACCATTATAAAAATTCACATAGCTTGTTACATTTTGAAACCTACAGATTTGACTGAATGGGGGCAGAGGGTTAGCTTAAGGCTCACTCTCTTTCCAACTGTTTATTCCCATTAATTTAAAAACATGCTGAAGCCCTCAAACTTTTCAGCATGTTTTTTCCTCAGAGGATGTTTTCACATATAATAGATGCTTTCACACCATATGAGCTCTGGGCATGAATAAATGAGCTGGTCACCCAACAAATGAATGCAATCAGCCAGAACCTGGACATTGATTTTTTTTTTTTTTGAGTCATTTTCATATAGGCTGCTTTCCTTATTCACTAGGGTGAATGTTGTGGAATGAATGCTTTAGGCTATGCTCTCAGCCATGTTGGGGGGGGGGGGGAGGTGGGAGGCCTTGGAAATTGAAGCTTAATTTTGAACCTGTGGCAGTTTCATGTGTTAACGCTATGTTGTACAAAAGTAGTTGGAACTATGGGCTATTGTTTTCCTTCGTAAGCATGTAAGGGTCCATGGATCCATGCAGAAACTCTGCCCTCCCTGAGGTCAGTCTCACTGCAGACTCCATCCATTTGCTAGCACATGCCACAGCAGAATTATGGTAATTCCACCGTAGAAAGGCTCAGTATTGCCCCCATCTCACATAACAGTTCAGATGATATATTGACTATATTCATATGTAATATTCAGTCTATGAGTTATTAGACATTTCCTCAACTCCCTAGAGTTGAAGAAAGAAATACTTTCTTGAAAGGGAAAAATTAGAAGCAAATGCTGGACGTGTCAAAACTGAAAGCTAAAAGCAGATTGAACTGGATTTAAATCATATATATCCCGACATCTTGGCAATGATATGCAGTATGTTAAGCACTATCTAAATGTGTGTTATACAAATAACAATAAAAAAAGCTCTTGTTGAGCTCTAACTTGTGTTCTATAGCCTTATAATTGTGGATAACTTTATTAATGAGATTTTCAGCAATGCAACTAAGAATAAACTCCCATTTTTCAGGAAATGTGGAACAGTTGTTTCATCTCTGCCAAAAGAGCCTGAGCACCAAAGCACCCAACTCCGTATTCTGGGTACCCATAAACAAATTGCTGCCAGAAGCTGGGACTGGACAACAAGGGATGGGACACTTGATAATTGTCCTTTGTGTTCATTCCCACAGAGGCATCTGGCATTAACCAGAATAAGACGACAGGATTCGGGGCTCGATGGACCATTAGTGTGGCCATGCTTAGGTTCTTCTGAATGGGATGTTTGCTCTTCTTTACTGTGCACAGTTGTTCATATGACAAATAGGTTTCCACATTCCCCCATTCAGGTTATTTTCATACAGGGGCCAGGAAAATGAATTTCTCCCTTAGGGCAAAAATCAGGTCCCTCACATCAGCAGATAACCTAAGGTTGATGGGATTTCAGGGCCTCTACCATAGGCATGGCATACCTTGAGTAATATATCCGGAAAAAGAGGTTACTTACCTGTAACCGGTATTCTTCAAGTTGTGTTGCTCCTGGCCATTCCTTGTTAGGTGTGCATGCGCCACATGTACGGACTGCCGGAAGCTTTTCCCCTAGCGTACCTGTAGCATCAGCTGTGGAGCCACCTGGAGTGGTGGTTCTGTGGTGCTCTACATAAGGACCCTCCACTCCTCAGTTTCTTCTTCCCACTATTCGAAAGTGGGGAGGCAGGAGGAAATGGAATGGCCAGGAGCAACACATCTCAAAAAACACTGGTTACAGGTAAGTAACAACTACTTCGAGTGATTGCTCCTGTCCATTCCTCGTTAGGTGAGCAACAAGCCTTACCTTAGGAAGTGGGAGGAATTATAGCTTCATGGACTGAAGAACCTCTCTACCCACTGCTGCATTGTCCCATGCTTGCTGGGTAACGGCATAGTGTTGAGCGAAGGTATGAGCTGAGGACCAAGTAGCCATCTTACGTATGTCTACAATGAAACCTGGGCCCTCATCATGTGAGCCTTGACATGTGGGGAACGCACATTTGCTAAGGCATACCACTCCCGGATGCAGGCTACTATTCAGGTCACAATACACTGAGATGAGACTGGTTTACCTTTCATTCTGTCTTCTATGGCCAGAAACAGCTGTGAAGTTTTATGGAACTGTTTTGTCCTTTCAGTGTAAAAGGCCAGAGCTCTCCACACATTGAGTGTATGGAGCTGCCTATCCTCCTCTGAGGCATGTGGTTTGGGGTGAAAAACTGGCAGGCAAAATGTCTTAACTGGTATGGAACTGTGACACCACCTTTGGTTGAAAAGCTGGCTGCAGGCGCAACTGGACCTTGTCTTTAAAGAAGACCATGCAGGGCAGCTCCGACATGAGTGCCTGGATTTCTGATACCCTCCTAGCAGAAGTAATTGCCACCCGAAAGGCGACCTTCCATGAAAGGTACAGAAGTGAGCATGAAGCAAGCGGCTCAAACAGGGGCCTCATCAACCAAGTGAGAACAAAGTTCAGGTCCCACTAATTCACTGGGGGGCGGAGGATAGGGTATACCGAAGAAAAAAGCCTGACCAACCCCCTCAGGAAGTGCTTAACCGTAGGGTCCGAAAACACCAAAGCCTGACTAGGAACTTTTAGGAATGCTGAAATTGCCATAAGATGGACCTTGATGGAGGAGGTTGGGAGGCCTTCAGACTTCAGCAGCCACAAGTAATCTGGGAATAGGGAGTGCACACCATTGTCTTCTGACCACTTTGCAAACCTCGACTACTTAGCCTCATAAGGGGATCTGGTGGACGGCTTCCTGTTATTACGCAGCACCTCCTGAACTGGTGACAAGCACTGCAGTTTCCAGTTAGTCAGCCACAGAGGTTCCAGGCATGGATGTGTAAGGCCCCCCATGTTCCAGTGCACCAGGCAGCTGCCATCTTGCGTCAGCAAGTCCGGTAACAGAGGCAGTTCTATTGGAGCTCAGACCAACAGGTTTAAGCAGGGCCGTGTACCAGTGCTGCCTTGGCTACACAGGTGCTATAAGTATGACCATCGCCCCATTCTGCTTTACCTTTTGGACCACTCTCGAGATCAGTGGGGTTGGGGGAAACACGTAGAAGAGCTGACCTATCCATGGGATCTCGAATGCAGCCGCAAGCGATCTGGGCTGTTTCCCCTGAACGAGCAGAAACCCAGGCACTTCTTGTTCAGCTCGGAGGGTAACAGGCCCACTCAGGGATAACCCCACTTCTGGAAGAGCTCCAGAACCTCCCACTCGAGCAACCACTCGTGGGTCATGAACTTGCAACTGAGGACATCTGCCAGAGAGTTCTGACACCCAGGTAAGTATGAGGTGATGGGCGAAAACAAAATTCCCACAAGTCGAGGGCTTCATGGCAAAGTGATGCCAAACGGCACCTCCCTGTCCGTTGATGTAGAACAGGTGGCTCTGGAACATGATGAAAGCCAGTGAACTGCCCCGAGCTCCTTGATGTTGATGTGCAGTTTTAGGTCTGCGCCCTTCCAAAGGCCTTGAGTTCTAAGCTGGCCCAGGTGAGTACCCCATCCAAGATCAGACACATCCGTGACCAGATTCAATGATGGCTGAGGTGCTCAGTATGGAAAACCACTGCAAACATTGCTCTCCAGGCACCGCCAATCCAGAGACTAACACTTCTGTAGAGAGGGTCACCACTGTGTGATATTGTCCCCGAGCTGGCCGAAACACTCCTGCTAACCAAGCCTGCAATGGATGCAGACAGGGTGGGCATGCTCTACCATGTAGGTACAGGCAGCCATCAGGCTGAGCAATTTGAGGAAAATTCTGACTGTGGTGAGCAGAGATCTCCTCAGGGTCTCCACCACCCCCTTGATTACATGAAACCGGGAACAAGGCTCTCTGTACCGTGGAGTCCAACACAGCCCCATTCGATTCTCTGTGCTGGATCAGGGGGTTGACTTTTGCATGTTGATCAATAGACCTAATCTGGAAAATGTGTCCTGGATCACCCACAGGTGATCTGCCACCTGGTCTCTGGAGTGCCCACACACTAGCCAGTCATCGAGGTATGGGAAGGCTTGAACTTGCCAGCATCTGAGAAAGGTTACCACCACCACTAGGCACTTTGTAAAGGTTCAGGGTGCAGCCGCCAGGCCAAAGGGCTGAACTGTGAACTGAATACATCTGTCTACCACTACGAACCTTGAAAACCTTCTGTGTCTGGGGGTTATTGTGATATGAAAATACATGTCCTGAAGGCTGAGGGCGGCATACTGGTCACTTGGATCCAGAGATAGGATTATTGAAGCTAAGGAGACCATGCGGAAATGAGTCTTGTGGAGGAAGTGGCTGAGCCTGCGGAGGTCAAGGATAGGATGAAGGCCCCCTTTTACCTTCAGGATGAGAAAATAGTGGGAGTAGAAACCCCTGCTCCAAAAGGTTGCAGGAGCTGTTCATGAGAGGGGTCCCTGAAAAGGGACTGGGAAGGTGGTGGATGGGAAGGGGGCAACAACAAAAACGAGTGCGTACCCCTGCCAAACTGTGTGGAGCAGCCAGTGGTCTGAAGTTATGACCAACCAGGCATGGTAAAAGTGGAACAGTCTGTGGTTGAAGGGGAGATGATCTGGCTCAAAAGGAATGACTGGGATTCCAACCTTGAGCGTACCCTCAAAAATTCTTTGGAAGTGGAAGGCTGATGAGAGCTTCCTTGTTGGTGGCCAGAAGAGCGCTTATTATTCCTATGACCACTGTGGCTCCTTCTATGATCATAGTCCTGGCAACGCTGGTATGGGGGAGGTGTTGGTTGGGGCTTAAATGTTTTCCTCTGAGCTGCTGCAGTATGTAGGCCTAGGGATTTCAACAGCACCCTGGAATCCTTTAAGGTCTGGAGCTTAGCATCTGTCTGTTGGGAGAAAAGCTTTGGTCCCTCAAAGGGAAGGTCTTGAATTGTAGACAATCTCCAGAGGCTGCGTTTGCTGCATCAAGGGCCGACTGTAAAAGTGCTTTGGATACCACTTTCCCTTCAATTGAGGCCACAAACTCAGATCTGTAATCTTGATTGAGTGTGTCCGAGAACTTTTGCAGGGTGGCCCAAGCATTAAAAGGCATACCTGCTAAGGATCGCCTGTTGATTGGTGATCCTCAGCTGAAGGCCCCCGTCGAATACACCTTCCACCCATAGAGCTCAAGTTTCTGTGTGTCCTTGGACTTAGGCATGGGGCTTGGGTGACATTGCCTCTCTCTTGTTAGCTGCTCCCATCACTAAGGAGCCTGGAGTGGGGTGTGAGTAAAAGCGCTCGTAGCCCTTCATGGGAACAAAATACTTCCTCTAAGCCTGCTTCGCTATAGGGGGTATTGAGGCAGGAGGATGCCATAAGGTTTTGGTAGTGTTCTGGACTGTCTTTATAAATGGAAGGACAACTTGACCTGGACCTTCTGGAAGGAGGATATTGACCATAGGATCTGCTTCCTCAGGTATTTCCTCAGCCTGTAGGCCCAGTCCACAAGCCACCCTTCTCAGCAGCTCCTGGTAAGTTTACTGTGCTCCAGTATAGCTGCTGGCTTGGCTCCCAAGACAGCCTCATCAGGGGAAAGATGATGAGGAATCATCTCCCAACTCTGGAGATCTGGGCTATGCTAGTCTCATCCTGGTCACCTCTTTTGGATTCCACCTCAGAGGCCTCCTCAGTGCCTTGCTGAGTATGATGGGGATGGATGAGAGCCTAGGCCCTTGCTCTTGGTGGTAGGCCCATGGTGCCCAAAATGGCCACTACTGGGGCACCTGCCAGTGAGGCCATTGCAGGTCGAACGGGGGAGGAGGCTGAGACTGCCTGGTACCATAGCTTTGCTCCTTCTGGACACCACCAAGTCTTCTCCTGAACTGCCCAAGGGACTGCTTTGAGGGGACCAAGGTGGTGCCATGCCTGATGTTGCCTGGGAACGGTGCCATGAAACACTGCTCTGTGACCTATGGTGCGGCATGGTGGCTGCACCACAATTGCTCCTTACCTCTCCCGGTGAACAATACTGGGGTACCCCCACCACTACTATTGCTCGCTCGATGGCACAGTCTTAGGGGGGCTTTGTCTGTCCTTGATGGCTCAGGCAACCAGTGCCGTGGAGACGGAGGTCAAAGTAGTGTGGGCTTCCCTCTCGACTGTCGCAGTCTATTGGGTGCCGGAGATGGAGTTGGGTGAGGCAAAGGCAGCACTGCCAGCTCAATAAAGGTCCTGTGCCACCACAAAAGCCTCCAGCGTAGATGGCAACACAATCTCCTAAACCAAAATGTCTCTGATAAGAGAGGAGACAGAGACAGGGCTCAATGGACGTTCACTAGGTGCTGGAGCCACAGGAACCGGGCTTGTACGTCCCTTTCCTCGATCGTCAGGCAGTGCCATGGACCTTGATGGTGAATGACCTCCATCCACTCTTCTTCTTCTTCTTCAGGGGTGCTGGGGAGACAAATCGGTGCTGCTGAACATGAGTCCCCGGATTTGGTACTGTATGGTGCTGGGAGGCCTTGCGGTGGTCTTTCAGCCCAGAGATGACTTTCGTAGAGGCTGAGGCGCTCTGTACTGATGATGCCATGCTAGAATCTGTACCCGTGGGGGCCGGGCGGAGAGCTTCCTCCATCATATGGATTTTAAACCTCTGCTCTCTGTCCTTTTGTGTATGAGACTTAAAACCGCAGCAGATCTTGTGCGTCTCTTTAAGGTGAGACTCCCCAAGACACACGAGACAGGACTGATGCAGATCATCCAAAGGCATCGGTCTCCTGCAGGAGCCACAGGCTTTAAAGCCAGGCACAACTGGACCCCATAGCAGGCAAAAACTAACACTAACTACAATAAAATTTAAGTATCTAACACTGAACAAATTATTAACAGGTACTCAAGATAGCTATCACCTACTGGGGAACTGCTATGCTAGCAGCTAATGGTCCAGCGACTGCCAGGGCAGTAAGAAGGAACTGAGGAGGGAAGGGTCGGCTAGCCCTTACATAGAAGACAGCAGAGGTTCCACTCCAGGGGGCTCCACAGCTCATCCTACAGGTACTCTAGGGGAAAAATTTCCGGTAGTCCATGCAAGTGGTGCAGGCACACCTAATAAGAAATGGGCAGGAACAATCACTCGAAGAAGCAGCCTTGCTTCTATGGCTTTAATACAGTGCTACTCCTGGTGCTCTCTGTGGTCCATATTAAAGAGGCGAAGCTTAGGCAGGTTAAGGCTGAATAAGTCAGCAGCATTAACGTGCACTGGCTTGACTCCCAAAATGAAGTGGGGATAATGTCATGAAGCACAGGCATCTGCCCAGTCTTGCATAGACTATCAGGGCTGGAAGGGACCATCTAGTCCAACCTCCTGCTGAAAGCAGGACTATTCCTACTAAATCATCCAAGCCAGGGTTTCATCCAAATGGGTCTTAAAAGTTTCCAAAGATGGAGATTCCACCACCTCCCTAGGCAATGCATTTCAGTGCTTCACCACCCTCCTAGTGAGAAAGTTTTTCCTCATTTCCAACCCAGACCTCCCCAACTGCAGCTTGAAACCATTACTCCTTGTTCTGTCCTCTGTCACCACTGAGAATAGCCTAGCTCCCTCCTCTTTGGAGCACACCTTCAAGTAGCTGAAGGCTGTTATCAAATCCCCTCTCAGCTGTCTCTTCTGAAGACTGAAAAAGCCCAGCTCCTTCAGTCTCTCCTCGCAAATCATGTGCCCCCTTACACTTTGCTGAATCTTTCAAATCTGGACCCTAAACCCTGGAGAGTAGCTTTGGTGCAGCTTTTGCTAGACCTCAGGAAAACACTTGGTCCATTTTTAACAGCATAACAATGTAAGTGACATATTAACACAATTAATGCAGACAAATTCAGAATATTAATGCTCTCATTATCGTTCCTGAACCAACCTGTAAAATTTACGGTGACATCAACAAGACTGAATACAACAGATAGAAATGTACTGAGAAAGTGCCAGCAATAGTCAGGTCTAAAAGAAATATTACTAAGACTATCAAATAGAGTATTAGCACCTGTAAAGTGCTTTGAGACTATAAAATGCTAAGTTAATTTTTTTTTTTTTTTTATAATTGATATCTGTTAGTTTTCCTATATCTTGGCACTAGATGTTGGCAGTGAAAGAAAAAAAAAATTCAGAGTTCTAGATACAAATACCTTGAAGTGCCAAACATATTAACCACAGCCTTTGATACATAAACTATTATCCATTTTCTTGTCTGCTACTCATTTCATAACAAAAATCATATTTACTTAGCACATCTGTAGCATAGGTAAACTTCCATTAAAAGAATTTTCAAAACAATGACAAGTACTTTCCTGGAAATGATAGAGGCTGTACATCTAGGGCAAAATTCAGACATTGTTTCTATTTACACCAAAGCTGGATTTGGCCATTAGCCTGGAAGGTTATCTTTTTAAAGCAGTGTCTTCTGCGTCACCAACAAAGTACAGTTCTTATTTTTGTTATATTTAAAAAAATCTAACAAGCACAAAAATGAAGAACATTATTCTGAATGCTTGTGGATCAATGTTCTAGCAGACAAAGCAAAGTTGGGGTGTTACAGACCACCATACTATAGTGGGAGAAGACTGGCTCCTTATGAACTCATTCATAATGTGTAGGAAAAGAAGCTGCATGATCATGGGGGAATCTCAATCTGAGTGACATATGCTGGAGGTCTCAGAGCCAGGACTAAAATGTCTTGATCACATATGTGTAAACAGAATAAAGTCTAGACCAAGTAATATATACACTTGGTTGTTTAAGAGGACCAATTTCACAAGGCTGAAAACAATTATGAGCCAAATTATCTGGAAAGAAAAATTTGATCAAAAAAATCCCACAAGGGCTTGGTTTAAATTGAAAACGTACCAAGAAACCCTATGAGTGATTCCACCTAAAGCTCAGCCAAATAACTTCTCCAGAAATTAGGCCTTATTTTGCTCCCACTGATCAAAGGCAAAACTCCTGTTGACTGCAAGCAGAATCACAGTACTTACTACCCACAGACTGTTTTTTTTGCTCTAGATTGGATTCCAGCCCTCCCATCTTCTCTTTTTTCCTTTCACCTTTGTTAGTAACTACGACTCATTTCATATTTTGCATGAAGTGGGAAGTGATAATTATTTGTCGGTGTCTGGCACTGGCGGGGCTTTCTTCCTCCTGTAAGGGAGGGTGGCATCTATTATCCCACATAATATTTAGACTGTTGAATGTATCATTATCTTCCATCTGGTACTTGATTCTCAATAAGAAGTTTAGGAAGAAAGAGGATTAGTTTTCAATAGTTATTTATTTCATGAACTGAACATCATTTTCACACATTTGAGGATTATATGAAAGAGCTTTTTTTTTTTTTTTAATTTATTCAGAAGTGCCCTTGTTACCATGAGAGCGCTGCAGAGCTAGAATTAGTTAACAGAAGCAAGGAAAAAGTGGAGGGCAGTAGGTGGGAGGGGAGGGAGGAGGAGAGGGGGAAATGTTCACAAATATCTATGAGACTGTCTAAATGATTTCAGTTTGGATATGCTCACACCTGTTCTGTGCTCACTATTCAAAAACAGTCATGCGATTGATTTTTTTTTTTTTACTGGCATCAGCATTCACAAAAGGTGAATTTCAAGTCACATGCAGGAGCATTCACAAAAATGGTATTTTGAATTCACAAGTGGAAGTCTTGATGGAATAAGGGCTAGCATAATAATCTAGCAAAATAAAGTCTCCAAGCATGAAATCCTGGTGTTACTGAAGTCAGTGGGAATCTAACCACTGAACCCAACGGGCCAAGATTTCAGCCCCAGAAGTCTTATTTGAACAACCACAATGAACCAGCACAAGGAACACAACATACTTTCAGAGCAGTTCACAATCAGTCCAAGGAGTTAAAAGGCTTGCATAAGAGAATTCATAATGAATGAATTACAAGATATCACAATCTGTTTGCAAATATTTTGAGAGACTCCATTTTTTCAAATAGTTAATAGAACTTAGTGAATAATTTATCAACTTTTACCACTGATATTATTTAAAAACTGTAGACATTCTAGTCCAGTTTTACTGATCATGGTAGCTTTGAGGTGGAGTGAATACAGTGCTTATAAACTCCTCAACTTCTGCATTTTCAATTCACTAAAATAAGAATACAGCTGTGACATGTATACAATTTATTTTAAAGGCTGACACAGAAATCACAATGACAGCAACAGAACCTTATTTTAATACTGAAAGCTTTCCTCCATAAACTTGGCTTGTAACTTAAACCACCTTAAATATGGAAGTACTTTAAACAGTGTCTTAAGGTACATGGTAGAACACTGCAAACCTTAAATATATCAACTGCAAACTTGATGTGCTTATTTCCTCCTTTTTAATGTGTGGTGTTATTAAAGTTCTTCAAAGTCATGGCCACTTGTATTCATTGCTTCTGGGTGCATGACTCTCCCCATGAACAAGATAGTACCTGAACCAAATAAGAGAACACACAAATCAGAACCACTCAAAAGCACACACTTCTAAAACATTCTCCATGGTTTGAAGTTATTGGTGATTTATTCATCAAGATACAGATTTTAATACGGCACAATATTTATAAATTGTATGTAGATGCACACGCATGCGTACCTACTCACACATAAGAGTTTAGTGTCCCTAGCTATGTCTACATTGGAGCCTTAGGTCAATTTAACCTTCCTCAAGTTGACCTAAGGAAAGCTCCATCCACACTGGGCTTTCATTAAGTCGATTTAAGGGCTTCCTTAATTTTACTTAATGCCACCTCTTAAGGTCAATTTAAGGTTTAAGTTGATTTTATTAAGCTGACAAACCAGTGTAGAAGCAGGCAGTCTACAGGGGTTTTGAATGTGGACACCTTGTTAAGTCAACTTAACAGAGCCTCCAGTGTAGGCATAGCCCCTGAGAGGTGACGGATTGATTGCCTTGGAGAATGAGTTCTTCTGTTTGAACTAAAGAATAGGAACAGCACAGACAGAAGCAATGAAAGCTTCTCCACTGCCCTAACAGCACACCTTAACATACTCTGGAAGCTTTCACCAAGTGCAAGGCTTATGACAAAGGCTGTAATGTTTGCACAGCACCCAGCACAATGTGGTCCCAACACTGCTAGAGGCCCTACAGAATAGGAACGTTAAGTAATAATAAAGTCCGTCTGGCACATCTTGCACCAGACCAATCTCAAAAGTGCTAAAAACCTTGTGAAATGAAGCTACTGAATTTTGCTCCGTATGAGATGAGATGCCATAACAGACAGCTCCAGCTCCTATGTGGCCACACAGTTACATGCTATTTGTTCATCAGTCACATTCACAACATTATCAAGAACAAATTACAAATACAAAACCAAAACGCTGCTTCATCAGAGTCCATATTGCTAGGAATTGCTAGTTCTTGTGCCTGCCTGCCACAGAATATACCAGCGGTACCAGAGAACTATTCACAACTGCAGTATCTGTCCATTCTGGAAATGACTGGGTAGTGGGGCAAATCCTGTTGGATTATTAAAGCAAAGCTCCTACTGAAGTTAGAGGCTGTATTCCAAGAACGTTGACTGTGTGAGGAGAGTCAGGACTCAGGGCCATAACTAGGCCGGGGCAACTGGGGCAAAGCTGCAGGCGCTGTATTTCGGAGGGTGCCAATGTTCCCTGTATGCTGCTGGGGCCAGGCTGGGGGAGTTTTTAATCTCCCTGCCCTCAGATGCATGCTCAGGGTCACAGAGGGAGCAGCCTGGGCAGTGAGGAGCATGCAGCTCCGAAAGGTATGGGGTAAGGGGCCCTGCCCTGGGTAGCTAGGGGTCAGAAAGGCAGGAGGCAGCCACGGCTGAGCGGGGGAGAATCCGGCCTGGCAGGCAGTTTCAGCAGGGAAGGGGTTGGGGTGAACCCCAGGGGCGGTGCTGGCCAGTTGTGGAAGGTGCATGGCTACCAGGGGATCTGGCGTCAGGAAGCAGAGAAGGGGAAGAGAAGAGGTTGGTGAGACACGGCGGCAGCAGGTGGGGAAGGTAGCTGGGTGATGGCCAGCAGGCCAGGTGGGGATCTGGCCCTGGCAGCGTACAGCAGTAGGGAAGGGTGGCAGGCCAGGTGGGGGTCGGAGCAGACGCTGGCGGCAAGCAGCTGCAGCAGAGAAGAGGTCAGGGTGAGCCTTGGCAGCAGCCAGGTGCAGGCGGCTTCCCAGGAAGGGAAGGGGTTCGTACGCCCTGATGGCAGCAGGTGGAGAAGGCAGTTGGGCGGTGGCCAGGTGGCATCACCAGGGGATCCAGCCCCAGTGTGCAGAAGCAGGGAAAGGCCATGTGGGGAAGGAAGGTGCATGGCCGGGGGAGGCAGCACGCAGCAGGGAAGGGAAGGAAAGGGGTCGGTGAGCCCTGGCGGTGGCGAAGTGGAGGAGAAGACTCCTTGATGAAGTCAAATGTAAAGCTACGTTTTAAGATTACAATGACAATTTTGTCTCCACCCTCAGTGAGGTGGTTAATTTTCTCTACAATCACTTTCCAAAAAAGAATAGTAATATTTTTCAGTCTATTCCTAAGAGGTGGTGAGGTTTGGAGGAGTATTAAAAAAATGCATGTTGTGAGATGTTAGGTGTGGGTTTTTTGTTTTTTTTTTTTTTAAACCCTCAACAAAAGGCTTCAGAGTGGAAAGCAAAAGTGGGGGCGGATATCATGCCATATATAGATCCAAATCAGAGAGACTTTGCTGTTAGGGTCTGATGGGGATTCAATGAAAAAGTAGCTCAGACAGAGCATCCACGTACCTGTTCTCCTGTTTCGGACCAGAAAGAAAAATGGGTGGTCCACTATAACCTGGGGGTACAACACGGCCATTCTACTAATGGCAATCATTCCTAAAGGGGAGAAAACAAACACAGACAGCGTGTTCAATGTGACTGTATCTTTCCCCATACTCTCCTTCTGTACAGCATGTTAAGTTCTTCACAGGTAATACTTGTAAAGCCCATGAATAGGAATTAAAGCCTACATGCCCGCACTATCACCAAGAAATAGCGTGAACAATCTAATCTAAAATGAAACAGACTTCCAAAGTAATTACAAGTCTGTTTATGCCCCAAGAATGATTAACAATGGGCAGTGGCAAAGGGAATAGCTTATAACTTACAGAAAGGCAGAACCTCTGGTAAGGAAGGCTATTCCCTTTCAAAGGAAAATGCATTACAGCAGACAGTATCACTTACCATTCTTAATGTGGCTAGACAAGGGGTCTGCAGCTTGCAGCTCTGGAGCCACATGTGACTCTTTGGCTGCCTCCTTGGAGATCTGAACTCTGCCTCCTGTTCCTCGCACCAGGGGACCCTATGGGCAGCCCACGCCTGTTCCACCCTACCCCCCCCAACCACCACCACTGGAGGACCCTGTGGGAAACCCAGTCCTGGCTCCAGGCCCCCCTGCCACTAGAGGACCCGTGTGGAGGGCCCACTCTTGGTTCTAGTCTCACCCCTAACCCTACCAGGGGATCCTGCGGCATGCACTCTGGCCCAGCTCTCAGCTCCCCCCAACCCACACCAGGAGGCTACACTCATTGTGGCTCTCAATACACTTGATTATTGAAGGTATTTTTAAAAAATGGCTCTTATCTTCCCAGTTGATAACCCTTGCGCTAGACAGAGGTCAAAGCCTGCATCTGGGGCTCAGGGTGGCTCCATATTAGGGCCAGTCCACACTTAAAACTTACCATGTACAGCTGTATCAGTACAGCTGTGGCACTGCAAGAGCATTGGGTAGCTGCGCTATGCCAACAAGGCAGAGGTCTCCTGCTCACATAATAAAACCACCTAAGCAAGCAGCAATACCTGTATTGGTGGGAGACTGTCTCCTGCCAGCACTGTTCAGTCCACACTTGCGCTGATGCTGGCAAAATTTGTGTTGCTCATGAGGGTGATTATTTCACACCCCCCGAGCCACAAAATTGTTGTCGGCCTAAATGCTAGTGTAGACAAGTACTGAGTTAGAAGAGTTAAGGGTGTGGGGTGACCTTATTTTTTTTAAATTAGGCTCTTTGTTGTCTACTGTATGTTAAAGAATTGTGCTAAAAGCAAAATATGAGGAGATGGGCAGACGTGGCCTTTTGGTATTTTATTATATTTGGAAATAAAAGGTTTTCGCCACAGCTTTATTACTTCCAAGTGTTTTTATTAAATTTTTCATTTTTTCTGCATTGGCAAAGAAAACCCATGCACGGCAATAATCTTTGTCCATCTAAACATTAAATGCCAAGTTTAAAAGTGCCACTGGGGTTCATTACCAAGAGTGCTGCTTTTCTCTTGTTCAAAGAATGGTACAAGTACATATAGAGAGAAGTCGCATCATAACAAAAGCTGGCAAGAGAAGTCAAGATTTGCCTGTCACAACCAAGTGCTTCACGGGCCAGGAGATCGAAGTATTACCGCTAGCTAGCTACCCTTTTCCGGCCACTGCATCCCAACTCACATCCCCGTTTACACGGTTATTAAAGTACAACTTTCTCTCTGAGCTAGTTATCATCATTTTGGTGAACACACACAGATCTTCTCAATTACCAAATCTCACATGAGGGGGGAAAAATAGACACAAACCATTCCAAACTGTCAAGATTCAAGTCCCAGAAAGAAAACATTTTCAAAAATGCAGCATGTATTCTCCCAATTCTCATTAGAAAGGAAATAAAAGAAAGGAGCAATATTTTCCACTGAGCATTTGAGACACAGTTTATGACACATTCATATTAAGAAAATGTTGGCATATTCAATTTCCAGCATCATCTCTGGGAAGCTGGGATACTTGCCACACTGTGTCCTCACGCTGTACTGTGCTCAGCTTTCTGGCTCTGCACTGAGGCACTTCTCAAATATTAATTAATACAGGATGGCCAGACATACAATTTAGTTCAGATTTTGAGAGTCAAGTACCTGAGGCAACAGCAGCTTCAGAGCCTTCCTCATTAACTTCTAAGAATGCCTTGTGAATTGCTTTTGCAAGGTACAGCTCTTTGTTATCTGGTGGGGAGGGAGGGAAAAAGGAGACATTTTAAAATGGGTTAGTAATAACTTAAGTAAATACCTGGAGGGGAAGAACAATCACAGGTTCAGTTGCAATGGCTTCCATTTCCATTTTGGTTTTAACAGCCAACACCTAGGGACCCCAACAAACAGCCCTCATTGTATTAGGTGCCAGATAAGCACAGAATTAAGAGACATTACAGAGCCTGAGGAGCTTAAACTCTAAATAGACAAGGCAGAGGGCAGACCAAGAGTTGGAGGGGAAAGGATGTAATATTACAAGCAGAGAGTAATTAATTGTTTCTTCCCTTGGGACCAGTTCTGAAAGATGCACAGCCAGGCCCAAATTTTTAGTGAATCTTCTCTCTTCATCCTGACTTTAAAAATTAAGTGTCAGATTGCATTGCAATATAATTTGCACCAGTGATCTCCAAGGTATCAGCTTCTTCCCTAGTGATGCTGACGGGAGCTTAGTCACAGAGTTTAGTGCAAATGGGCCCTGGCGTTCTCCCTCTCCTGGCAGTTCAATATGGATCTGATTCTGCTCCTTCTGAAGTCATTGGGATGTCTGCCACCAATCTCAGTGGCACCGGGATCAGACTGTAGAACAGCCAGGAGCAGGCCCTTACACACCTCGATAATACTATAACAACTTTCCACCATACTCCAGTAATACAATGTATTACAGAAGTTGTACGTACATATCAGATTAGTTCTACACATATTTCCACAAGTGCACACATTACAAAATATCTCGTATCCAATATTGACACAAGAGAAACAAACAGAGCTGGGAAAGAACTAGAATATTCATAAATGGGAGGTAAGGCAACTTGCAATATCTAGCCCGGGAAGCCAGTCGATTCAATATCTTCTTTTATTTCAAAAGCCTTCCGTGACATAGTCCTTAGCACACAGTACTTGCTATCAGATCATTAACTGAACACGCTGAATCATCACCAGAAGAAAAGCCTGTGGGAATATTCTTGTACTTGATCTTCATTTATGTCAGCTCTCTCATAATAAAAGATAATTGTTCCAATGCTAACATAAACAGCCGAGACAAAAGACAGCCCTGCCTTTCACGACTCCAGTAGTCTTCCTAATTTAAGATAAGCTATGCTGGCTCTGAAATGAACTACCATTCAGTTCAGCGGCTCTTCAACAAAAGCTCCAACTGATTTCCTATGGGACCACAGGGGATAAAGCATACAGGAGACAGTTTTTCAGATACACCTAACAGCTATTAATAGAATGGTCACCTCAAAAATATATTGTGATGTGTTCATGTGCAATCATTACTCTTTGCACTTCACTACTGGTTTGTCTAAATGGCTTATTTGCACTGCTAATCCAGAGGCCACGTGGTGAAATCTAGCCATCCTGGACATCTACCAATCTTAGGAAAATATTTCAAACTTATATAAATAATGAATTTTCTGCAGAATGAACTTCAGTGTACTGGCTATCACAGGGCAAGCTCTCTTACTCTAGATTTCTCTTTGCAGACAGCCTTCACAACCCTGTATAGAAAATTCACCATAGTGCATTTTATTTATGTCTCAAGCAGCTTTGTGTCCTATTGCCATATGTTTTTTTCCCAAGATGCTGCATGCTCCGTAGACACAAGCTGGTGGGGAGCAGATTCTGAGCTTCTTTGCCTTTTCTTCCAGCCCTTTCCCCATCTCTCTGTTGCCATTTAACAGTTCACATCCTTATATAAGGTTAACTCTCCTAAACAGTTGGCAAAGCATAACAATAATAGTCTGACAAACACTAATTATCTACACAGATAGAGGCCTCTCTTTTACAAACCACCACTCTGCAGCAGTTTCCATTCTGGGGATCGATGCAGCAATTTCAGTGTAGACATGGCCTGAGAGAACACGATTGACTATACTACTGCAGTTTGAAACAGCGTGATTTGTATAAAGGCATTAGAGTACCATTAGTATTTTCTCTCCCATTTATACGGCAAGCCAAATAGGCTGTTACAACCTCTCCATGAGGAATTAGGTTTTAACTGAACTGTCCACCAAGATACCCTCGTCATTTTTCCTAGTGGCTATAGTTAATTTAGGTTGGGATTTTTAAAGGAGCCTGCACCAGTTAGAAACCCAAATCCCATGGAAACCGGCCATCAAGCCTCCATAGCCTCCTTTCAAAATCCCAGTTTAGGACCCCAGGAATTATTCCTTCTAGCAGGCAAGTCCTTCTCAGCAAATTTCATCTGTTCTTGCACTTTTCATTCTTGCGAACACAATGGTAGTTAGATCATGGTGAAGTTCCGTTCAATCACGTCTAGTTTTGAGTAACTAGAAATGTGTATAGTAAGGGCTTCCCCGGCCCACTTTCATCTACAAAAGACTAAGCTACTTCCACCACAATGTCTCTAGAAAATCTTGGTGGAATGAGATATCTCTACCCATTCTGTACTGTAAGATTCTGCCTTAAAATCTACTTCACCCCTCCAAATTCAATTTTTTCCTGGCTCTATTTGAAATGAATTTCTAAATTTAATGGATTTTGGTAGCTGTGAAAGTGAAACACTGACAACTGGCTTGAACAGAAACGTTGCAGATGTAGTCGTTTGTGCCTATGTGCCTCAATCTTAAAAACTTTTTCCTTCCAGTGCTGCTTCTTAACAAAAGTCGATTAATTGCATGATAGCTTAATGCTGTGGACAAATGGCCCCTAGGTAAGAGATGACAATTCACCTGTTTGAATCCAGACAAGATTAAAATCAACAAAACAAATGCATTGAACCACAGAAACCATGTGTATTGTTTTATAACAAGTTATTTGTTCCAGAGGTACCACTTTTTATATTTATCAAAGCAACAGAAGCATCGCTAATTACAAAAGGCTACGATTAAGGGTTCTTAAGTAAACGTAATGCCCACAGATATATTATTATTTTAAAAGGGTTACCATTTTTAAAATAGTTCTTAGAAAGCTCACAATCCCTTGATAAATGCACACTGTCAGATATTGCAAGAAATCTGCAGGATTACAAAACCTTAGTACTGTATTACTGACGAAAAATAATTTAGCAGTCCTTTTTGGTTCTCTCTCAGTCTTCATTATGTACTTGAAAAATTGGAAACAAAAGCCTCTTACCAGACATTGCAGTGAGATCAGCATTTCTGCTGAATAGTTCTGTAATTCCAAGACCCTTCAAAACCTCTTTTAGATCAACATCCTGTTCTGCTGTGAACCTGAGGAGCATAATAGAGAATTATAAAACTTCTAGATGTATTATTAGTATTTATTTTTATTAGTACAGGGCTGGACAAAATTTGCTGACAGCCAGGTATCAGCAATTTTACTTTTGGTTGCCAGAGGGTGCTCCTCCATTACATTTCTGCAGTAGAGCTAGGTGACCGGCTACTAAAACTGGTCAGCATGGTGACCAGAAACAGATTCATTGAGGCCTGTGATAGCATGTACACGAATTGTAGGCACTGGAGGCCGAAACACCAAACTGAACAAAAAGGAAGCAATTTTAGTACTTGGATACTATCGTATGGCGACGCATGTTATAGGACTGCCTATAAATACCTATGTCTATTGATATCTGACATTCAGGACTAGAATATTTCATTATCGCTATCTGTACTGCAGTAACACCCAAAATATGCTAACAGTATTTCAGACATTAGGTATACACAAAATCCTTCCTCACAAAAACTTAGAAATGTAGTTTGACTGAAGAGATAAAATTACTGCATATTTGTAGGAGACAAAAAAAGCTAGCTATCAGCAAACAATGTGATTGAGTTTACTCCAGACAATGGAACAAAGAGGGATGCAAAAGAGAGCAGAAATTTCATAAACAGCTGTTGGCAAAGATAAAGATTAAGAACATAAGGATGCTCAGTTTTTATTTAAGAAAATAAATAAAAACACACAGAATACCAATGAGACCACAGTAATTCATCTGGTCCTGCTTCCAATGACATCAGTGGCAAAATTTTCATTTGTTTCAATGGTGCAATATTGTGTCCTCGACTAGGAAACCCCGCAGTGAGGGAGTTTACCAAAGTAATGTGAAAGGGTTACCCATCACTGGATTAGAAATATCACAGAGGTCTACTGATAGACGAGAAGGCATAACACGAAATGTGCACGTAATAAAGGATTTTTGTAAAGCAATCAGAACATTAATCACATAGGATTTCTATTATTCTGACACTGACTACGATAATAATTGTAGGGTCACAAAGAGAAAACACATAATACAGATCTGTTTCCTTTCACGATTTCTATATGATTAGAGACCATTGCATTCAGCATGCAGTACTCAGTAAAATCTCTCTCATACACTCCTGACCCAATAGGAAAACTATTGTACCACTGTGTCGTTTCTTGTAATAAAAATCTTCTTTAACAGTCAGACTTATTTCATGTATTTGAAACTTATAACCATGCATAATACAACGTATGTGAAGCCTCCGGCAGCAGTGATCCTACTGATGTGATCACTCTTGCGAGCAATGGGTAGTGCAGCACAGAATCCTGACCCAGCATAAAGCAGCTGATGAAGTGTGGAGATGATCTAACTGAATGCCATGGCATGTGCAAAAACTGGGAGCTAAAAAACAAGGTATTTAGCGATAATGAAGAATGAAAGGAGAGAGGTCAGCTGGATTTTCCCATTGTCAAGAAAAATCTAAGGAGAAAACGGAAAACGATTCATCTTCATGCAACAGAAATGTAGGAGGTAAAAAGCGATGGCATAAGTCAATATGAACCAATAAAAATTCAGCTAAATAGATGTAAATATGCTCCTAATCAAGAAAGAATTTATCTAAATGAAAATACAATATAGGGAGCAGCAGAGAAGCAGCTACAATTTATTGGTAACAGCAAAAGAATTAAAGCACCAGCTCCAAACAACTACAGGATGTCCTGCTTGGAATGAGAACAGAAGCAGCAGTCCTCAAAGACCAGCAAGCCCCCAAGGACCAGCAAGTAACTAATACAATGTCATTAGTTGGAAAAGTTCCCTTTGGTGTTCTAGCAAATTCCACTCAAGTCAGCTTGTAAAAACCGCGCATACTCTTAATGAATAAAATGCTACAGATGAACCAAGGCAGCCAACATGATTTCAGGAAAGGGAAGTTCCAGTGGGTACCTGTGTTAGTCTAGTTCAAACAAACAAGGAGCCCTGTGGCACTTTCAAAGACTAACAAAATTACTTATCACATGAACTTTTGTGGGTAAAATCCGACTTCATTAGATGCATCAAATGGAAACTACAGTATGTAGCGGAATATAGAAATGCAGTGAACAGTAAGTCACAAGGTCAGTTCAGACTTTTTCAGCAAACCAAACAAATTGTTTTAATTCAACCAGTGTGGAATAATAATAAAAAGGCGGGAAGATTAAAAGAGGGGAAAATACCTTTTGTAATACATGAGCCAACTGAAAGCTCTATTCAGACCCAATTTAATGGTGTCAGATTTGCACGCAAGGTCTAACTCTGCAATTTCCTTCTGAAGTCTTGTTTAAAAGTGTTACCATTGAAGCACTCTAGCTGTCATGTTTTTCACAGAATGTGCACAGAGGTTGAGCGTTCACCTACTGGCTTTTGAATGTTACCATTCTTGATATCCGATTTGTGTCCATTTATTCTTTTGTGCACAGACAGTCCAGTTTGGCTGATGTACAAGGCAGAGGGGCACTGCAGGCACATAATGGTATATATCACATTAGTGGGACAAGCAGGTGAATGAGCCTGAGATGGAATAGCTAGTTTAATTTGCTCCTATGATGGTGTCACTTGAGAAGATATGAGGGCAAAGTTGGCTGTAGGCGTTGTGGTTGCTGATGAGTATTTGCTTAAGACTGGGGGGTGGGGTAATCTCTGAGATGATGCCTACCTCTCAAGGCTTAAGAAGGATTGTCTTAAAGGACAGGCTGTAGATCTTAGATAATGTGCTGTAGAAATCTGAATTGGGGGCTGTAGGTGCTGACCAGTGGTGGTCTGATTTCCTTGTTGGGCTTATCCTGTAGTAGTTGACTTCAGGGTATCCATTTGGCTCTATCAATCTATTTCTTCACCTTCCCAGGTGGGTACTGTAGTTTTAAGAACACTTGATAGAAATCCTGCAGGTGTTTGTCTGTGTCTGATGGACTGGTGGTTGTACCTTAGGGCTTGGCTGTAGACAATGGATCATGTGATACGTCCCAGATGAAAGTCAGAAGGACGTAGGTAGGTATAGTGGTCAGTAGGTTTCTGATATAGGGTAATGTTTGCATGTCCCTCACTTATCTGTACTGTAGTGTCCAGGAAATGGATCTTCAGTGTGGAGTGGTTCAGGCTAAGGTTGATGCTGCAGTGGAAATTGTTGAAATCTCAGTGGAATTCCTCAACGGCTTCCTTTCTGTGGGTTCAGATGATGGAAGATGTCATCAATGTAGCATGAGTATAGGAAAAACAACAAGCACCTTAAAGACCAACAGATTTCTTTGGGCATCAGTTTTCATGGGCTCCAACCCACTTCATACATGAAGTGGAAACTACAGCTGAGAGGTATATATACACATGCCAGGATGGAGAACAGCAAGTGTTAGCAAAGTCAATTCAGAGGACAGATGAGGGGCCTATCCCCACTATTTCTAATTTGCTTACCATTCCAAGTCCCTATTCAGACACAACCTGATTGTGTCAACCTTGCATATCAGCTCTGGCTCTGCAGCTTCACATTGAAGTCTGTCTGTGAAGTATAGGAGTGGCACTAAGGGATGAGAGCTGAGGAAGCATTGTTCTAAATCAGCCATAAATGTGTTGGCTTATTGTGTGGCCATGTGCGTACCCACAGCAAGGAAGGGGAAAATGTCTCTAACTAGCTTTGTTCTTTAAAAGGAAGCAGCACCCACTTTGTCCATAGCAGCGACCCAGGAGTTCACACAGAGTGGAATCAAGCCCCATACAATTATCCAGTGCAAGGCCCTTTAATTTAGGCTTGCATTAAATGAAAAATCCTCAAGTCTGTGTTCATTCAAAACGCCCGAAGGACTCAACGCTCTAAAACTGTGGGCCAGATTCTGTTCTCAGTTATGCCAGTGTAAATCTAGAATTTCTCCACTGATTTCAATGAGAGCACTAAGAAAGAACTAAATAGTGCTTGGCCCTTGAAGCAAGGCTTCATTGGGGTTTAAATGGACCTACATGGGTACCTCACACAGTGGTGAACATGCTGAGGAATATTTATTGCCAGGTTACAATTGAGAAAAATTTCAGAATTAAGAACCCAAACATGTTCCCTAATTCACAGGCACAGGGGCTGATATACTCTGGTATTATGCATTACGTAAAGCAACTGGCCTTTTTTAAAAAGCAAAACCACTATAATCAATCACATGCTAATCGTACACTGACAGTGTAACATCAGCACCAGGCTGTGACAGAGAATAAATGTAACTACACATTTTAATTTCAAAGCACAGACGAAAAGTAGAGGAAACTACAGTGAGTAAACTGATATACTGGTACTTTAGTTTGCTATATTTAGTTAATGTTAAAAATTACACCTTATTTACAAAACACATCTGATGAACCTCAGTGCTGTTGGTTAACAACTAAAGGTAATGGCTTTGAAAAACAAGCTAGAGGTTGCAACCAACCACAACAAAAAAGCAGTCATCATCTAATTACAGAAAGATTACTAGGAGATAAGAATCGGATTTAATTGGGTTTAAGTCACTGGATCGTTAGACAGCAAACAACATACTTCTCAGATAAATGACAAATAATAAAAACAGAGATCACAAACAAACAGATACCTGATAAATGAAAAGATACTTCTGCATACTAAACTGGGATTAGATTTGGAAGATATTTCTGAAAAATTCCTAAACCTAAGAACTGGCAGAAGAAGAAAGAAAAGAAAGCAATGTTTATCTGTCATATTACTAAAGAATTACGTAAAAGATGGTACTGATAAGCTATATGACAGGCTGTATTCTTATTCAGACCTCGAACAAGGCCAATATGGGGTGGATGAAGTTTACTAGAAGGCTAAGAAGAGGAATCTCTCTCTTCTGATCATCAGAAAAACATGCATTCTTAAATGTAGACTGAAAAAACACTACAAATGTTTCTTGAACTTTGACAACCAAACTGGTCTTTTAAGGAAAGTAATGCTAATAATTTTCCACTGTGTGATTCAGCTTTGCCATCTGTTATTAAAAACCTATCCAAAAATCAACTGACTCAATCTAGATTCTGTAGATCTTCCTGATATGATAGTTTCTTTCCCTTTTTACACGCTTTGTTAAGTCATGAATTCACAATTAAAGTATCATAATTGGCAGCTGAATGAACTGCCCTTGAAAGTGGATCTGTTCACACTTCAGACTCTGCAGCCTCAGGGGGGACATCCCTGTAACAATTACACATTTTCAAGCATTTCTTTGCAGCTTTAAACAGCTATAGATTTAATTAATTATGATCAATATTATAATTAAAGCTGATAGTCTAGAGAACAACTGAGTGGCCTGTTCAGCTCCAGCCCTCAAGCTAGGCCTTTGGGACACACCACATTTTGGGAACACTGCATTACATGACATTCAGCCATAATGAAGTAGTTTCTTCTCCTCTATAATGTGCAGGCAGTTTCTGGCAGTGAAATTTGGTGGCAGTCGACGGGAGTTATGCCAACTACGTGTTGACTTCTTAACTCCCCTTCAGCATATCATCTTCACTGTGTGAGAAATGCATTCTTGTCAATGCAGCGCTATACCACTTGACAGGGGTGGTTTTATTAAGTCAGTCTTCAGATCTTAACTGACCACTAAATTGATCTAGGAAGACTGATCTGAAGGTGGCAAATTTGACATCGTCAGTGTAGACATGGCCTTTGTCACCAAAGAACTGCAGTAATCTGACAACACTTGAAACTCAAATGGAATCAGACAAAAAAGAAAAACCCAGATCTCGTCTATCAATACCCTGAGACACCACACAGGGAGAATAATGTCAACAGCAAGTGGAAAACTGGACTCTTCTGCATTGACAAAAAACAACAGAGGAGATAAAAGAGAAGAGACAGAAATAGCTGGGCTTGAATGAAAGCTTGTTTGTGAGCAATGCACTGGAAAAAACTGCTATATGACCTCACGGTCCAATGGGGGTGACAAATGTCAGTTATCCGTTCCCTGGGAAAGTACTTTAACTTGTGAAGCTGAACCACTTGAAAAACCCCAAACAACTCATTAATGTTTGTTGCCATAACACCACACATGACGAGGCGAGAGGACTAGTCTAACTGTATAGTAAATTCATCTAAAAGGGAACATATACATCTGCTGCACATGTGGCATGTATTTCCTATTACAATAGCTTTGATATGTACATGTAGTCACATTTTAACATTTCTTCTGCAAGTATAAAGAGAGCAGAAGTTAGCAAGGCTCTAAGAAGCAACACAACAAGGGTGAGAAGGTATGCTAAATAAGAGGAAGAGTGCAGGTAAGTATTAATATGGCAATCTTTTCTTTTTTATTTAAACTAGATTTGCCTAGCATCTCTCTCACTTCCTACCTAGAACTAAGACCATGAGCTTTGATCTTACTGGGCTTAGAGCAGGCACCATATTATGTAGGGATAGCAAAACATAATCCTTAAACTTCTCTGATCTGATCCAGCTTTCAAATACACACCAGTTTTCAAAAAATTATGGAGGAAGACTATTAAAATTATAGCACATTAAGATTTAGAGGAGAGATTTATGTTCTTGGCAGAACGGTGTTCACTTAACAATTATATAGAGAATTAATGTGATTCTTTGTGAACCAGAAAAGATTTTGGAAGAACACAAAAGGAAAGAAGAGAGAGTCCAGTCCCACAAGATGCCGAGTGTCTACTGTGAGGTGCTGAATTCCCATTGAACCAAATGGGAGTTGTGGCTGCCTAGAATCAAAGGAGATAGAGTTACTTTTTGCACATACACCAGAAGAAGTTGAAGCACAATTTAATTCAATCAGAGGGTTATCATTTCAAAAGTTACTTAGTTTGTGGGAAAAAAAGTTGAAAATCTAGGTTCTGAAACTTGTCACAGCACATGCTTTTATGCAGAGCCTAAGGTAAATGAAAGCTAATAACAAAAATTCACACCTGCCTAGATGGCCTGTATAGGCCCTCTGCATCCGAAGCAGTGTTTTAGCCTAATGGGGAGCCTAGGCTTTTATATGGTCAGTTAACATGGCTTCTGACATGTTAGCCTGCATCTCATCGGGGCTTTTCAATGATGTTAAAACTAATTCATCTGAGCCAGCTGCCTTCCAATCTTTGTCCATCAGGACTAGGACACAGGCGTCCTCTACCATAGCCCTTACTTGTCATTCAGAGGTACTTCGAGTTCTGTACATCTCTACTATGATCGCGTCACAAGAACCACCAGAACTGACAGATGCCAGACGGAGCAGAAAGGCCAAAGAAAGAATGAACAGGTAGGAAAAGCATCTCTTCCACACACCCCTTTTTAAACAAACTGTGGTACATGAAACTGACCAGTTTGAGGCATATTTTAAATGGACGGCAAATAAATAAAAATAGATAAAGGACAGTCATTTTAAAAGTTCAGGCATAGTTATACAGTTTAAGAAAAGCAGCTCAGAGTACACTCCTGTTGACAGTCAGTTGTTCTCTTTTGTTCTCTTTGAACAAATTATGTTTGGGAGACATTTTTGTAAATTAGTTTCATGGTCTGTTTCATTTCTGCACAAAAGTGGATTAAAACGTTGATCACTTTAGCTGGGTTAAGCTGGAAACAATTATTTGAAAATGAAAAATGAGAAAGCATAATTTAACAAGCCTGTACAATTCTCCCTTTTGCTATTATGAGAAGTAAAACACAGTTTCATTTGCAGACAGCACAGACAGAAATTGGAAAAGTTGTGATTAACTCTGTTTTGGCTAGTTGTTCAGGCCCCATTGCAAATGTGTAAGTTTAAAAAATGTTCACTTTATAATTGGATAGCATCTTCTGGGTTATGAAAATTTAATTCAATTCTACTGCAGCTTTCAATTTCTCAGTGGACAGAGTCTGCAGGTCACATTTCATAACATGTCTTTTCAGTCACAGCATAAAATATTTATCAAGTGTTTGTTTAGTACACTGATAAAATCCAGCAGATCACCCTTGAATCCTAATGGAAATCTACCATGCTGGGAGCGACAATTTATCTCTGCAATTTAATAAGGGAATTACAGTGTCTATATTGAATTTCAAGCTCACACTATTTTTTTAAATCTGAAACAGAAGGAAATTAATGGCACCCAATTTTATCCATTTTGATTATCCTCAATTCATTAACATTTGCAAAATGCTTTAAGATTGCTGCATGGAAGGTGTGCGCTGCGGTTACACTGAGAATATGTCTGTATTTCCCAACTGGTTGGGATGAGATGGTTGGGCATGAAGACTAGCCCAAGAGGGGCTATTGGCAAGACAAGGAAAAACAGGAATGGGGAAATACTCTTAACACTGAGGGGTTGGATTAAAGCATAGATTTGCTAAGATCCCGACTCCCAGAATCAAGTAACTTCACAGTGTCTCTGCTTAAATTTTAAAAAGTTTCTAGCACTCATGGCTGCAAAGAAAAGCTTGAAAAAAAATGTGACAGAGTAACAGATACAGTGACACTTGCCAAGTCTGCAGGCAGTTTGGAATTGTAGCTCTGAGACAAAGCATTGCTCTAGAGGGCCCTGCCAACACCAACCCAGCTGAAAAAGAACAGTGTAGTGGGCCTAGTTCAAGTAGATACACCTTGGCTGCTGTACAGGCCTCTCCAGAGTGCAAGAGATTGCTGCGCAATGGCTGCAAATAATCCTCTTGAAAAGGACCTTCAGACTGGTGCAAGAGTTAGGTTAAGAGAGTTTTAATTTGTTTAAAATAAATTAGTTATAAATTATCCCTCTCAGCACTAAGTAGCTGTTGGGGCATAATACACCATTTCAATTATGCATTTCTGAAATAAAGAGCTGTAACTAGCTTTTTATGTCTTTGCTCAGCAATAACAGAATGGTGGCAAAGACAACACTTCCTTAAAACCACCAGACCATAATGCACTTCAGATGTCCTCTGCCACCATCTGTTCCCTGTTTTCAAACCAAGCTTGTGTCACTTTTTTTTTTTTTTTTTTAGTGAGAAACACAAGATATTCTGAGATATACAAATATAATGAAAGTTCAGCTAGTTTAAACTGAGAAATTAAGATGGGTAAAGAGCACCTTTTCAAAACCTGAATTTACTACTGAGGGATGTTCTCTCTATACACTGAAAAGCTGTCACTGGTACCTAAAGAAAATAAATACAATGGCTTGATCTAAACCAACACGTCTTGGAACTGGAGTTGCAGGGGGTGCCATTACACCCCTTAGCATTAAGTAGTTTCCATCATATACTTGATTACTGTTTGATTTAACGGCCCTCAGCACCCGCACTATGAAAACTGTTCCAGCACCAATCGCTAAACCCCTCTGAAGTCAATAAGCATTTTGCCATTGACATCAATGGACTTTGCATGAGGTCCAAAGGGAAAATGGCATATGTTGAGGGATTTCTGTATGTTCCTTTCCTTATTACAGAACAAAAAACATTAATGTTACATATTTGCAAATGCATGATTATCTAATATGACTGGCAAGTTTGTAAGGGTCACTACTGCAACTGACAGCCACAGGAAAGCCTGACAAGAGATTTGTATCTGATGGAACAGATTTGTAATTGCTCCAAGTAACTAGTGTAAATCAATCTTTCAACCTTAAATCAGTGCTGACAGTGCTATTTGGATCAAATTATATCAACCTAAAATGGCCTTTTGGAGGTAATTCTAATGGAAAGTCTGCAAGGATTCCTTCCCTGGTCTCCAACTGCCTAGAAATCTCATATCTGTATTCTAATTGCAACCCCCCCACTCCATGCAGAGCGCATGACAAATCTCAAGCTATTTTGCAAACAGGGTTGTGATGGGAAAAGCACTTGTTACTGCCTCCCTACTTTTTTACCACCATGTACACTGAGATAGTTCAACAGCAGGATAGTGCATACAAATGCACCTCGTTAAAAATGTGTCAGGTCTTCATATTAAGAGCTGGATAAAGTTATTCTGGATGACAAAGGACACTGTGGTCCAGGTGTTTGTATTTTTGTCATGTGCAATAGTATGCAACTAACCTACTGCCCCAAATACCTTATATATGGAAAAAAAATCATGGTTTTGAGTACTATTATAGATTCAGACTCATAGACTCTAAGGTCAGAAAGGACCAATATGATCATCTAGTCTGACCTCATGCCCAGTGCAAGCCTCTAAATCAGGGGTCTCAAACACGCGGCCCCTAAAGCTATTTCCTGCGGCCCGCAATGACACAATCATTACCAATATTTGCAATATCATTGTATGGAAAGGTGTCAGCGGTGCAGCCCTCAGGCTATCGTATTAAACCTCATGTGGCCCTCATAGAGAGTTGAGTTTGAGATCCCCTGCAAAACTTCACCCACCTGCTCCAGTGATAAGCCTCTGACCCAGTGGGTCCCAATATTTTCTTTGTCGTTGCACACCTTGATACCTTTAATTAATTTGAGCCACACCACCATATAGTTTCCAAATGAACTCATGAATATTCATGAGCAATGAGCCAATCCAGAGCTCCCTGAGTAGTTTTTCAAAAAACTCCATGGCACATCTGCTAAGGCCTGATGGCTCACTTGTGTGTTGTGCCACACTGCTTGGGAAACATTGCCCAATGTATGACTGAGTAAAGTCCTGAATTCATGATTTAAGGACTTTAAGATACAGAGAATTCACCAGCAGGTGAGCCATGCCCCATGCTACAGAGGAAGAGCCACCTAGTTCACATATAGCACAAATATTTAAGGGGGGATGTGTGTATCTGCAATATTTCACTTGAATACACATATGTATGTCAGAAATTTAGATGCCCAGAAGTGGAAAAGACACAAGTCAATGCACTGAGACTTGAAAATCTGACCCTACACATTCTCTGGTAGCAATGTCTGTGTCATTCTGTAAGCTATCACATATTGCTTCTATGAGGGAAAACAGAGGATTTATTAAAACTATAGACATAAATAAAGGTTGATGGCATTACATTCTGGTGCTCAAGCATTCCTATCTGCATACATGCATACCCATTCAATTAGCAGTGAATAGAAATCTAATTAGGACTTAAATAAAATATTATAGTATTTGTTAATTTTCAGAGTGGCAATATTTTTAGGGCTAGTGTTTAAATCTGATGCATATGCACTGTTTTGTGCAGTGTGAAGTGAGCCATCATTCGTGAGGGAAAATTTTCTAATGGAATTTTTGCAAGAGGGGAGCAGGTCCATCTACTGCCCAACATACATCAACCTGCATTGCACGTCAAGAAGACTTTCATTAGCTTGAAAGAAACTTGCACGGTGACTGCTGACTAAGATCTTCAAGTTTTATCTGTCCCTTTACTCCAAACTGCAGCTTGAATGGAAAAATCTTATCTCCCTAGTTTTAACTCGAAAATGTCTGGAAATATATGCTCACCGTGGTAGATAAACCTCCACTTTTTGTTTCTTCACAGAGTTAGCCCATTCCTCAATCAACTGGGCTTTGACCAATGGCTCCAGTGTGACTAGGGGAACTTCTTGTCTGGAGAGTACAATCATCATGCTTATCTCATCGCCTTCATATGGTATTTCCAGAACTTGATAGATACCTCCAGCTTCATTGGAACCATCACTGAACTCTCCTACAAAACACAGAATAACATTTTAAAAAAGGGAATACAATATCAAAGATTCCTTTTATGCTTTGTCTTTACTAAACAGACTGGAAATGCACACTATGCAATACTAGTAATCTACAAGATTTAAATTAAACATAGCAAATTTGTATACTGTTTTAAGAAGAAGGAAAAACTAATTACCAAACTCATCTTAACTTTGACCTGTTGAGTTAACAGTACATATACATTTTGGATACAAATTTCAAAAGAGGCCAAGTAAATTCTCAATGAGACTTAGGCTCCCAACACTACAGCTTTGTGCTGGCATGGCTCTCTCTGTAAGACCATGAAGTGGTGCAATTCCTAACCAGCATAACTTAGCTGGAAGAAGTCTCTAGTGTAAATATAACCTAAAGGTGTTTTTCATCTTTGTCTCACTTATATCACCTGTCTCGATGCTTGATTCCTTGTGATGTTCAATTAAAGTCTGCAGAGAATTTCTAAGATATTACATAGTAGCAGTACAGATACTGCAGTGGCAATTTTTAATTTTGTAAAGCTGACCTATGACAGTTTAGATTCAAATGAAAGTAAAATAAGATTCATCAAGGATGTCAGAATATGGTTCAGAAAAAGCCCCTGCCAATAAGACTGGCATGTAACTCAGCTTTTGATGATACCTCTCATATCTTGACCAATCCTCCTCCTATTACCCCAGTGCCATTATCAGAACAATTCAGCTATGCATTGCTCACATTTACTCGTCTAGCATTTTCTCTCTCTAAGCGTAGTTACATCTTCGTGTGGAGAAAAATGACTTACTTAACTTGCTCCCTGCTTGGTCTGCCAGAACCCAGATTTGTTATCCTTCTGGGCACTCTTTCCTCTCAGTCTGAGGTAGATACAAGCAATCATTTGCTCATTATAATTTATGAAATAGGTATCTAGAGCGCAAGACAGGCACTCACAGTTACATTTAGAAATCTGAAGCAATAGGTAAAATAAAAAGAATTCAATTTCTCTGAAGTCCAGTAACTTTCAGAGCAGCCTTTGAGTAGGCTAAGACACAAAACCTTTCAATAGAACATGCTGAAATCAAATTTCACAACAACAACAAAAAATCACTTAATTTTAAAATGGCTAGAACTGAAACGTACAGCACTAAGGATGAAGAAAAAATTGCTGTTTGAGAACTTAAGATTTTTAATTAAGGATATTTACTTTCTTTCACATACAATGTTGACAATTGGCTTTAATCACATTATAAAGGTTGACCATACTGAACCTCAATGCCTGTTATCATTGTTTATTGTTTCACTGCCACTATAATCTCCTGCAATTCTGAAAATTTAAATGGGTAAAAAAGGGATCATGCTTAAATATAATCTTCAATCTTACCTGTTGAAGTAAAATAAAATAAATTCTGCCAAGGCTTCAAGTAATGACCATGTGTGTGAAGAAAATCCAACAGAATGCTAATCAGGTAATGGCACAGAGTTTGGGCAGCCTCATTCATGTACAGAGTTTTGCATGGTTGAACATATGGTGACTTATCATTGCTACAATGAGTTAATGCAGAGAATTCTAATTAAATCACCTGACCATAGCCCAGCTTACCATAGTAAAACTCTCCCTGTTGGTACATCATAGGAATCTGCACTTCACTTTCATCATCTTTAGTGAAAGAGAAAGTTCTTGTGTTTTCAGGTCTGAATTGCGACTTCCAGTTTCCCTTGAAGTAGATGGCATTGATGAGGGCCAAATGAGTTAGCGCACTGAAATCCCTTGATGACACAAAATCTTTGATCATGTCTGTCAGAGAAAAAGGAAAAGAAAGTGCACTTCAAACTGCATGTAAAATTGAATATTCAATCAAAACTCAGCCAGCTCACAAAATGCAAGAAAATCAAAAGCAGAACTAACATATAATTTCCAATTCATATTTTCCCAGTAAATCCCAAATTAAATCTTCAGTATTTTCAAAACCCAAATCACTGCGTAAGTAAATCCTTCCTTCAAGTCCCCATCAGTCACTTACTTCTAAGCACCACTTTTAAAATATAATTCACGCTGACACCTTGATTAAGAAGAAATGTGGGTGTTACAGTGCAGTTCAGTATTTTGCTTTCAGTGGCGGGGTGGTGGTCAGCTTTTATGGGCTTTTGCCTCAGTCTGGAGAAGCACTTAAGGATGTGCTTAATTTTAAGAACACGAGATGTCCCATTGACTGGGGCCTTTAACAGCACTGACAAGAGGGGTCAGAGACATCAGCAGGCATTTTAGTACCTGGAGATAAGCAACCATATTTGCGCCCTCTGCTATTTTTTTTGCCCCAGCCACTCTTCTGACCCTGATACACTGTGCTCCCTCAGTGGCTGCCCTGGTCAGAGGCTCAGTTTGCACTCAAGCAAAATCCCACCATCTCCAAGGTAAGAACTGATTAAAGATACTAAGTCCTCAACATCTGATCCACTGCTCATGGAAAGGAAAAAAGTGAAAAGACAAAAAGATGAATTCATACTGGAAGAGGTGCAAAGAAGGGCTACTAGGATGATCCATGGAATGGAAAACTTGCCTTAGGAAAAGAGACTAAGAGCTTGGCTTGTCTAGCCTAACCAAAGGAAGGTTGAAGAGAGAAACGATTGTTCTCTATAAATACATCTGGGAAATAAAGACCAGGTCGTGAGAAGAATTATTTAAATTCAGTGCCAACGTGGACACAAGAGCAAATGGATATAATCTGACCATCAGTTGAGACCTGAAATTAGACAGATTTCTAACCATCAGAACAGTGAAGTTCTGGAACAGCCTTCCAAGAAGAGTTGTGGGGGCCAAAACCTAGCGGGACTCAAAACTGAGCTATCAATTTACATGGGGGTACAGAATGATAGGACAGTCTAGGTTGGCAATTGACTGATTTTTAACTACTGGTGGTAAAACATGCCAATGGCCTGAGGTGGGATGTTTGATGGGATGGATTTTGAATTATTACAGAGAATTCTTTCTTGGGTGTCTGGCTAGTGAGTTATTATCGCCATATTTGGGGTCGGGAAAGAATTTTTCTCCAGGGTAGATGGAAAAAGGCTAGGGTTTTTTAAATCTTCATTTGTAGTATCAAGCACAGATCACTGGCTGTTGGATTCTCTGTATTTAAGTCTTTAAATCATGATTTGAGTACTTCAGTAACTCCAGTCACAGGTTACAGATTCATTACAGGAGTGGGTGGGTAGGATTCTGCGTCCTGCATTGTGCAGGAGATCAGACTAGATGATCATATTGCTCCCTCCTGACCTTATAGTCTGAGTAATCTTACATCTGCGTTAGTCAGGAGAGGCTTGTTAGCTAAGTGCAGCAGCTGCTATGCTCATGCTCCAAAATAAAATTATTTCAATCAGAGTGCATTGTCTGTTACCTGATGTAGCTTGCTTTCAGTAAAATGATTTTGAGTATATAACTCTAAGAACAGTGACAAACGTAGTCACTGCATTTAATAATTTATCCCAGATGGACTCCTTGGTCCCATTTGTGACCAACCTGCTATACCATATGTAAATTAAAAATGCACTCTTTCTGGTTATTACTTCTCTATTTCTTATTTGTGCGAAGGTGAAGGGTCAAATTCTGCCTCTAGTTACATGTGCGGAGCTCCACAGGGCAGCCAACTGATATCACATTCATGAATCGGATGGCAGAATCTGGACCATGCTGCCCCGGGCACGACTGTGTTTTTGTTTATACTTCATTTTCCTTAGTACAATGGCCCTTGAAGCAGAAAGTTTATCTAGTCAAGAGCACGCACACACACACTTCCAACCAAAAAGCTGGTTTGTGCAGAGAATTTTCTTTTTCAGCTTTTCCTTTTCTTGTTTGAAATTTCATTGTCACTGACATTTTCTAACCAGTTCTTGTTATCATGCATATTATGTGTATATTAGGAATATTCCACACCATATGGAAACCTAAAAGTGATGACTCCCTACTTTTGTACTTTGCTGAGCACACATTATTCAAAGCTTTGAGAGGCATTTGTATAACAAGCCACAGATGAAATCTTGACCACCCTTGTGGTGATGAGAGAGGTCTCCTCCTCCCCTCCATACAGCAGACAAACAACAGTGAGCTCTCAGATTACAGAGACACTAAGCTGAGGGACCACTATTGCCTTTGTCAGTGAACCATAGCCCCAGTGGGCTGTAGACTGCACAATGGATGCTTGTGGAGCAGGCATTAGACAGGCTCACACTGCACCTGGTGAAAATCAGAAAGATGTACTCAACTGATGCACCAACTGCTGGTGCTATTTTGTCCCCTCCTTTTCTGTGTCTCCAAGCAGTAAGGCAGGATTTTAGACTAACAATAGTGCCACTGATTCTATACATGGTTCTCCACTCGCGTGTGGAGCCTAACCACAGATGGACGCACCGCACAGGCAATGATCAGAATGCCAGAGCAGATCTGAGTGCATACATTTGCTCTAGCAATTTTGCATCTACTGTTTACTCCTACTAAAGTTCCAAAAAGAGGTAGCCATGTTAGTCTAGTCCAGCGGCACTTAAAGACTAACAAATTTATTTATTCCAGCAGCTTTTGTGGAAGAAAAATCTCACGTCATCAGATGTTTAGAAGATGGGGGAACTTACAGAATGGGAGGAAAATAAATGCAGGGAAATGGAAGTCATGGAATTAGGTCACACTGTAATGTTTGCTCATGAAGGGGAATTTTCTCCCATGAAAGCTCATGCAGTAAGTACATTTGTCAGTCTTTAAGTGCACAGGACTTCTCGTTTTTCTCCTACTAAAGGCCTTTGTTTACCTTAGTAATGAGTCTCATTAATGGTCAAATTCTGTCTGGCTACACTGATATGTCTCCCACTGAAATCCAGAAAGGGCTACACGTGATGGTCCAATGACAAAATCTAGTCACATATCTACCAAAACTGACCTTACATTCCTTAATATATCTGGGCCTGATCTTGAGAGTTATTGTGAGTACTCATTACTAAACACAGGTCAGTAACCCTAAAATTATCATTTTATGTAGTAACCAACACTTTTAGACTGTATGAAAAACAATATATTTTCATTATTTAATAAACACATTTATATTAAAAGGCAGAAAACAAAGAATCAAATCACAGTGGTTGCTATGAAAGTGTCATTATTTGCCAACAGATACAACAACTATTTCCTCTGCTATGTATCAGAGAAAAAAGAACAGTCTCAGGATACCGCAGTGTGGTTAGTAATGACAAAAACATAATTCTAAGAGAGAAGATACCTTAATCTTAACTGAGAGAAAAGATGACAGGCAAGACAAAGGTCAACCAGAACTGACCCACTTCAGTACGGCACAACAACATTTACGGTAAAAGAATAATAAAAGGACCACAGGGACTTACTGTTTGTATGATTTTCCACCCACTTATTGATGTGGTTGGCTACAGAGGCACTTTGACTGAAGTCTACATTTTCTACTTCAGCTTTAAAGTATTTTTTCACCAACTGCAAAAATTTGTCATTGATGTGAAATCCATTCTGCACAAAGAGGGAGTTGGCAACCGTCATCACATACTGACTTTCCTCAGTAGTTGCCATATCAGAAAGGTCCTTCAAGAAGGAGAATTCTTCACCTGAAAAAGGATGAAAATTAGTTTCTTTGCTTGTTGTTGTTGTTGTTGTTTTTTTTTTTTTTTTTTAAAGAGACAAACATATTCAGGAAATATTGCATATTCTCCACACTATCTGTTCATGATGGTATTTTAGCCTCCAGTACAGAAAGTCTACTAACATTAAAAAAAAAGTTTAAAGATAAACAAATCTATAAAGACTCAGATTAAACATATCTGAAGTCAAAAAAGCAGATAATGAGCAATGAACTATTACACTGACTATAATAAGCACATTGTAGAGACTGTCCCATTCAAGATTCTGAAGATGTAAATTAATCTGCATGGGAGGCCACTCTGCAATGCCTGGCTTGGGTTTCTACTGTCCATAATAAACAGCATTTGCAAACCAATCCCACATACAGTCATGCCAATTACTGTGCTTTCATTTATTCCAGCATCAAAATGAATCACTCTTATTTACCCTGAAAAAAAAACAAAACAAAAAACATTTTTCTGGCATGTATTTCTGTCCCAAAAGCTTAATGGGTCTTGTATTGCATCCTAATAGTGTTGGGCCCCAGTGGGGGAAAAACAAAAACAATGAGTTTCAATGCTAAAGCTTTCCACTTCCTTTCCATCAGCAAAGCTCTGGTCTAAGGACTTCAAAAATCATTTCAACTACTTTCGATTGTCAGGATACTGTGCAGGCAAGAAAAGCAGCAATCTTTAGGTAATCAGGAACTCTGACAGTGACAAGTTTCATAGATTAAAAATCCCAGCAACCAGAATTGCTCAAGAAGTTAATTCAGTAGCCAAAAAAAAAGCACATGGAAAACAAGCCTAGTGAGTTTAACATGTGTTAAAGATTTAAGCAGCTTGCTGCTTTCAGGATTAGTCAAAACTTCTGGCTGGTTTTTAAAGATAACCACTCCAGTGCAGTCTGATGAAGGAAGAGTTCATGTGAATGCACACAAACCAGGTGCCCGAGACCTAAGAATGGGCTCGTTTGCGTTAACTGGACTACTTTTTCAAATATCCAAGTGTCAGTCTTCTAATGCCTTAGAGACAAACACCAAATACAATCTGCAGGCAGCTTACAAGACCATGCAAACGGGCTATTGCAGGGCTAATGGAAATACAAATAAATATCTCCAGAACACTAACTTATTTCTTAGGCCATGCTCAAAATGCTGCTTATCAGAGGCCTCACAGGTCCAATGGATCTGAACAAAGGGCAGAAGTTTTACTCACAGGTTTCCAAGAAAGCACCTATGCACAGTGCCTCCCAAAGTCATTAAGATCCTTTGACTTGGTGGCCACTAGCTACAGTCATGTCACGGGATCAGTTGCATATAGTCAGAGACATGTAGTAAAGTGGAAATACATAGTAGATTCACTAAAAACCACCACCAACCATAAACAAAATTTCCCCTGAAGTAAGTCCACACATTATTGAAGGTATGTAGATATAACTGGGGTATGTTATTAAAAACAACAGCTAGACATAAAAAGGATAACAACGTATAATATTGGAAAACATTCTAGGTTCATATTTCAAATGACAAAAAGTAGTTCACTCAATAGGCATTATCTGCCCATCTGTTACAGATTTTAAATGCGAGGTTCTCATCAAATGATGCTAACTATTTACTACATTGTACCAGCTGTTAAGATTTCTTTTGTTATTCTAAATTTGGTCATCTAATGCCATCAAGGAACCACAAACATACTAAAATTATTTATATTAGCCATTACACAAATGGCATAGAAATTGCAGTTTCAGGAAATTTATTACTTTTCAAGCACAATGACTAACGGGTTTTCATATTTTGTCCTTAACAATAATGTACTCTAAGCCTATTGTCCCTGTCTTCAAGGTGTGGGTTTTTTTTTTTTTTAAACACAGACAACAACAAAATGATCTTTCCCAAAAATATCTGCAAGGATCTTTAGGTGGATATCACTATTTTACAGATACAATGTGGAAAAACTGAAGTGATTTGACTCCTAATTCTTGAGCACTCTTAGAACCGAGCTTATCTTTCAGGGGTTTACAGTTCTGTGCCGAGTCCATTTGTACATGTTGCAAAATGCTTAAATTATAAGCCAGGATGTCATCAAACCTACTGGTGAAACAACAAATTGATGAACAAAATCTTGATCATGATTGTTCAATAGACTGTCTCTTCCTTACAACAAAAATACACAGAGAAACACAATTAGAAAACCTTACCATTTTTCAAGCTGTCATATCCCAAGGAATGTCGAATTTCTTTCAAGGTGGACCCATGAGCTCCAAGTTCCACCATCCCCAGGGCAATAGCGATGCTCAGAGGAGAGAAGAGAATATTCTCATCTTCCCTGGTGGCCCGCAGTTGATTATAAATGTTTATGGAAAACTCTGCAATAGTTTCATCAGGGAAATTTGTGCTGAAGGCTTTACTTTGCAAAACAAGTAAAGACAATAGTCCAAGGAAGTACATGTCTTGAGAGTTGTCAGGTCTGTAAGATAAAACTAAGAGAGGATGAGTAAACTGTATTTAAGAAATAACAGGCTCCATTCAAGAGGCTGGAGAAGGGATGAAGCAAGGACACACCACACTAAAAACTAATTATATTGTTTTGTACCATGATTGGAAAAAAACCCAAAATAATTTTAACAGTTGACCTTTTTTTTTTTTTTTTTTAATAGAGAGGAGAAAAGCTAGTACATATGCGGCCCAAATCGATTTCTGTAGCAGATCATTAAGACAGATGATTACAATAATTGTGCCTCATCCACATCTAGTTTCAAAAGTCATCTGTAGTACAGCAGCCAGAATGTTTCCTTCTGATAAAGAAACAAACAAATGAAAGTGGACAACCAAAACTGGTTTTGAAGTCTAGCAACAGCTTTCCTTCCAAACTAGTTTTGCCAATCATCAGTATAATAGAAATGCAGTTACAGGCAGGGGTTTGGCTTTGCCCATCTAGTCAAGATCTTGACTAACAGGATTTTCCTGAAATTGTGACCATACAGGCAATGACTGTGGAGTTAATGAGCTTCTGCAGCTCTGCAACAAAGAAACTTGTTCTTCAGTTTGGAAAGCAAACGGCACCCTAACGTTGCACATTGCTGAGTCTTCTCTTTGCCATTCAAGTACCCTGAATCTGTTCATTCCCACTGCCCAAGCCAATGAAGACACGTGATCTTTTATTGAAGCTGCCAGATCAGTGTTTCCCAACCAGTGTGCCATGGCACATAGTGTCAGCAAATGTGCCATAGAATTTTTATGAAAAAACTACTCGAAGAATGGATGGCTTGTGAAAATCCATGAGTTCATTTGGAAACTATATAGTGGTGTGCCTCAAAATAGTTTGCCATGGCAGAGAAAAGGCTGGGAACCACTGGCTTAGACTGAACCCACTGATATACAAAACAACAGAAACATATTAGGAGAGTAATTGGTCACAAAGCAAGTGCCAACTTCCTAGTGAGACTCTGAAAGCAAAATAATTTATAAGGTTGGTGGAAAAATGGTATTTATAACCGGATGAAATAAGATCCTTGTTGGCAGCAAATCTAACAACAAGGGCTAGTTTAGTCAGCCAGAGTAAACATCCACCCGATAATCTTTAGGTGAGGATTCAATTAATCCATCTTTTGGCTGGATAATCCTTTGTGGAGGATTACGCAAAAGGAAGGAAAAAGAACTCAGTAGAACGAGCTCTGGCAGTCAGCTATCTTCATCAAGTCACCTGTAGGCTTGGCTGAAAATGTTTCAGCAAGGAGAGTGCTGCCAACTTTCATGATTTGATCAGGAGTCTCATGATGTTTTCATAAATGCTTAACTTTTAGAGCCATGTGATTATGTGAGAATGACAGTTTTCATTGTAAAAAGTTCGTGTTTCTAGCCTCACAGTTGCTGAGAAAAGTTTGGAAACATAACTCCAAAAAAATCTCAAAAACCACAAGGTAAATAAAAACACTTACAAAAAACAAAACAAAACAAAAAAAAACCCAAAAACAAACCCCGCCCAATGATACTTGTGGGGTCTGACTCATGATTTCTGAACACTTGGTGTTGGCAACACTACCAAAGAGTTTGCTTAACTTTTTCGAGAAGTTAAGGCTCCTACAGTCTGCGACCTTAACGTAACGCTACTTAACATTTACACAGCGCATTTCATCATCAAAGCACTGAACAAACATTGTCCTATTAAATCTCACAACACCCTCGAGTGGTAAATAATTAAGCATTACCTCTCCCATTTCACAGATGAGGAAACAAGAGAATTAATCAGACTTGTGTGTTTTGGCATAACACCATTGATGAAGCCATTATTTTGTGATCTCCCTCATCCTTAGCCACATACAAGATTTTTGCTTTACTTTTTCAGTGAAAAACCAAAGCACTAACTTTTTAACTGCTGTGGCATCCACACCACAATATCAACAAAAATAGGGCCTTACTGATGCACTAAGAGAGCTCATGCATACTAGCCATTTATTGTTTTATGGATCCAAATTCACTTTTGTGTGTGTTTGTCGTCTCATTTCATAGTTTCTAATAAACTCCCCCAAAACTGAATTTACTCGTCTGTTTCTTAATCCCTTTTGTTGATCAGTCTTCTTCCCACTCTTTATCAAGACATCAAAAATCTCAACTGCAGGCTCTCTTATTTCATTAGGTTTTGCTTCAAAATGGCATTTAAAAAAAAAAGAAAAGAAAAGAAAAAAAACATCTGGGCCTGGAGCCCTGTCAGCTTTGACTTTGCTTATATCTTGACTACCTACTTTAGCATAATCATAAAACCATCTAACATTTCTTTGTCTCCCTTAACAAAACGTCTCCTAATCTTTGAGGCGTGACCTTCACTATTTCTTTCATGAGCCATTAATTCATTTTGGTTCAAATGAATGTCAACTTTATATGTCACTAGCTTCCCACTTGCCTTCTTTAATGACACTAAGGCTTTCTTTCCTGCCCATTTACTACTTGGCAAGTTTAGGAATTTAATCCTTTTCATACTTAACATTTAAATTACAACAGATTGAAAACTACTGCCTTTGCTGCTTGGATATTTTAGGCTTCTTTCTCAATGTGCACACGCTTATATTATTATAAGAGCAACTAGATGCCTGGGCCCCACTGTGCTAGACTAACAAACATTTAGTAAGAGAGACACCACGCTCCCCCATTATGCAGGATTTATCATCAAAACAGCCTGGACAAATGTGAGAGGAAGGAAGTATGATTTTCATTTTACAGATGGAGAATTGAGGCACGAAGGGCACGTCTACACTGAAGCCTTAGGTTGACTTAAGGAAGTCAAAGTCAATCTACAGACCCCATGGCCACACTGGGCTTTTATTGAGTTGACTTAAGTGCTTCCTTAAGTTGACTTAATAACACTAACTCTTAAGGTTGACTTAACACTTAATGAGGTCAACTTCAGTCAACTTAAGCCAGTGTAGACAGGGAACAGACCTTAAGTTAACTTAATGGGCCTCCAGGACCCTTCCCAAAGTTCCTGGCCACCAGGAAGGGTTGACCTGGCACCTGCCAGTGTGGATGAGGGCAGTCAATAGGAGATTACAGTGTGGATGCTCTAAGTCAACTAAATAAGGTTGACATCAAGTTGACTTGAAGTCAACCTTGTTAAGTTGACTTAACAGAACCTCCAGGATAGACATACCCAAAGAGATTAAGTGATTTGTCCATAGTCACACAGGAAACTTGCAGAGCCAAGAATTTAACTCAGATTGCCCGAGAGCCAGTCCAAAGCCTTAAAAAGGAACTCCATCTTTCTCCTCCATGGATGGGCCCAAAGTAACACCCTGCTTTTCTGCATCTGCCCCAATTTCTTGGAAAGTTCATATAATGATTAAATGAACACTTCACTTGCTTTACTGAACAGGGTGGATTTAAACATGTACTTAAGCACTTTGCCACCTCAAGGCTGAAGTTTTAATTTGTCACAACTTGCTTTGAAAACTGAAAGGGGTAATTGCATCCTCTAATCTGTCATTTCAAGAAAGCTTTCCAATTACTCTTGGTTGTGGGGACAGCTATTCTAAGCTCTGATTAACAGTCTGTCATATGTGCTACAGTCGGATAGGCTGTAACAATAGTACAATAGGAGATGCACATCATAGAGAACAAACTTAAATGGCAAGTTCGGACCATTTAAATGCTAATATTTTTAATCAGAGTTATGCAACATGAACACCAAACACTACCCTTTTTCTTGCACAAAAACCCACCCAGACACATGAGATCTTAAACTTTTAAAATATTTGAATGGTTTTGCTATTCAGAATATAATTATTTTTGTAAATTGAAAAGAGCAGATTCTACAAAGAGAACAGTGCAGTTTCATTTATTTCTGATAAACAAGGAAACATCTTAACTATATTTAGAGTCAAATGATATCAATATATTAAAGCAAAAACCAGATGACTACCTTTAATTTAATAAGTGAATTGGGGTTTCACATGTGAACAGGGCAGAAGCACTACCGCTATGCAAGTTACCTAGAAGACATGCATATCTACATTCAGCTTCTCTACTCCCTGCACACACACTGTGCTGGTGTTTTGGTTAGAATGGAGGGGACTCCCTTCGAACCAGCATCAACTTCCTGATTGGCTGTGCGGGTCTTCACAGACCCGATCAGTCAATCAAGAATCTGAACTGATGATAATGAATTTGTTGCCTTCAACGAAGGCCTGCCCGCCGTAACATTTCTCATAGACATGCCTTTAAAAACAATGGTGAACAACAAGAGCACTGTCTAAAATACTGCCTGTTCATTTCATGTTTCACAGATCAGTGGCTAAAGCTTTGCAGAACTAGCCAAACTGCTCTGAAGATTTCTGCTGGCATCACTTATCAGGCAATAATACAAATTTATCGTTTTTCAAACTCTATCTATTCAGCTTGAGATCTGGGGCCACACCATCAGGCAGTGAAAATCAGCATAAATTACATTGATTTTAATGTTGACTGACATACCACCTGAGAATCTGACTCCCGATTATCATTTCAATCATAAGTGCGTTTGCTGCTTTCTTATATCATTAATGCTGTTCTTTGCCTAAGGCTATGCTCTTTTTTAGTGTTATACTCTCTCTAGTCCTTTTATGCAAAGGATTTGATCTACTGAATTGCTGAGTACCTCCTGAATGAAGCAAGGCATTCTCTATACCCACTGATTTAAACAGGAACTGAGGGTGCTCAGCACCTTGTTGGACTGGATTTATATTGAATTAGAAGGCAGTCCCAACCTGACTGTATTGTATCCACAAATATTATTTCAGCTTAATTTCTTTCACTTAATATGTTCTAATGCATGACTCAGAAATTAGACACTTCCCATAAGTATCATCAGCCTTTTTAAGATATGCTTTTTAGCTTTGAGCCACTGATATTAGCTGGCACTAGCACCTATCCGTTTCTGCACTGACAGAAGCATCAGATCTCCATGTGACAGGGGCAGGTGTCTGTCTCAGTGGAAGACCATGCCTCCTCGTTACAAGATACATTGGAGAATACCGAATTTTCAGAGGACTAATTATTTGTGAAATTTAGGAGGCAGTGAACATTCTTAAATATCCAGCAGTTACATAAATATGCATAAAACCTAGGAAGATCCCAGGGCTTTTCTAGACTGATGGCAGTAAACTTGTTGCTGTCAGATCAAACTTCCCAGTTCGACTGAGGAGTCCCTGAAGAACCGCTCAATCAATCAATCAAGGAGTTGATCCATTAATTCCATCCCCTCAACTGAAATAGTACGAATCAACGCAGTTGATCCGCCAGATGTTAGGAAGTCGAAGGGAGATACACAAGTTATTTTAAGTAACTTACACACCTCCCTTTGAAAGCTGCTGAAAACAGTGGGAAGTGTAGGCTAGGGCTGAGACAGTAGGGAATGACTTAAGGATATGAACAATGTTGCCCGGAAAACCTCAAGCTCTGCCAATGGTTACTTCCTCGGCTAAAGAACAAGTTGCTTCACATCCCTCTGTCCCAAATCTTACATCTCCCTCACTAAAAACCAGTGAAATGGGAATGATTAAGTATTTATTTGCCTTATTGGGATGTTGTAAGCCTTAACCATGATTGAGAGTTTGTCTCAAGTTAAAAAACCAAACAAACCATGCAAGCGCTAATGATTAGTGTGTGTGTGTGTGTGTGTGTGTCAATCCCTCTCTGTGCTTGATTAACAGAGGACAGGGGTGTGCAACACCCCAGCTAAACAGTCACAGCTCAAGCTGTAGCAGCTCCCACCTTTCAACTCCGTAGGTCCCCAGGTCAATCCCTAATGTGTTGGGGAAGACGGTGGCTGTCACATGACCATTACATAGTATCAAGCCCTCAATTCCTAAAAGCGATACACCTCGACTGTAATTACTCACAGACAGGGCCAGATGGGGAGGGGATGGGCACAGCTGCTTGGGTACATGGAGGGCGCTGGTGCACTTGCTGTAGGGATCACAGCTGCCGTGGCTTGGGGGCTGGGAAGGGGACCCACCTACAGGTAGCGACTCAGCTTCGAGGCCACAGGGAGAACCAGTCGGCACCTTCCATGGCATGGAGCCGAGCGAACGGAGCCGGCCCACCCACCGCTTAGAGCAGCCCAGCCAGCCCAGGGGTGGGAGTGCATCTGGCCCAGGGACGCATCTCCTACCCCCAGTGACAGCAGGGCAGGGGCTTCTTCAGTGTCTCCGTCCCTTCCAGCACAGTGGGGACTTAGCAGGGCTGGATATGGCAGGGGACGTAGGCATCGGAGCCTGGGGTCCCCTTTCAGAAGGGGGCTTGGGGCTCCAGCCCCCTGCATTAATCATAGAATCCTAGAATCCTAGGGTTGGAAGGGACCTCATAGGTCATCTAGTCCAACCCCCTGCCAGAGGCAGGACCACTCCCACTTAAACCATCCCAGTCAGGGTTTTGTCCAGCCGGGCCTTAAACATCTCTAAAGATGGAGACTCCACCACGTCCCTCGGCAGCTCATTCCAAGACTTCACCACTCTCCTGGTAAAAAAGTTTTTCCTAATATCCAGCCTCGACCTCCCTAACCGCAACTTGAGACCATTGCTCCTCGTTCTGTCCTCTGTTACTACCGAGAACAGTTGAGCTCCATCTTCCTTAGAGCATCCCTTCAAGTAGTTGAAGGGTGCTATCAAATCCCCCCTCAATCTTCTCTTCTGCAGACTAAATAAGCCTAATGCTTCCAGTCTTTCCTCATAGGGGTTGTGCTCTAGCCCTTTAATCATTTTGGTTGCCCTCCTCTGAACTCTCTCTAGCATGTCCCTGTCCTTTTTGTAGCGGGGAGTCCAAAACTGAACACAGTATTCTAGATGTGGCCTCACCAGTGCAGAATAGAGGGGAATGATCACATCCCTTGATCTGCTGGTAATACTTCTTTTGATGCAGCCCAGTATGCCATTGGCCTTTCTGGCAGCAAGAGCACACTGCTGACTCATATCCAGCTTCCCATCCACCATGACCCCCAGGTCCTTTTCTACACTGCTGCTACTTAGCTGAATGTTTCCCAGCCTGTAGCAGTGCATGGGGTTTTTTGGTCCCAAATGCAGGATTTTACACTTATCCTTATTGAAGCTCATAAGGTTTCTATTGGCCCACTGTTCCAATTTATCTAGGTCTCCCTGAATCCTGTCCTTGCCCTCCAACGTGTCTACTGGTCCTCCCAGCTTGGTGTCATCCGCAAACTTACTGAGAATGCAGTCTATTCCATCATCCAGATCATTGATGAAAATGTTGAACAGAACAACAGCCCTGCTCACAAAGTTACAGCAAAGGTGCTTCCTTAGAAGCAAGCAAAGCCCTCTCTCCTCTGTACCCTGGCACAAAATTGTCTCTACACAGACCAGCATATTAAGATCTCTGCCCCTCCTCAAAACATACTAAATCATAGAAGCATAGGACTGGAAGGGATCATCTTCACCTTAGTCAAGGACTAAGCAATAAGCACTAGATCAGGAGTGTCCAACCTTTTTGGGTGAGGGGCCACAAAGCAATTCTTTTCCCTGTCGGGGGGCTGGTGAGAAAGTTTTTGATAGATAAGACATACAAATTGATCTTATTAATAAACTAATAAAATAATGATTAGAGTGATATTTGGCATTGCTTTTGCTTGCACTATGTATGGAGGACAAGGGGGCAGGGGTGCCTGTGTGAGAGGGCAAGGAAGAGCGTGGGGACAATGCAGGACAGGAGATCATGGCAGAGGAAAGGAGGGGGAAAAAGGGTGAGGTGGCGGGAGCAGACCAGCTGTGTGGCAGCACTCAGCTACTTCTTGACAGGGACTCCACCAACTCTGCTCTTACTCCCTGCCAAGCACTGCTCAGGGAAATGCGGCCCCTGAACAGCCCTCCCACCAGGCCATGCCTCCATGCAGCTGTATGCAGGGTGGAAAACCGACAAGGGCCCCAGCCAGCCTCAGTTCCCAGGCTCTTTCCTTTCAGCAGCACTCTGCGGGCCAGACAAAAGCCCTTGGTGGGTCAGAGTTTGGCACCCGGGCCACAGGTTGGACAGGCCTGCAATAGATCATTCCTGATGACAGATGTGTGTTTAACCTGTTCATAAAAATCTCCAATGGCAAAGATTCCACAATGCTCCTAGGCAATTTGTTCCAGTGTTTAAAACTACCCTGACAAATAGAAACTTTTTTCCTAAATGTCTACCCTAAACTTCCCCTTGCTGCAATTTTAAACCAATTGCTTCCTGGCCTATCCTCAAAGGTTAAAGAGAAAAATTTTTCACCCTACTCTCTGAATAAGCCTTATGTACTTGAAAACTTATGTCCCCCTTCAATTGCCTTGTTCTCCAGACAAAAAGTTTTTCCTCACAGGCCATGTTTTCTAGACCCTTAATCATTTTTATTGCTCTCCCCTGGACCTTCTTCAACTAGTTCACATTCTTCCTGAAATGGAACAATATAAGACCATATCTTTAGTAGGGCTCACAGCAAACACAAAATGAGAGCCACATATTTTATTTTGATAGATTTCCATTTCATATGGCTAAATTCAGTTCCTTGCATGGTGGTAAGTTGCAGAGTAGCCATGTAGCTAAAACAAGGAAAGTCCTCTGGCACCTTAGAGACTAATAAATTTGTTCAGGAATTCAGCTACACACATTATTGTTCATCTAATTTCCCCCTGCTTATTTCTTGGCAGAACTGAGAAAGCACATCCCCATAAAAGACCATGTCAGAAGAGGACCACAGTGAAGTCAGAGTTAGTGCAGCCAACGGGAAACTCGTTTCCCCATTGTTTCTTCTGGACAGTTTTTAGAAAACTTCAGTGAATACAAAAAGATCCCACTGCCTCCAATATCCTCCCAAAGTCTTCACAGCAGATGAGGGCAGAGCATATACAGGAGTGGCTTTCCCTTACTTTAGCCCATAGCTAGAGCAGCTTCAGTTGTGTTCGACAATGGCCACAGATGGTAACCTCTAGTCTAAACGCTGTCAACAGGACTACTACAGGGCCATGAGGCGGGACAGAAGATTGCTCTCCTTGAACTGAAGGCTGGCACTACTAACCACCAAAAGAGACTGAGAAGAGTCAGAATCAAAGTTCGCACTCTAGACTACATAGCTTTATGACACGGCTCATTGCACACCCTTAAAAAGACAAGCCAAGCACCTGCTGCAAGAGAAAATTTTGCTTTCCGTAGCTCACACCAGGGTGGTGAAATATAAATTGCTTTCCAAAGCAGCAAGAAAAGTCAGACTCCCAAAGAAAGGAGGAATGAGACAACTAATCTGCCTGTATAACAAGTGTCAAACTCTAGCCTTGTGCATGCCTAGACAGGTTTAAAAAAAAAATGCAGTCCTTAGTTTGCCTGGTTACACATTCAGTACATGTATTAATTTTATAAACAAGTTATCCTAATGACTTTTCAAAGAAAGTAGCTTCCCAGAATAAAACAGATTTGTTGCCTCAGCTCATTGGCACACGGGGGCTAGACTAAGAATTGTCATTTTGACAGATCACACTTAACTATGTGCAAGCAAAACAACACAGGGGGAGTGGGTCACAGGAAGCATCAGCAGCTTTTCATTTCTGATCTGCAGAACAGCAACAGCTAGAGGTGGCGTGTGGGTGCAGGCCATAGAATTGACTGAGTTCTCTTATTTAGAGAGAAATAAATAAGGGGACAGATGCAGAATTTTGACAGAAATGTTACAAGTAGTTCTCAATTAACATGCTGCCCTGACACAGCGACACCTACGCTGGCAAAAAAAATTGTAAGAAGATTTTGGTGGAGTTGTGCTTATGGATGTCTGTTTTCTGTTTGCCATGAAGAATAGTGTAAGACTAGGATTTGAACTCATGCCCAAGATTCTCTTCTATCTACACACAAATCATGCTAACCTACAACTTGGACCTATGGTACCAGCATCCGAGTCAAGCCCGGACCCATGATTCAAGCCCTACTGCATTGCAGTGTAGATGTAGTCCCAATGGGGCTTGTGATCTAGGAGTTTGAGAGAAGTATCCCACAGGCCAACACTTTTTGTCCTCTAGACCTGTGGTTCCCAACCATTTCTCTGCCGTGGCACACCTTGATACCTTTCATTATTTTGAGGCACACCACCATATAGTCTCCAAATGAACTCATGAATATTCATGAGCCAATCCGGACCTCTGAGTAGTCTTTCAAAAAATTCCATGGCACACCTGCTAAGGCCTGAGGGCTCACCTGCATGCCATGGCACACTAGTTGGGAAACACTGCTCTAGACAATCAAGTTTTCCTATACCGCACCATGAACAAAGGGCTAGAGTAGCCACATTTTGGCAGGAATTTCTTAGATAAAGGTGGCCCACAAAAGCCATGTAGACCCTAGAATTCCAGGTGGTGAGTTGGGGTTCAACAACTCCTAAGATGGTATTACAAATGAAAGTAGACACTCAAATCCTTGGCTAACAAACCTGGGCTGACACTGTAGCCCTAGGTATGTCAATGCTGGGATAAGAGGCCACAGCACAGCTTGGTCTGGTGCAGCTCAGGCTTGGGAAGCATTTAACTGCAACGTAGATGTCCAGGTTCAGGCTGGAGCCTGGGCTCAAAGACGCTCCCCACTTAGACTGAGTCAGCTGGCTCAGGCTAGCTGTGGGCATCTGACTGCAGTGTAGACATACTCTTATTGAACAATTAAGTGGAATCACAACTAGGCATACACCTGCCACTGGTGACAGTTTGCAGCATTCTGGATTGTAGACGGTTGGCTTGGCTATGTTGGAAGCAGTGCAAAGATGCTCAGTACAAAAAAGGAACCTGGAGATACATTTGGGCTTGCAGCCACAGTGCTCTGGAAGAACTGAGAGTACATGAATCTGTCTTCACAACTAAGAATATCAGGGAGAGTCATTCTTTTAATGTGACAAATCTGAGGAACTGTCCCAGATTGAAGTGTCATTAGAGGAAGTTTTGGAACAATTAAGAAATTAAACAGTAATAAGTCATCAGGACCAGATGGCATCCACTTAAGAATTCTGAAGGACCTCAAATGTGAAACTGCAGAACTAACAACTGTGGCGTGTAGTCTATCATTTAAATCAGCTTCTGTTCCTGATGACTGCAGGATAGGTAATATTCTACTAATTTTTCAAAAAGGCTCCAGAGGTGATCCTGGCAATTACAGGCTGTTAATTCTAGCCTAAGCACCAGGCAAACTGGTTGAAACTACGGTAAAGAACAAAATGATCAGACACAGAAGACTATGATTTGTTGGGGGAAGAGTCAACAGTTTTTGTAAAGGGAAATCATGTCTCAATCTAGAATTCCTTGAGAAGGTCATCAAGCATATCGACTAATTAATTAACTGACAATTATATCCAATAGATATCATGTATCTAGCTTTTCAGAAAGTCTTTGACAAGGTTCCTCACCAAAGTCTCTTGAGCAAGGTAAGCTGTCATGGGAGAGGAGGGAAGGTCCTCTCCTGAACTGGTCACTGGTTAAAAGATAAATGCCGATTTTCAGAATGGAGAGAAATAAAATAGTGTTCAGAGGTGCATCCTGGGACAAGTACTGTTCAGTACATTCACAGATGATCTGGCAAGAAGGATAAATAGCGAGGTGGCAAAATTTGCAGATGGTACACATTCAAGATAGCAAGTCCAAAGCAAACTGTGAAGCGTTACAAAGGGTTCTCATAAAACTGGGTGACTAGCCAACAAAATAGCAGATGAAAATCAGTGTTGATAAATGGACAGAAATGCACATTGGGAAGCACAAGGACTACTATACATATAAAATGATGGCGTCTAAATTAACTGTTAACACTCGAGAAAGATGTTGGTGTCACTGTGGATCGTCCTCTGAAAACATCCACTAAATGTGCACTGGGAGTTAAAAAAGCTAACAGAATGTTGGGACTCGCTAGGAAAGGGACATAAGAAGATAGAAAATATATTGCCTTTATATAAATCCATGGTACGCCTGCATCATGAATACTGCCTGAAGATCTAGTCCCTGGTCTCATAACAGAAATATTGGAATTGAAAAAGGTACAGAAGAGGGCAACTAAAATGATTAGGGGTATGGAAAAACTTCCATATGAGGAGAAAGATACAAGACTGGGATTTTTCAGCTTGGAAAAGAAACAACTAAGGGGAGGATATGATAGATGTCTATAAAATCATAACAGCTGTGGAGAAAGTAAATAAAGAAGTGTTATTTACCCCTTTTCATAACACAAAAGCCAGAGGGTCACCAAATGAAATTAATAGGAAGCAGATTTCAAATGAAAGAAAAGGAAGCATTTAACAACACACAGTCAACCTGTGGAATCTCTTGCCAGAGGATGTTTTGAAGACCAAGATTATAACTGGGGTTCAGAAAAGAACTAGGTAAATTAAAGGACGACAAGTCTATCAACGGCTATTAGCTAAGACAGGCAGCAATGAAAAACCATGCTCTGAAGCATACCTAGCTTCAGTTAGCCAGAAGCTGGGAATGGGCAACAGGGGATATCTCTCTTGATGATTACCTGTTCTGTTCATTTTGTCTGATGCATGTAACATTGGCCACCATCAGAAGACAGAATACTGGGATGGATAGACCATTTTTCTGAACCAGTATGATCATTATATTCTATGTGGCTGCTGCTACAAGCTGTTCAAGGATACAGAATGCATTTGCCCCCACCCACATGGGGCTGGCTGGGGTTGGGTGCGAAGGATCCAGGCCACAACTCACTCCTTTCTGCCCCCTTTGTGTCATCTAGGATCACTATACTTCGTTGCAGCACTAGGCTGTGCTCTCCAGAATAGGAAAAAGCCAGCAACCTCTAGACCCAGAGAACCCCTGTCCTGTTGTTCATTGTTATACCCCTCTGTTCTGCTCTTTGCCTGTCCTGTCTATGCAGATGTAAGCTCTTCAGAGCAGGAACTTTCTTCTTCTACATTTGTACATCACCTAGAATAATAGCGCCTTGATTTCAGCTGGTCTGTAGGCATAATGTAATAAACATTAATAATCATATACTATGGCAGGTCAAAGCAATCAGGGAAAAGGAGGGAAAAAAGGGCATAGTGCTAACGCAAACCTTTAAAGGCCAGATTTTTAAACAAAATCTAGAAGTGAGACAACCAGGAGGACTATGTCTAAGGGAAAGGGACAGTGAACAGCTGTCAATAAAGTTGCGAGATACTCCTATCCTGAAGGCTTCAAGAGTTGTATTAGGAGGTCTGTAAGATCATTTAGTTACTACAAAAGCAATGGATGCTGTGATTCCTAACCCCTCCTGCTCAAAGATTTCCATAATTTGTGATATTTTTGCCATAGCTTTCCTGAAAGTTTGCTGTGATGAGGCTGAAAAATTGTTCATCTATGTAGACATTATTACTGTGTTCCATCAATAATGTTTTAATTTTTTTTACATTCTGGTTACACATAGCTCGTGAGTCACTGGCTCATGGTATAAAAATTCATTTGACTTGCTGCACTGTAAAAACTGAATATTTAGGGACATTTAATATAGTTCTAAGAGCTTATGATCTTGTTGCATAAAGTTGCTATAGTCAGATGTTAATCATCAAACTTGTCTGAGTGAGTATGTCTGTCTGAGCAATGTACAATGCATTTATTTTCAATCACCATAAATATTAATAATAAAGTTCTGACATTTTATCAATTGTTGATTCAGAGTCACTGCTTTCTGAAGCAGAAAACCCTGAGGTCAATTTCATTTGGTGTGCTGCTCTGTACACCTCACAGAAGTAGAAGAAATGACAACAAATTATTTCAGAGACTATGGGACATTGGACATTAGCCAATGGAGTCAATGCACATGGAACTGAAACTAAAGGGGAAAAAAAGTCCTTCTAAATATATCTCCACAAATATTATCACAATGTTTCGGATTTCGCGGGTGGGTGGGGAGGTGATGGGCATAAGGCATAGCGCCCTGCAAATCCACAGATAACTGCTTTATAACTGCAGACCACTTTTTGCAGATTGGATGGCAGTGGAGGTCACAGAAGTGGGGTAGGGCTGGAGCAGCTGCTAGCCCCCCAGTGCCACATGGGGCTGATGAGCTAATAGATAAGGCGGATGCAGATAGATATAAAAGAGGGAGTGCTGACTGCAGGTTGGACAGAAGTTTATTCTCACGGATGCAAATCAGACACAGATCCACATATTTGTATTCATACAGAGCTCCAATCAGGCATGCCGTTTCAGGATGTGTCACTGCCTCAGCTATCTACCACTAGTGATGAATGGAAAATGCCATTTAAAGAAAAATAAATTGCAAAGCTTTCATTTTCTTTTAATCATCATTCTCCAAAACTGAGCTTAATCCTGCACAGTAGTTATCATGTGGTCCTCCAACCCAAAAAGCAGTTAGACCAGAGGTTCTCAACCTTTCATGTCTTACAACCCACCAATCACTCTGTCAAAGAACCTGGGGCCCACCATGACAGCAGGTGAGGCGGGCAGGGCAGATCAATGGGAGGGAGAGTGAATTCTTAGTAGACCGAAAACCCTGTGTCCCACCTAGACTGCTTCTGTGTACCACTGGTGATATGCATACTACCAGTTGAAAACCATTGAGTTAGACAAATAAATCAGTTTAAGCAAATTGGTAAGTTTAATCAAGCTTCATGTCCCCCTTAATTCTATTAATTAATTCAACACTAGTTCTCTTTTTCCATAGGAGTGGTGTATCCAAAGTATACAAATCTGGATAGCCTAAAGTTACAGTAGGTGCCTAAATCCATATTTTGGCCCTTAAACAGAACTGGCCTCATTTTAACAGCAGCCGGTCTACATTTGTACTGGTTCAGGGAACCTATCTAAGCACAGCCTATGAACACTGTTTGATATTAGGAACTCTATTTCATACTGCACTCTCCATTTTGCTTCCAGAACCATTTTGATTATCAGACCATACTGAGCCTTCACCTGAGCCCTGTAATCTCCATATTGAACTGAAATGCACAGAAGGTGTCCTGAGAAATTCTTGCACCTGAAAGGGCTAAGAACAGAGTTTGTTAACGACCACTGATTGTCCACTGAAATGGAAGAATTGTTAGACAAAGAGCTGCCTACTGCCCTGTGCATACCACTTTTTCAAATTTAAGACTCCAGGTTAATGATGTCCAAGCTTACAGACCCTTTCACAATGGACTTTGATCACTAGAGAGGCTTGAGACTAACCAGAGAGATCAAGCGACAGAGGGACAAGAAGGCTCTAGAACAGAGGTTCTGTAACTGGCTGTTTTTAGAAAAGAGACCAGAACTGGAAAGCAGGACCAGGGACAAAATCCTGGACTACCTAACATCATACATATCCCTTCAAAACACCTTTGCCTTCCAAAAGAAAAGAAAAGGAGCCACACAGCACTGGTGAGGAAACTAAGGCAGATAATTGCACACAGGCATCTTATTTTGTACAGATCTATGGATCTGTCATGCTCTTTGGAGCAGTAGTGATCATTTTTAGGAATCCTTCTGCAAAGTCTGGGTCTACTTATTTTCGCTATCCTTTGTCCTTCGCGAGGTAAACTATATAAGAGAATTAATACAAGGGTGGTGCTCTGGGAAAAGATTTATTTAAGCTACTAGGAACTTCTCTGCAGGCAGGGAAAGGGGTCTCTGCACTGGAATAGGGTAGTGGAACTGTGGAGTCACACCTCTGAAAAGGGCTATCAGATGTAGTCTATACTTATGGAGTGAACCTGGAGGCTGAAGGAGTTCATGTTTAAAGTCTACCCAAATTCAAGTGATGCTCTAGCAGGGGTGGCCAAACTTATGGAACTCAAGAGGCGCACAAGTCAACTATTAAACCTTAAAAAGCTGCACTGAGGCATTTAACCACATACTTTTACCTACTCCAAAATTAATAGGCTTAAAATCCACTGCACATTTTGTCATAAAAACAGGGCAAATACTGATCCTATTAATTACTTAAAGTCACCATGAAAACTAGGCCTATAGAGTAAAAAAACTTAGCTGTTGCTGGATGTTGAACACTGCAGGCTAGTGGCGAGCCTTTTAAAATCTGGGCAGTAACTTGTCAATACCAGGGGCATTGCTGCCCCAGGGAAAGACCTGGGGCAAGTCCCCGGCCATACCCCCTGGCCACGGGCCATGCCACTGGCCCTGATTCTGTGCTCAGGCCAACCTGGTCTCGGGTGCCTGCTGCCGCCAGCCTGGCCCCGGATCCATGGCCCCAGACAGGGCAGGAAGCATCAGCCACAGTGGCAGGTGGCCCAGCCTAGGACAGGGCCGGAAGCAACTGCAGCCACTGTGGGCGGCCAGGCCCCGGATCTCCCGCTGGAGACTGGAAGAGGCAGGGGCTGAGCACCAGGACTCGGGGCACTGGCGCTGGGATTGGGGGCATGAGCCCTGCGTGCCCAGCACTAGCAATGCCCCTGGTCAATACAGTATATAAAAGCTCTCTCAGGTGCTGATCTCTAAGTATTGTACAATGTTTCAATTTAACAGATTTCATTGTGGAATACAATGCTTCACAGCAGTAAGTTGTACCAAAAATCAAAAGTAATCTACATTCAGTTTAAAACTTTTCTCCTTTGTATTTTCATTTTTTAGTATTCCACATCATGTTTAGGACTTGTAAAACATGATTTTATGTTAACAAAGAGTAAATTGCATTAGGGCCTATGAAAAAAATCTAAACATGCTATGGCTTCCCCAACCATGCCTTGCTTCTCACTCTGACCATGCTGCCGCTTCCCTGCCATCTCTGACCATATCGCACTTCTCCCCCTACTGTCTGACCATGCTGCTGCTTCTCTGCTGTCCCTGACCATGCCACACTTCTGCCTGTTTCTGACCATGTTGCGCTTCCCTGCCATGCTCTTCCACGAGCCACACCTTTTCTTTCGAGAGCCGCACGTGGCTCATAAGCCGCAGTTTGGCCATGCTTGCTTTAAAACATGTGGGTCCAAACACAATAGCGCTGTCAGAGTGCTCAGCAAGGAGAACTGAGACACAACCTGTGTGGGTTTCAATAAAGGCTGCAGGGGCTCAGATGTTCTCAGAATAAGACCACTTTTGTTTGCATTTCTAATTTCAGTTTAACCTAAGTTTGAATGTATCAATCCAAATTCACCAAGTTCAGTACTTTCAGAACGGACTACTGATTCTGAGTGCCCAACCTGAAACACCTTCAAGGGACCCAGTTTTTAGAAAGTATTGAGAAGAACTTGTTTGGGGTGGGGGTGGGAAATGGACAGTTTTGTCAAACTCTAAACAGCTTGTGTGCAATGTCATTTCAATGAATCTTTTTGAGAAGGAAAAAGTCTAAATGTTTTATTTTGCCCTTTACATTAACATATTATATTTGGTGTGTGTGTGCAAAGTTAAGATAAAGTCGAAATGAAATGAAGTATTTCAGTGCTATTGAAATGAAATGTCTTGATTGTCTTTATGTAAAAAGCTTCAATTTTTATTTCACAGGAAGTTCCAGAAATGTATTTTTTGTTCCAAAATGGCACTAAAAAAGTTTGATATGTTTAAATTCCCCACAGAGTAGAAATTCTGGTTCCTGACCAGTTTTAGTACTAAGCATCTGAAAGGGGTCTCAAGATGGGCACCTAAAATCGAGACACTGGAAGTCACTACTGACATTTGAAAGCCTCACATAAGCATTAGTGAGGAGCCTGGTGATTTTCAGTTCAAGTTTACGGGGAATCCCAAAAAACTGAGGCTGTATTACCAATGCCATAGCCTTCTTCACACCATGCAGCAGTAAATTAAAGGAGAGGGAGCCCTAGGAGGTTCCATTAAACTTGCTAAATTGGAGAAGCAGAAAGCTGCATAGAGAAAGGAGGTAGGGCCTTTGTCTCCAAAGCAGCAGCTTCCCCAGGACTGAAAATTAGGGGGTGTTGGGGTGCTTACTAAATTGGTATAACACTGTTACTAGCTGACAACTGGGGTGTGTGTGTGTGTGTGTGTGTGAGTGAGATCCCTGCTCCAGAGGGTCCTTAGATTGCCACCCGTCTAGATTTGCCTAGGACTGTCCCTTCTTTGAGGTAATTGTCCTTGGAAAGCTTTAAGGGTTTTGAATATACACCGCAAGCTGTCTAGTTTTCTGGGCTCAGGATCATTGCACATACTCTTTTTGCATCTCAGAAGTGGCAGTCTCAGTGCACCCCCCAAAATATACACATTTATGACAGGTTTGGAAAAAGCCACTCTGCTTTTTCAATGGATAAGGGCAGTACCCTCCCCATAATGGGTTAATCTGAGATGACTCCTTCAAAAAGACATGGAGTCCTTTTCCCTCCAGATTTTGCCAAGTGAGGGACTGAATAACACCGGGTTAAATAATCATCCCTCAGAGGAAGCACTAATTTCTCACTTTTTATTTTTACAGAAACCCCACAGTTTAAGAATACCTTCTCCTCTACTCTCAGTTATATCTCAAATTCCTTCATTTAAATGAATCACACATTTTGTGTTCTCCTATGCAATTTGGTAGATCAGTGTGATCCCAGAAGCTAGTTCCCAACTGTAATTTAATTAAGAGGACAGTAGCTAAGTTTTACCATATGCAGCTGCCAGATGGAATCATTGCAGTTTAAGTCTAAAGGCGACAATCGCATGTACTGAAGCATGCTTTTATAAGTGATGAAAGCTATCACTTATGCTACAGAAATTGCTACAATGCCTTGAATATTCTGCTGATACTGTGATATCAAAGTATCAAACAAGACCTGAAAAAGAGCTCTTGGTATGCACAAGAGTCTGTCTCTCACACTAGCAGAAGATGGCCCAATAAAATATATTACCTCACCCACCTTCTCTCTCTTACTTTGTGAGGGCATTTACAGCTGACAAATTTTGAACACAAACTGAACAAAAAGAAGAAAGAAAAAAACTAAATCTGTTAGTCTTAAAGTGCCACACAACTGCTTGTTTTTTTACTGAACAAAAAGATACTATCTTAAGGCTCCATTCATAGTCACATACGTTGAAAGTCTCCCCAAGTGATTCACTGTGATGAACTATGCTAGTAGAGCAGTGGGCAATTCAAGGGCATGCATCAGCCAGCGTGCATTCAAAATCAGCTATAAGCTTAACATCAAGAATTCAAATACCTCAGTTAATTGGAGGCTCAAGAAGACTGGGAATAGAACAGGGATCCCTTCACCTCTAGATGGGTCATGTGAACATGGACTAGGCTGATAATACTCCAAAGTTATTACTATATGGGAACTGATCCTTTTCTCATTGAAGCTATTAGTACAAATGCTATTGATTTCTTTGTGGAAAAAAAAGTCTTACAGGAATCATTCCAAACCCTGTATAACATAATGGAGAATGATATCCTTGAAACCATTCCAGAAAACAGAGAATTGGATCTGCAATAGATTGAAACTTGCGAATCAACCTGGAGTAAAGAAAAAAGTCAATTCTCTATGAAAGTCTATAGAATGTTTCCTCCCTAAGGCTTCAATGGACAAAGGATCAAGCCCCTCATATCTATGCGGAGACCTAAATAAAATTAGTAAATCCAGAGGCAGGAGGTGCAAAAAAAATGTAAGGAACAATTAACCAAAATTTTCAAACCTTGAAGTGGAAAATAAGTCTGTATAACATCATGTACTGGATGAAGGTCTGCCTGCAACAGTTTGCCTATTTCTACAAAGCTCTATATGCACAAAAGACAGAGCCAGATTCTGACTGCTTTTACACCAGGGTAACTTCACTGGAGTCAATGTAGTTACTCTTGATTTAGGATGATGTAATTTAGATCAGAATCAAACCTTTAAATCTAATAAAAACAACAAATGAATAAAATCAACTGATTCCTTAGGGATGGCATTAAAAGAAAGTATTAGCATTAAAAAGAGGAAATGTCACAGTTGATGTGTTAGGAATGCCAGTTTATCGTGACAAAGTATTTGTTATAAACTAACTAACAAACCTTGCTTCCCAACACTCTTCAGTTTTACGAGCAATTACCCTATACAAGATGAAAGACTGCAGCAGCCACAGCCATTGCTTAGCTCCCAGACAGACTGCAATTACTCTTGGAAGTGATTACATGAATCAACAAACAGTCACGATTAACCACAATGTTGACAGCTGATCAACAGACCTGTATTAAAAATGGGGTCACTAACTACAAGGTGCACGAACAGGCCAACAAAGCTTCTGAAGGGACTGAGGTAGTCTTGGCAGCTTGTGTACTGGCAGATGTTGTGAAGCTAGACAGCCAAGGGACTTGTACTGGCAGAGTGCTGATCTATCACCATCCGGTTAATTGAGCTGTACTGGGAGTGGCTCTGAAGCTGGCCAACAGCTATAAATGACTGTGCTGCCAAAGCCTGATGAAAAAGCTGTTCTCTCTGGCAGAGATGCTAAGACCAGCCAAGTGGCCAACAGAGCTGCAATGGTTGCATGTTTGAAATGAGCTTGCCCATAAAGTTGGACTTTTGGAAAATGTCAAAAAACATTTAACTGAGAAATTGAAGTAACTGGAAAGATATTTATTTCTAAAAGGAGATTGCAGAAAAGGAATTGCATTCAGTCCAAACAGGCACATTCATTATAAATCTGAACTGCACGGAGATAAAGGAACTACCATGAGTAAATAACCATCTCTCTCTCTCAGATGGCACATCCCATTTTAACACCTGTTTGACACAGAACAAGTTCACAAAGTTTCCCTTCTTAGGACTGTTGAAGAACAAACTGGATGTGAAATGCACAACGAGGCTGAAATCTTACATACTATAACTTCATAGAATGGAAGAGTCCAAAGACAACAAACTTTCTAAGGCAATGTACTGCTTTTGATGCAGAGGATGTTGATTACTCCACAACAGAAACTAAAGAGTAAGAATAAGAAAAGATCAGGTAAAGAGGAAGAGAGCCTTCTGTCCCCAGATTGGTTTCATTTTAAATCAACTCCACCTCAGTTTTTCTTGCAGACCTTACCTTGCATTTATTTTCATTCCATTCTGTAAGTTCACCCATCTTTCAAGCATCTGATGAAGTGGGATTTTCTCCCACGAAAGCTCATGCAAAAAATAAATGTTAGTCTTTCAGTGCCACACGACTCCTTGTTTTTTTCTTCCTCTTGCTAGACATGCCATCCTTCCTGCCATGCCAATAATTTCTGCCTTCCGCATTCTCTCTCCTACTTCCATCTGCAGGCCTCATTTCCCACAATGACCCTTAATTCAGAGCTTCCTCATTATCCCCATTTGCCAAGGCACCACACTTTCCTCATTCAGATCTCTCCTGAGAAACAAATTTGCCCCAATTGGCGAGGCTCCTGTGTGCTGTTCTGAAGTAGGCAGCCAAAACGGAGCCTGTATTTCTTGCACGGCATTCCATACTGCCCCTTTTATTCCAGCATGCAATAGGTGTTAGCAAAACAAGGAAATAATCTACTGCTATGCAGATCCTGTGCTCACAGTGAAGACTATGTGTAACAGCTGTGGGGGACCTCTTCAGTCATGGAGAAAGGTGCCAGGATTTGTTCTCATTGAACATTTAGCTTGCAAACATACAGAACTGTATCTATAAGATGAGAACAATTCTATCTTTGTTCTGAAGGGTTTATCCTGACTACAGAGGGACAGAGTCTTCCCTCTTGGCTCATCAGGGCAGTCAGCAATCCAGTGCAAAGTATGGTATTTAGTCTGTGTACTGGGGTGGCCAGGGACTTGCCATACATCTCTATTCAAGTCTTCCTGATAAAAGATTCAGCACGATTGCTGCTCTTCGAGGAGTTCTCTATCCTCAAAGTGAAACCTCCTATCACACTTTATTTATATGGGACAACTGGCACCTTTAAAAGAAAGGAGTCGGTATTGGGTCAAATCTGATAACTTGTAACTGCTAGCATAGTCCACTTTAATGAACATGCTCCACCTTAAGGACAATAAGCCAGTTTCCAATTTTTCTCCTTTACTGCCTGCCATGAAATCCCATTTGTGACTAAATGGATATATTGATGGCAGATTTTTGTGCTAGGTATGTTTTTTAAACAGTTAAAAAAATTTGTTATAAAGGACATCTATGAGTCTCTTAAAAATCTGAATGTTACAATAATTTATAGCAAATTACCAAACCATATCATTAAAGGGATTTGGTACAGTACATAGAATTTATAGTTTTGCCTATAAGCTTTCCTGACAGGCAGAAATTGAAGCTAGTTTACATCAGTGGAGTTGTGTGATAATGACCTTGTTTAAAGAAAACCAATATCAAATCACTTCTCAGAAAAGACCTTGGGTGGGGAGTTGTTTTGAAGAAAACTTTGGAAAAGAAAAAGATGTTTTTCAGTTCAGCCCCTGATCTGAACAAATCTATTATTTGCTCAGCTCCATCCGCCAAGCATATGGAGAGAGAGTAACCAGAGAGCAATGCGTTCTGTTCCAGCACAATGGCGCTGGCTGGGTCCCTATGAGTCACTGTAATTTACAGGATACTTAAGGAAAAGGATTACAAGCACAGTTGATTTGCAGCAGGATTTGAGGAAACCTGCAGACTTGGCCACAATTGAAGTTACCTGTGTTAGACCATTCAAGCTCAAACCTAGAATAAAAGAGACTCTTCCCACGCCCCTGCAAAATGTTTTAGGAAAGGAAATAGTCATCCACTTTGAAGAGCTACTCCTGCAAAACAGATGAGCACGAGGACACCGATTGCAGGGGGTCTCGATACAAAGGTATGTGGGTGCACATATGGAGTTATTTGCACTACCGAGTCCTTGAACAAGGCTCCTTTTTTGTGGTATCAATCTGCACATCTCCCCCATCATGTTCCTCAGTTCCTTCCTGTGCCAAAAGACAAACTTAAGTAACCCTTGAGCTTGTCTAAACTCCTGACTTTAACTGGCCTCCAATCCAGTTTACTGTACTTTACTCAGACACACTGAGCCTACTTCACATGCTCCTTAGGGTCCTCAAGATCTCTACCACTGCATGTCAATGAAGTCAGATTGCTGTCTGAAAGCTCCCAAAAACAGCAGAGGGAGAGAAACCAAGCCAAAAATTTCACTGTCCCTAATTAACCACTGAAGGTTCTCCATCTGGACACTGGATAGCATGGGTATTATAGTTTAGGGCTATGCAAAGCTGAGAAGGCTGCAGTCAATAATCACTGTATTACCCCCCCAGAAAAATCAAGGATATTTCTAGCAGATTCCCTATGCTCTGAGCAGCTTTAAACACCAACTTTTTTGGCTTCCTCTTCTTCCCATCTCAGCTGGGAGGAACACTGCTGAGCAATATGAGATCCAGTGATGCCACCACATCTTGAGACGAGTCTTGTGCCACTTAGAGACTAACAGATTTATTTATTGCATGAGCTTCTGTTAGTCTTTAAGTGCCACAACACTCGCTTTACTAGACTAACATGGCTACCCCTATGGAACACATCTTGAGAGTTAGCCAGCTTACTGAAGGGAGCATGCAGAGCCTCACACTGGCATCTCGAAGTCTCCATACCTCAGCATGCCTCACAGTGAGAGGGCACCAGACCTAGCCTGTCATGTAGCCACAAGGGCATCCCATCAGAGGTTAGAATACCTCTAAAATTCCTTCTGGTGAGTAATGTCAGGGGATAATAAAACCACTAAATTTTGGATTATGTGCCATAGTTTTTGAACCAGCTACCAGTGTGCAAAATGTATCCCTTGCTGACAATATTAATTCATTACTTTGATGGACTAGCTTGGCACCACACAGAAATAATAAAGTAACTTTATTGTTCCTTGACCTCCACTTCTATGTGTGTAGGTAAATGGAAGAAACACATCCTCCTACACCCTTTCATGGGCTATGTGGACCTTGGGTCTGGGCACATGGGTTCAGTGAGTACTGCTACTCCTGCCTTCCCAAAGCAGGAACATGAGTAGGGCATGGAGCAGGTGGAGTCTTAGGTCAACATCTCACAATGTGCTGACCACCTCAGCTAAACTGGCCGTGGCAGAGGAAGGGTTGGGCTATAGGTCAGCTATAAAATTACCACCTGGGGGGAAGCAGGTAGAAATGTGAATGTCTGAGGTAAAACTCTTTCCTTGTGTTGCTATACACAGGGTGCATGTCAGAGTCACAATCCAGCCCAGAATATATAGGATTTTGTTTATCCTGTTCATTTGAATTTGGAGTTTGCCTTTGAAGTCATGTCACACACACTCCTATTAAAACAATAATAAGTGAGGATTCCAAATGATATCAAAATACTCATTTTTGAGGTACCATACTAAGTCAGTGGTACTACCATCAGTGCTGTTTTCCTTTTCAGTTCTCCTCAATGAACTCAAAGGATAAAGCTAAGCAAACAAATCACTTAAAATAACAACCAGAGTCTCAATCCTGCTGATGTAGTTGCATTCATGAGCCTTTAGTTCAGGGTGGAGTCAAGCTAAACAGGTCAATGGACTCCCTGTAGGACCAAGGACTCAATGGGAGGATCAGGTTCCAGGGTGTCAGATTTTCACACATAGCCCTCTCTAGACTCCATGTGTAAAATTACAGAATAGTGTGTGTCCTTCACTATGCAAAGAGGCAGGGTATACAGAAATTAAAAATTCTGAGAAATTGGGAACATTTAACTGGCTAAGAATGATACCCAAGTATTCAAACTACTCAACATTAAGGTAGAGCTGAACTTTTCTGTTCTATACTTAAAAAAAAAAAAAAAATATAGCTGCTTAAGGGCTTCCTCATTCCAGCCATGAACTTCCTGTATAAGGATGACTATTTCCAAAGGGATAGCCATGTTAGTCTATTTGAGCAAAAGAAATAAGAAGTCCTATGACATTTATAAGCTTTCGTGGATTACAACTCACTTCCTCAGACGTATGAAATGAAAACTGAAGAATACTAGGATATGAATACACATGAAAGATTAGGTAACAAAGTTAATTTAATTCCAACAGTGCAGACGTGGGCCACCAACAGTAGTTTATGGGAATGAGAACGTTTAAAGAGGTAAAAATTACCTTTTCTAGTAGGCTAGCTACTCACAGTCTCTATTCAGACCATGTTTGATATTGTCAGATTTACATATGAATTCCAGTTCTGCCGTTTCCTCACTGAAATCTGTTTTTGAAAGGTTTTTCCCCCCCTTGGCTCATGTATGGTAATTTTCATGCCTGATACTGAGTGTCCAGAGAGACTGAACTGCTCCAATACCAGTTTTTGAACGCTACCATTCTTGATGCCTGATTTGTGCACATTTATTCTTTTGAATTAATCACAGAAACTGGAAGGGACCATGAAAGGTCATCTATTTCAGTCTGCTGCACTCATGGCAGGACCATGTGCTCTCTTAAACCATCTGTCGCAGGTGTTTGTCTAACCTTCTCTTAAAAACTTCCAATGATGAAGACTCCACAACCTGCCTAGGGAACTTATTCCCATGGTTAATCACACTGACAATAAGGAACTTTTTCCTAATGTCCAACCTAAACCTCCCTTGCTGTAATGTAATCCCATTGCTTCTTGTCCTATCAGAGAATATTAAAGAGAATAGTTTTTTTTCCCTCCTCCTCCTAACCTTTTAGGTACTTGAAAACTTAAGTCCCCTCTCAGTCTCCTCTTTTCCAGACTAAAATAAACCCAGTTCTTTCAGTATTCCCTCACAGGTCAAGTTTTCCAGACCTTTCATGTAGGCATACCATATATACTCGCATATAAGCCAAGATTTTTCTTGTGAAAAATCCCCTCTGAAAAGAGCACTTGGCTTATACGTGGGTCAGGAGTGGAGCACGCCAGAAATAGAAGAAATCCAGCAGAAGAGGAGGGAGCAGCCCCAACCTAGGCTGGGAGTTGGGAAATCTCTCACCTTGAGCATGCTCTGAGCATGCTCAGGGAGGGAGCCCCAGCATGTGGCATGGCTGCCAGAGCCAGGTAAGAGGGCCCTAGGTGGGGAGTTAACCCCAGGGAAGTCAGTGGTAAGATGGGGGCAGGGGTTAGGGAGCCCCAGAGAAGCTGTGACAGTGTGCAGGGGTTAGGCAGGGGGTCCGGGAGTCTGGGGAAAGTGGTGGCAGTGTGCAGGGAGGGGGTCAGGCTATCCGAGAAGCTGGAGGTGCAAGGTGGGGGGAGGGGGGGTTAGGCCAAGGTCCCTACATGGCCTTGGGGCTTATATGTAGGTCATGCATTTTTCCCTGTTTTGGGGGCTCATAACTGGAGATCAGCTTATGTGCAGATTGGCTTATACGTGAGTGTATATGGTAGTCTAGTTTGGTTAATGTCTGTGGCAGAGCGGCATTATTGGAACATGGTGAAATCAAGAATGGTAACATTCAAAAACCAATAGGGGAGCACTTCAATCTCCCTGGACACTCAGTAAAAGATATGAGAATTACTGTACTTCTGCAACAAACAACAACAAACACCACCACACTGCACACACTTCAGTGTGAAACTGCAAAGCTGGAATCTGCATGCAAATTAGAGACCACTAAATTGGGTCTGAGTAGAGACTGAGTGGCAAGTCCACTACAAAGGGTAATTTCCACTCTTTACAAAATTCTCACCTGGTCAACTGATAGCAATGGCCTGCATCTGCGCTATCGGAATTGAACTGAGTTTGTTACCTCTCCCTTCGTGTGTACACATACCCCTACCATATCCAGTTTTCATTTCATACATCTGAAGAAGTGAGTGGTAACCAACAACAGCTTATGTCTTAATAAATTTGTTAGTATCCATAAGTGCCACAGGACCCCTTATTTGTTTCATAAAAGATATAAGAAATTCATCTGTATCAAGCACCCAATCCTGTTTGGCATGTAGTTGAGCAGTTAAACATTTGATATTTTGCCTCCATTTTTATTTAGTATGGTAGCAAATGAGTTGATTAGACACAAGAGACAAGCCTCAAGTATGACATATGGCCTTTCTAGTAACTGGAATCCTCAATATAGCTATACAGGTAATAGGGATAAAAGTGCAGGCATCACTTTGTTAATAGCATACATATTTATACTTTGAGAGTGCAATGTGGCTTATTTTACAAAGACACCAACATAATTACAGGAGCTAACAAAAACAGATAGCACCAGTGTTATAGCATCATTAATAAATTTCATTCTTTTGCTTGTATAGTAGGCGAGATTTAAACTCGTGCAGTAGCAACCTGAGTGGTCGATTTCCAATATCAGCTGAATTACTGGAACAATTATGAAGAATTAGGAGTTGCACTATAAGAACTACAGAGAAAAAAGGATTTAAAAACTCAACTACCAAAGACGAATTACTAAAAACAATAAGATTTGAAAAAAAAATCATTTTTTAACACAGCTGTAATTACATGCATGTAGGGTCACGGCTGATCTCTAACTTCACATGCTTCTAATACTAAACATCTCAATGTTTGTGTTTATTCTGCACTTATGCAGCAGATGTTTTCCTTGTATCTACTTAAACCAAACTAAAAATCTGGTGCAGCTGTGAGACTGTAGTGTCTTCACAGAATATGCTACTAAGTAATCAGCCCATGACATTACAAATGTGAGAGCATAACCATACCCTGTGCCCTTGGGTTATTTGTCTCTCTCTGTATCTACAATGGCCTTCATCACTGTCATTCACTGAACACAACAGGGAAGGAGATTACAAATCACTTTGTCCTGCACTGTGTTTATGCCATTCGTTAGCCCTCCCTCTGTTAATCTTGGAGCTCAGTTTCCCTCTGGGACTCTCATCAGTAATTCCCTCCACTTAATATTTCATATCCAACTGAAGTAGGCTCAAATAATAGATTTTACTGGGAAATTATCAAGAGAGAAAAAGTATGACAAAATAAAAAGGTAACAAGTAACAGGAAAGAGAGCTCTAGTTAGACACAACCAAATGCATGATTTGTGCCCCCAAAATGCCACCTTTTAGAATACAAAATAGAAACATTACTTGTATTAAAGCAGACTATCTGAAGACTAGCCATGTTAGCCATCACTTTTAAACTGATGGTCCCTGCTCCCAGAATTTCCAGATACTATAAGTAGAACCTTGCCTAGCATAATGGGGCCTTCCAAGCTGGTTGAGGTCTCTTGGCCCTAAGACTGATAATAAAATTCCCTCTTTTCATGAATCTTGCCACTTTTTGAATTGTTCTGGACCACCCTTTGCACCCGTGAACTATTTATCCTTCTGTCACTCTTCATAGTACAATAAACCAGAGAGGAATTTGGATCTTGAAAGATAAATGTCCAAAGGAAGCAGGTACATAACCAGGGCCCATCTTCCTTTACTAACAAACAGGGCCAGCACTAGTGATGAGCCAGCGTGGCATCGGCTCAGGGTGCCGCCATGCCAGTAGCAGGGCGGGTGTCCCAGAAGCCAGACCCCATGCCCCCTCCCCTCCCTTGAGCCAGCCGCTCTGCCTGGGGGGGCAGAGAAGGCCAGCTCACGAGGAGGACTCTGCTCTTTAGTCTTGCCTTTTGGCTGGCCCTCCCTGCCCCTAGAGGGGAAGGGCCAAACCAGGGAAGGGGTAGGAGAGCAGAGCCCCACCTCTCGGCTGGCCGCTGGCCCCTGCCCCTCTACCCCCTAGGGCATAAAAGCAAAAGCCGGCTTGGGGCACCACAACCCCTTGAGCTGGCCCTGCTGATAAAACGTTTTCACTGAAACAACAGGCCACATATTTATTCACTTTTCTGAAGTCAGACCAGAACGATAAATCCTATTTGAATCTAGCTCACGTGCCATTTTATTGTAAACTACTGTCTCTTTGTGTTCCCATACGCAAACATCAACATTTGGGGCAAGATTACTGAAATGGCTCAGTACCCAGCTCGACTTGTGAGAAAGCCAGTTAGCAACATTTCTGATATTGGAGCTATACCTGAAACATCAGATCTTTTTTCTTTCCTTCTCCTTTGTATCTGTCTGATTATCTAATAAATTTAGACCTTTAAATGCTTGGAAGAATTTCCAAGCCCCATGTAAAGGGTGGATGGATCTGGGAGTGAGCACAGGGAAAGAGATTACACCTAGGATTTTCAAAAATGCCTAAGGAACACTAAAAGTTAAAGGGACATGGGCTCCTCGATCACTCAGGTACCTCTGAAAAATCTCATTCTTAAAGGTAAGTTAAGGAGAGATACTGTGCAGAAAAGAGACAAAATGTAGGGAAGGAAGAAGGGAACACAATGTAATACTTCCGGAAGGTAGGGGGAAGTGGTGGAAGAAAATAGGAACTTAAAAGGACTCAACAAGGAATTTAGCATAAAACTAATAGCACTCAACTTTTTTTTAAATTAATTTTACAGATGCATCAGATAATTTGACAATAATTTATTTGATACAATAATAGACCAGGTCTCTAACTTGTTGAATATTAGTCATCATATAGTACAATAAAAATAAATTAAAAAGAAGTCAATATTTTTCTGCTATTTGATCAGCCTTAATAGTGAATTACTTTTAAAAACAAGTAAATTAAAAGTTGATTGCTCTATCAGGACATATTTACTACAAAAACTTTTTGTTTGTTTGTTTGTTTTAGAGCCAGGTATTGATCAAATTTATTTAGACCAAGTAGCATCTTATTCTGCAAGACATCCCATTGAAAGTAATGAGACCACCCATGGATTAAGATACTCAGTACAAGTAAGAGAACAAAAAACTGAGGCACCTGTATGAACAGCATTCAAAGATTTTCCACTTTGATCCCTAGACCTAATCAGACTAGTCAAAGTCAAAATTTTCAAGCCCAGAAACCATCTACTAATTATTTATTTGGCAATATGATGGATGAAAAGTCTCTCAACAATGTAGATCTTTTCTTTGTCAGCCACTTTAGGAGTTCACTGTTTCACAATGTTTAATCTAGTTAAGATAGTTACCAGAGTCTGGCCATTTTAATAAACTCCTAAGGCTCCATCATTCCAAATTAGTCCTACATAAAAAGGACACAGGTATACAGTATTGCTTTTAAAACCAGATACATGTAACCCTAAAGTTGATCCAGATTTATTTTCACCAGACTTTTTATGCTAGTACAGAGGACTTCATTTTCTCTCTCTCTTTCATATAGCTGGTTACCTACCTCTACTTCAAAAGTGCCTGTCACCATATAATTTTGGCATGAGTTACATTCATGCGTTAACACATGCTTATTTGCACAATCAATATATTTTCAGGAATTCGTGCTGGAAGTCGTTTGTGGTATCCAATCAATCACTCTGCTTGCTTCTGCTCCTTGCCACTAAATGGATGCATTAAAAAAAAACATTCAGTTTTCTCCCTTCCAAAGCAGGGAACACTGAGTATCACTTATTCTTCTAGGACCTCATATATAGACCATTAAAGTCAATAGAAAGGCTCCTACTGACTTCAGAAGTGGCTCTTCATATTCACTGTATTTTCATATGCGCTACCCAAACGTATGCACAAAACAGGCATTCAAAAGTGAATGCTCATTTTCTAAGAATCTCTCTCCTATTCTCAAAAACAACTCTCTTTGTGGAGGAACATGGCAGTCATTCTGTAGCCAAGCTACACAAGGGTTCTGCTTGCTTGTTTAAATGAATAAGTGAAGAATCAGTTCTCCAGCTGAAAATGCAGAGAAAATTTAGACATGTTCTGTCAACCTTTACTCCTGTAACATCCAAGTCATAGGGATTAAAAAAAAAAATAAAAGGCCCACACACATTTGCTCAAGTGACTGGGGATCTTTAAAGCCAACAGAAAGTTAAATCCTTCAATTTATCATCTCAACCAAAATACAGAACCCTGCTTGCTCCCCCAAAAGCAGAACTGTGCCTTTATCTTGGGTCACTGATTCAGTATCAGTTCAGAGGCTCTCTCCCCCCTCATTCCCCAAGGGGTGTATTGAGAGCTCCCATTCAAATATATCGATCAAGCCTTACCTAGTTTATTTTAAAACAGTGGAGAAAATCACAACCCAGGGTGATATGGCTGCACACAAAGTAGACCCTAGTAGTTTAAAACCCCTTGACAACGGTGAAAATTCCTCACAAAGAAGCGTAACGTCACAAAGAATCACTTTTCCAGCCCTGTAGTCATAGCTGCTGTGAAAACAACTGACTTACAAAGGCCATTTCAAATGTTTTGTGGTAAATTATACTACCTCACAGTTTATGCCCCTCAGCAAAACATAATCTGATGAGAGTTCCACGCATTCTCAAAAAAGCATAAGCTATATCGTTAAGTAATTATTTAACATATTAGAACAAAAAAGGCTAAGCATCAGTTTAATTTGTACACATTGCGTATTAGTATTTTGTACATGACTGAAGACTTCACTGCTGATTACCATACTGTTCGTGTCATGGTTTCCCAAACACAAACACTTCATATTTAATATTAATCATGTGCAAATTAACCATGGCCTTTCAATAAAATTAGAAATCAAGAATACGTTTATTTCTAACGGCTAACAATGTGCATCATCCTCCATTATATGTGCCCAAAGAGGAAGAGATTGAAACTATGTAATTCAAGTTAATTTAGAGTACAATATGCATTTATTCCCTCCAATGGCTATTTCTTTCATGCAAAGAGTCTAAGAGAAGTTTACTTAAACAAAATTGTTCCTGCTCAGTTGTTTTGCCTCACGCAAATCTGGTTCTTAGGTTACAGCCCAATTCTATCCAATGCATAAAGCATTCTAAAATAAATAGATGAATTATTAATGTACCAGTAAGAGAAATAAATGATTTCCCTAAACACTTTCATAGCTTGAAAGACTACATCAATTGCTGTAGCTGATCTTGAAAGTTAATGATTCATAGTGATGGATTATTTCTACATGTCAACTAGTTGCACATTATACTTTGACTCTAGGAGGAAAAGTGCAAGAGGTCTTAATTAATTATGCTTTGTGCAAGCTCAGAGACAGTCAAATGATAACAACAACAAGTTTCAACCTGGTCAAATAAATAAAAAACAAAATAGAAATAGTAGTAATTTGAGATGGAAAAAAAAAGTCTTCATTGGTCTCCATACCTTCCATGTAAGTGGAAGCAATCTTGTACAGCCAGGCTACATTGCCTCAACTGATCTACCTAAAACTGTCCTGAATTACTATATAAGAAATATACATTTTGTTAAGTGACTTAACATCTACTCTCCTGAAGCATGAAAGACTGATCTAAATTTCATGTAAGTATGTTTGTCTTATGTTGTTTCAATAATGTCATAAAATGATGGAACAATTCGTTCCTTCCAGAGGACATCAAGCTCATTTGCACAGGCTTGTTTTACTTCCACTCAACACCATGAATTTCTGTACAAATGAGACAAACCAACCAACTTTTCAGTCTTGTTCTTATTTTCTAAATAAAAAGAAAAGAACACAGTTTCTTTCCTCCTGGAGTTCTGATGCTCCCCTTTTAACCTCTCTATTACATGTTATGCTTATAAGTGTTGTGAAAAGGTTTTTAACTTGTATATCATTTTGATCAGAATTGTTAAGAGTGTTTGTACATACAACAATCTAGGCTATTCACAGACTCATAGAAACTGCAAGGAACTATGAGAGGTCACAGAGTCCAAGTACCCATAAACCATCCCCGACTGCTCGTCTAACCTGCTCTTAAAAACTTCTAATGATGGAGACTCCACAACCTGCCTAGGCAACTTATTCCAATGGTTAATCACCCTGATAGCTAGGAATTTTTTCCTAATTTCCAACCTAAACCTCCCTTGCTGTAATTTAAGTCCATTGCTTCCTGTTCTATCATCGGCAGTTAAGAACAACAATTTTTCTCTCGCCTCCTCGTAACAACCTTTTAGGTACTTAAAAACTCTTATGTCCCCTCTCAGTCCCCTCTTTTCTAAACTAAACAAAGCCAGTTCATTCATTCTTCCCTCGTAAGTCAAGTGTTCCAGACCTTTAATCATCCATGTTGTTCTTCTCTGGACTTTTTCCAACTTGTCCACATCTTTCCTGAAGTGAGGCACCCAGAACTGGACACAATACTCCAGCTGACAATACCCATATGAAAGCAGCGAGTGTTACTCTCAATTTTCTAGGTACTGAAACTCAGGCACAGAGTAGATTATGTGATTTTCCCAAGGCCACAAAGGAAGTATGTGGTTAAGCTAGGAACTGAACCCAAGCATTTAAAATCCCACTCCAGTCCCTAGCTTCTGGATTATTGTTTGCTATGCTCCTAAAAGGTACGTAAATAATGTCTGATCTCTCTGCCTTAATACACTCAAAAAAGGGAACAAGAAATCAAATTGAAAAGTGCCAAATGCAAGCTGATAGATGCATGGGGGGGGGGGTGAACTAATTGCCACATTAAGACTGAGGCCAAGAAATTAGCAAAATTAAAAAAATATACTGGAATTACATGGCTATCAAGAATGGCCTTGGTTATATATAACAACAAAAATAACTATCCCTTTTCAAAGCCTTGAAGCTTCAGAATATAAACCAATCTCTAAACATTACTGCTCTGCAAATTATCCCATATCTACCTACTGCAGTACTCTCATACCTTTTTCTGAAATGTTTGATTCTGGCCACTAGTAGATGGGATACTGGATTAGACAGACATGATTGTCATGATATGCCCAAAAAGACTGCATAACTTTGCAAATGCATGGCCCAAACCTGACCCTTACAGACATATTATAGGAAATCACAAGGATCATTCCTTACCAGTAGACCAATGCTTATATATGCACTATTGTTGGTAGTTAGTTGATGATGTTTACATCCATCTTGTTAGAGGTTAGCAAAGTAGATAAACTGTTTTCTTGTCCATTGCTCTTGTTCTATTTGATTAAGAGGTCAAAAGGGAATATTGGCATCTAGTACAGGGGTCTGCAACCTGTGGCTCCAGAGTCACATGCAGCTCTTTGGCTGTCCCCCTGTGGCTCCGAGTCTAGGTATCCCCTGGCACCAGGGGACCCTGCAAGGGGCCCACTCCTGCTTCTGGGCTCCTGCTCCTCCTACCAGGGGAGCCTACGGCAGGCGCTCTAGTCCAGTTCCCCCCACCAGGAGGCTACATGCATTGTGGATCTCAAAACGCTTGGTCATTGGAGGAATTTTAAAAAATGGCTCTTCTGATCTTTCGGGTTGCCAATCCCTGATCTAGAGGAACCTTTAATGTAACAACATGAATTGTCCATTAACTATGTTAATGCAGCCAGTTACATACAGTATCTAGGAGCTGAAGGTTTTACTTCAGAGGACAATATACATTACTATTCTCCACTCAAGAAAGTATCTGTGAGCTGTCACGAGAGCTTGGACAGCATTGTCTGAAGAAGAACCCATCGAGTAAAGGTCAAGCATTGCAATCATCAAAGCCCACATGAGGAAATTAACTTTAAGTGCGCAACTTGCTACAACTATAAAAGAAGCTTTGAGCATAATCGTTTTATTGCAGATCTGTACAAGCTTCTCAGGGAAACTTTAGAACGCTAGACTGAGATACCAGAAGCAGCCTGGAATTTCTCTGCTCTGCTCATTCTCAAGGGAGAATAAGAGCAAGCATGGACTATTTAGTCTTCATTTCCGTGGACTGGATTTCTAACAAATGAAGCTGTGGTGAAAAAAAGACAGACATCCAGATATTGGATGTATATCACAGGAGCTGATCCTTTGGGGGTCAGGAGAACCCTTTTGGTAAACAGCATGGAGTTTTATGTAACTTATCTCTTTACTAGACTCAGTGATTGGTTGGGAGCCCAAGGCTGAAATGCAGTAAAGGGAGCTGTGTATATTTTGTTCTGGCTTCTTGATAACCAGTGTCAAAAAAAATCAGAAGCATTGTTTCTGGCTGGCTGAGAAGCCTGACTTCAGCATCACCCGCAAGTGCTGAGAGAATCTGCTCTACTTCTGCAGCCTGCCCTGACCTTGGCATTTTCAGGTAGCTGCCCAAGGTAGCTGTTAGCAGCCATTCTAGCAGTACAGTCCCAGCATTACTGCCTGCAGAGTTGGACTTCATGTTTCTTGTTCCTTCTTTCAAATAATTCAAGCTGGATAGTAGCACTGAGCCATGGCACACTGCACTTAACACCTTCCTCTGGAGAGTGTTTCCATGACTTTTAGAGCCTTAAATTCTATACTCAGGTCAGTGACAATACTGTTGACTGGATGAAATCCTGGTCACATGGAATTTAGTTGATTTTGTGCTACTGCAGTCAACAGCACCAGGATTTTACTGCCTGTATTTAAAGCAGTCCACAAATTTACCATTTCTTGATATTTTATCAATAAAAATCTACAAATGGTCCATCTTTCCCTCATCTGCACCTAATTGTAACTATTTTATGATGGCCTTCAAAGTCATGTGAATAATAGAAGGTGCAGTTCATATATCGGCTGATTAAAACACTAAATTAATGCAGATTTAAGATTACATAGTAGTATCTTGTGCCCTTCCATAACACTGAATTCAGCAAAACACAGACCTCTGAAATCTGAGAAATGCAGAGCTAAATTTCACACCAACTTACCCCTAACTCTTTCCTCTTTGAGCAATGACCGAGCACACTCATAATACACACACCTGCATGTTGCATTTGCAGACAATGCAGAACACTCTAGGAATAAATAGGGCCCATGACCACCATAGAACAGATTCTAACACATTCTCTTTGTTACGGCAGAACTTGTATAGAGGTGAGCTATGTTGAAGAGGAGCTATTGGCACCTCTTCTACAAACCTTTAATCTATTCCATGGAGAGGAAAAAAAGCACTACACCTACTAATCTTTACCACCATACCCAACCATTTCACTCTTTGCCACAGAATTCCATCTAAGGTGCTAGATTTTCACGTGCTCATCATTAAAGTCAAAGTCACTCATGTTCCACGATCCCTATACCACAAGGATCCTCCCCAGACCCTGCTTATGTCCCATGACTGACAACCAACAAGACTCAGTGCTGAGAGAAGACATACCGAATTACTCGGGCTACACATGCCACATGCGCCTCCTTCCTTTGATCCAATACCACCTCAAGACTCAAGACCCCATTCCCCAAGGACAGAGCCCTCCTACATTTCAAATCACAATCACTACTCTGCCAACTAGCTCTTGCATCATTCACTACAGATACATCTAAAACAAGTGGTGTGCATGAAGATAATTACTAATGGTTATTGTCAGCTCCAGAGGGGTTGCATTGATATATACTTTTGAATTTCCTTGTTCTCGGAAGTTGGAGCTTCACTGAATCACATCCTGGAAAGGCACCACAGGGCAACCGTAATAGTGTTAACTAAGTTTTCTGTCATGGCTGTTATACTATACATATAGTATATAGTATATAGTATCTGAAAGGCTGTATAAGCTATTTACCCAATCAGAACTATAAAAATAACTGATTGTTTTTGGGTGCAGAGGTTGAGTGGGCAATGCCAGCACCCAACCCCCTGCCCAAACAGTTTAGGTCAAACACTGTGAATTCAACCCAAAATAAAGTGGCTACTTCTAATTTATTAACCTTTTATTTTTTATGCTTCTATATAAAAAGTAAATTTTCACAGTCATTTTGAATCACAAAAGTGAAAATGTTTTGACTTTCTGAAAAAAATTTTGATTTTTTCTTTTTAAACAAAAAATTTGGTGAGTTCAACACAAATTTGAAAAAAATTTCAGTCAACCCAAATCCCCTATTTTGGAGGAAGAGGGTGGAAAAGATCCATCCAAAAAATGTCACCCAGCTCTAACTACATTCTCTAAAAGCAGATTGTATCTCCCCAGTCTATATCCCCTTATTGTTTAAAATATTTCCATAGAAGCCTCTACCTTACCCTTACTGCAAGTATATTTTTCTCTCTTTGTCCACTTGCAAATTCTGATGTGCCCCTTCTCCTTACCTACTGAATAAATCAGAAAACAAGAGAACAATAAATTAGTACACACACAGTAAAACAAACTTAGATTTTTCCGCATCACCTATCCAAAAACTCCTCAGGCTCACAGCACGGAATATTGGCTTTATATGTAGCTGATCATTTTGGTTAACTATTATGAATCTTTCACAATGTGATCTCATGTTGAAGATTTGCTATTATAGTAAGTTGTTCAGCCTGCCTTGGGCTTTGATTGATTAATATTTATAAATAGCATAGGAACCGGAGAAGGTGCTTTAATCTGGAAGACTGAAGATGTCTGAGGAAAAGAAAAATATGAACTGCTTCAGTGATCTTAAATTGCTATGTGAAGTACACAACAATTAAATGCTCCAATAACTGTGCTAATGTGGACAGTGGGGAAAATGCACTCTATGAGAACAAATTTATTGAGCCAATTAAAAATATATAAGTTGTAGTTAGAAATATAAACACAGTCTAAGTCCTTGCTGGCAAAACTCGGGTAGGAAGCATCAGCATAAAATCCTCAGACAAGGAAATGGATGCTGCTAAAAGATGGAATTTTTGCTATTGCATTGAGAAGTATGGCAGATGTACAAATAAATGCCTTTGGTAACTGTGACACAGCAAGCAAGCCAGACAGGACATCTTTACGTAAATGCATCTAAATTATCCTTAGATTTAAAGGAAGCCATGTTCAGTGATGAAAGTCAACACAGAGCTGCTGCAGAAAAGAAGGGCCAAATTCTGCCTTTTGTACAAGCTTTATTACCTCAATCTTTGCTTCCAACAGTACTGCTTGTGGAATTGGGTTCCACACCACATGAGTACAAGAGTCAAGATTAGAGTCACATGGGTAAATGTGGGGAGTCAGTCAGTTACTACAAAGGCAGCTGAAGTCATCTTGCATTGCTGAGGTGCTAGTGCATAGAGCAATACACAACCATGAAGAATTTCAGTCCCTTTATCCAGGTTACAGAAGCAAAATGACCCAACTTCATTAAACAGCAAGTCATTGGGAGTTTACATTTTCACTATAACAAACAAGGAGTCCTGTTGCTCTTCTAAAGTCTAACAAATTTATCCAGCTCATTAGCTTTCATGGGAGAAAATCCCACTTTGTCAGACTCTTTGAAGACTGGGGAATTTACAGAATGGGAGGAAATAAATGCAGGGGTGTGTAAGTCATGGGATCAGGTCACACTAACAGCAAATCAAAGCAGATGTTCAGATTCTAGCACTGGGGAACAGCACATATAGGAAAACAAGGTCAGATCATCTGTTATAATGAGAAAAAAAAATGAAGTTCTTATTTAGCCTTGAAGTTGTTAGATGGTGATATTGCAACAAGAAAGTTGTGTGTACACAGATTAAATCCACAGAAGGAACGTGGATAAAGTGCAAGGGCTAAGGAAACTAAAGTCCCTCAGAACAAACAATGAGTCCTGTGGCACTTTTGAAGACTAACAAATTTATTTATCGCATTAGATCTTGTGAGAGAAATCCCACTTTGTCCTTAAAAGTGCCACAGATCTCCTGGTTTGTTTTGCTGAACCAAATTAAGACGGCTACCCCTCTGGAACTTGTCAATAAGGTCCCTCAAGTGTTTTTGCCAAGGCAAAGCCTGGTAAGAGGGAATTCACGCGTCGTACCCAAGGAACCCTACTTCACAGATGGGACTGCCACTATCAAATGAGTGAGCACTTGTGGCCCAGTCTGGAGAAGTACCAAGATCTTCTTGGAAGGAAATAATGCCCTTGCCTTTATTAAATTCATGAAGAAAGGAAAGATCTCAACAATTTAAAGGAGATTCTTAGCACTTTGGAATGCTGGGTTCTTGTTCTGAGAAAGTCTTGCATAGCTATTACATTTAAATGAACAGTTGCATGAGTAAAATGCAGCATCACCAAGAAACCTGTTTTTCTTTCCCTCTCCCATGTTAGGTAACAAAGGGCTATGTCTACACTGGCAAATTAGTCCAGACTAAGGAGGCTTAGTCCAGAGTAGTTTAGCCCATGGCCACACTAGACTTTCCCTATTTTGAACTAAGAAATTTCTTAGTTAGGACTAAGGAAAGTTTAGTTCAAACTAGTTAGTACTGGCATTAGCCTGGACTAACCACAAGACATGGACTAAGTCTTAGTTCTAATTTAATAAATTCAAACTAAGTTGGTTTGTTTGAACTAACCACGCCTTCTAATTTGAACTAGAACATGCTGTTAGTCTAAATTAACTCAAGGTTAGCATCTTTCATAAGCATCTTATAAAGTAGGATTTTCTCCCATGAAAGGTCATGTGATAAACAAGTGTGTCAGTCTTTAGAGGTACCACTAGACATCTTGTTGGTTTTGCTGAACTAGACTGACACGACTCCCCTTTGGAACTTATCACCCAGGTTAGTTTATGATTTAACATTTTAGCAGCTAGATAAAATATCTAATGTATATCTATACTGTTTAACTTTCTTTTAGTTTGAATTTTAATCAACAACAGTTTTTAGAAGATAAATTCTCTCCAAAGGAATAGTCCTAAAAATGGACAATATTTTGTATGAAAAGTTAATTTTTTAATAACATGCTAGTAAGTCGTCATAGACTCTAAGGTCAGAAGGGACCAATATGATCATTTAGTCTAACCTCTTGCACAGCGCAGGCCATAAAACCTCACCGACCCACTCCTACAATGAACCTCAAACCCATAACTGAGCTATTAAAGTCCTCAAATCATGCTTTAAAGACTCTAATACAGAGAATCAACCAGCAAGTGAGTCATGCCCAACATTACAGAGGAAGGCAACTCATGTTGACTCAAAAAATAAAAGTGAAAAATATACAGCATTTAATGTATTAACTTTCTAAGAGTCATTTATACAAAATGAAAAAAAAGCTTTTCCTCTCTTGAAAGGGAATCTGTCCATCTGTTTGCAATCTTGCAATAATTCATACAGATTAAGTGCATCAAAATGGAAATCTTGAATTCAGTTTTCATTATTTTAATGCTGGCTTTATTCAGTAGCTTTCCTAAATTTATGAACTAAAGATCTATGGTGATGTGACATGACATTTGAAACATTAATCACTTCACACAGGTGATCATCATTCATATCTACATGAGTCTGGTAATGAGGACGGAATCACTCCAAGAGAGATTTGAAAACAGAGACCATAGCTCTTTGAGAACTCTGGGATGACAAGAACGGCCACTTTGCCAAATATTATGGCTAGATACTGCACCCAGAGGAGAAATTGTAGAAGGCCATGAACAAAATACATTTCACCCATATATGTGCTGTTATAAAGTTAACAGAACAAAAATATATCACCTGTGCAATACATGAATTATCAAATGCTCTTTTCTCCACTAAGTTTTTCAAACATGCCAGAAACATTTCTTTAAAGGCAAAGAGCAGTTCCCTACCAAGTTTGAAATGCTGAGAAATGACACGAGTCATGTGTGAATCAAGTGTTTAAAAAGCTAAAAGTAAAATTTTCACATCAGGATAAATCAGAAGTGGTTAAATAATATATTGATAAGCTACTCGATGATCTCACGAGGTCCCTTCCAGCCCTTTGATTTGATTTGATTCGATTCATACCTGCACCCCTCTGCTCCCTCCTCCCCCAACTACCTTTGGCTAAAAATAAGCACAAGGCATTAAGGCAGTTTTCAATAAGATATTCATTTATTAATAAAGGCTTATAGTGAATGCCTTTTTAACATCATGAGCACAATGCTACAACGAGTGAGCATAGGTAGAGCCCTGCAAATCCGAAGATATCTGCCTTATATCCACATCCATGGATACAACACGGATATCTGGGAACCATTTTTTGCAGATGCAGATCAGATACGGATCCACGTATTTTTTATCTGCACAGAGCTAGAGCCCTGCAAATATGTAGATATCCATGGATATCCGCACTATATCTGCATCCGCGGATACCACACGGATATCCGCTGGCCATTTCTTGTGGATGCAGATTGGATACAGATCCACTTATTTGTATCCGTACAGGGCTCTAGGTGTAGGCTTAGTTGTATGGTAGTAACAAGGCTTAACCCAGAAGAGAAATAGTCTCCAATGGAAAGTGAAGAGGCTTAACATCCAAAGGGGACACTACTCATAGATCGCAAGGAATCCTGTGGCAATTAAAGACTAAAGTCCCGCCACAGGACTCCTTCCTTCTTTTGCTGAATTAGACTAACACGGCTGCCCCTTTGGTACTCATAGACAGTTACTTTCATACAAGATCTGATGTCAAAGGCAGAATTCCTGAGCCAAGATTTTGCTCTAGAAAAGTAATATTTCCACTAAGTAGTATTTTGACTGTAGTCACTGAATCACTAAGGGACATGGGATCTACTGAGAGAAAAATGGGGCTAAAAAACATGCCACTTGTTCATTAATTAGTACACCCCTTATGTGAAAAGCAAATGATTCACTCACATATATTAAAATGGACCATAGGATGAAACAGGCTTAAGCTCAGAGGAAATGTGAACAGAGGATGGATGGCCTAGCTCCTCCAGGGGTCAGTAACCCAAAAGGTAAGAGCAGCCGTTTTTAAAAATTCCTTCAATAACCAGCTATTTTGAGAGCAGCACTGGGAGAAGCCAGGAAAGAGTAGTGGACCCCCTGCAGGGTACCCCCCTTAGCAGGGGGAGCCTGACAAGGCCTGTTTGCTGGGTCCCCTGATGCCCAGAGGCTGGAGCCACAAGGGGCAGGTAAAGAGCCACATGTGGCTCCAAAGCTGCACATTGCAAATGCCTGACCTGGCTCCTCCAGTTTTTTTTTTTTTTTTTTTGGGGGGGGGGGGGGGGGGACAACCATTTTGAAAAAGTGCCTTCAATCAAGTGTTTTAAGAGCTGCAATGGGTGGTTGGAGGGAGCCCAGAACCAGAAGCCGGCCCCCCCACAGGGTCCCCTGATGGCAGCAGGAGCCCAGAACGCAGCTCGTGCCACCGACAGACAGGGGCATCACTGGCGCTGGGCTTACAGGGCTCGAGCCCCGAGTCCCAGCACCTGAGCCCCAGATCCACAGCCGGGCCGCCCATGGTGGTGGTGCGCTCATGCGGCTCAAGCCCCAAATCGCAACGTGCCGAATCCTGGGTCTTTTCTTGGACCAGCGGTGCTTCTGCCCACAGGGTCCCCTGGTGGCACAAGGGGGCCTGAAGCCCAGAGCCACAAGGAGGCAGCCAAAAAGCTGCATGCAGCTCTGGAGCCACAGGTTGCAGACCCCTGCCTTAGATAAGTCCCTTAACTCCTTGGTGCAGGCCCACTGAGAGGAGTTGCAGGTTCCAGGGCAAAACAGTCAAGCCGCACTGATTTCACTCACAGCCCCAACTCTGCACCATTTATGTCCCCCCCCCCACACCACCCCATGCAGCAAGCAACAACTAAGGGGGCAGAGCAGGGAGGGAGAGGAGAGGAGCTGTAGGGGAAAGAGAAGGGATGCCCCTGGTGAACTGCTCAGCTCCCAGCTGCAGAGAGAGGAGATGCAAATGCAGGGAGGTCAAGCAGGGAAAGGGGGGAAGAGAGGAGAGGATGGGAGGTGGACAGTGGACAGGAGCCACAGGTGGAAGAGGCACAACAGGGAACTAGTCTCGCCGAGGTGAAGCGACCATTCTGCCACTCACAGCCCAAGCCCCTTTCAAATCGCCAGGCCCCTGGGCAACTGCCCCCTTTGCTGCCCCCCATCAGTGCTGTAGTACCATAGATAATACATACCTATCTGTGTGTGCATAAGAGACACTCAGAGATTGCAAATTATAATTCAGAAGTAGCATAGCCATAAATTGTAAGAGTATACAAATGAGAACATGCAACACAATTAGCCAGAAATTTTGACTTAAAATCAAATCTAAACATGTGTCTCATTTAGGAGGAAAACATTCCCTTCTTCATAATTGCTCAGCAATTACACAAACAAGCCTCTTCCTTTCTGTTAACACAAGTTAAAAATCCATATAAAATTGATCAGATTTCATCACTGGCAATGGTTTACATAAGTATTTAAAAGCCCTGGATAGCTATCATCAATTTAAATCAACAATGTACACTCACATGTATAATTTATATGATCAAAGATCAAGTCAGAATTAAGGCTAAACAATACAAGGTAGGATACAAAACGTAGCATAGGCTTAATTCCTTATCCCTCAAAATATTTTTTATATAAGATGACTGGGGTTTCCCTTCTTTCTCCCAGAGTCACAACATAAAACGTGCCACCTGTGCTCTTGATATACTTTATTACTTAATATTGATAAAGTGAGGATCACAGCTATCTAAGTCCAACAGATTAACCAGAAAAGACACTGTCAACATTACTAACCCTATTTCCCTCTTCCTTGCCAACATACCTCTACTGACTTCAAGGGAGATATTTCTGATTTAATTCAGGGTGACAAGAGAAGCAGTTCTTAAACCACCACCTCACCACCTCCATGACCCTTACTTAACACGGGGATTTGGGACTTCACCCAAATCTTCAAGTTTTTTTTTTTTTTTTTTTTTAACCAGAACATTTTCTACTACACCTTTAGGTTGTTTAGTAAGCCTTGTGGCACTTTTAAAGACTAAAATTTATTTATCCCATGAACTTCCATGAGATAGACAAATCTGTTTGTCTTTCAAGTGCCACAAAACTCCTTGTTTGTTTTGCTGAGCTAGACTGACACAAGTAACCCTTTGGATTTTGCAGCCTGATTCGCTTCACATGATTTTAGCCAATGTTCTTAATATTAAAACTAAAAAGGAAAAAAAGAAAGACTGTGTTTACACTAATGATACTTTCAAGTGAGAGGTCAGCATGTATGTCTTGCTCAGAAAACTGCAACTTTCCATCATGACTAAAATAACCTTTAAAAGGTATCTGGTAGAAATATTTTTTATTCTAGCAAGGTGAGATAAAGACACCACATTTTGTTAAAACAAACAAAGAGTCCAGTGGCACTTTTAAAAACTAACCACTTTATCTATCACATGAGCTTCCATGGAGAAAATCCCTCTTTGTCAGACGCTTTCTTCAAAGCATCTAGTGAAGTAGGATTTTCTCCTGTGAAAGCTCTACAATAAATAAAGATTAGCCAATTTAAAAGTGCTACAGGACTCCTTGTTTGTTTTTACTGAACTAGACTAACACGGCTGCCCTTTTGGAACCACACAAATTTTGGGTCTCTTTCACCAATAGTGAGTGATGTGAATTAGTCTACGCTGGACTATGATGGATTGCACAAAAATAGAATAAAAACAATAGAAAGCAGGGTGGATTGAGATTTATTTATTTTAATGAGCACATCATCCAGATGTCACCCTGGGCATTCTGGCTTGCTTTATGCGTTAAGTTACTGGGACTTAACACATGATGGATAGTGATTCCATGCCGCGTTGCTGTCCCAAATATTTGAGATCTCTGTTCCCACACTGCACAGCTACAAGGCTCAAAGGTATACATGGCTTTCTACAATAGTACCATTCTGTTATAGCAACGTATAAACAATGGTTGGTAAGTTTAATCATAATATACCCATTAATTCAGCTGCTGGCACTTTCCTACTCACCTCTGAAGTGCTTACATATTAATCTATCACTGTATATAGGATTCTTAAAAAAAAAAAGCGCCTCTCTTTATGCTGAAGTAACACATTTAAGAGACATATTTAAAATTTTAAAGCCGATCCTTTAAAAATGTATTACCTAATCTGTAGATGCTATTTGAAGTTCTAAAGCTTTTCTGCGACAATTACTCTTAGCAATTAACATGTGTTACCTTTGCATAAACATGGCAATGGATGGATTAAAAACAGTGATACTATTTTGACCTTTATAGAGCCTTTCCTTTAAACATTTCTAAGTGTTTTAGAACAGATTAATACAGTATCTTAATTTTTATTCATAATAAAAGGAATTAGAAATAAAACTTAATTTCTGCAACATTTTTCAACCACAGAGTAATTATCGTATTAGTAGACTGGTAAATTTACACAGCCAGAGGTGGCTGTTTATTTTACCGAGCTGTCAAGATGTGCAAGATTTTAATGAGGATGATTTCAAATACAGTGTGTAACATGCTTTAGCATTTTTGCATTGTGTGGTTTGCTATATTATAAAGAGAAAGGCACTTTAAAATATATCCAAACTGAATCCATCTTTCTCCAAATAGTGGACACTTAACAGGTCTCAGTTTAGTTGCATGGTCGCGCACAGACTCTACGCATCTGTTTTAAATCACTTCTACACTCGTGCGGAAATAACTGAAAATGAAAGACATGCAATGACAACTTTCGATTTCTGCTAAACCTTTAGCAATATAAAGCTTATTTTCCCAGCAAAGCCGCCACATGCAGAATCGCACCAAACACCACGTTGGTCCCAGTTTAGGGAGTAACTGACAAAGTCATCAGGCAAGTCTAACAAAGACAAGACTCCCATTTACCCATCTCCGAGGGATGGGGAAAGAGCCTGCGTCAAAACAGAGCCTGGGGTGTGCAGCAGGTTTCAAGAGAAGATTTTTGAAGACACATGCAAGGGGCGTGGGGCCAAATACATCCCCCATTGCTAAAGACAGGAATTTATTTCACAGGGATGAGGCTGCCCTGCTGTGCAAACTGAGAACGATTTCTAAATAACTGAAAAGTGAGCGGGGCTTGCACGCCTTCCTAGTGTTGCAAAAAATGAGCAAAGCAACAAAAAAGCACGCTCAGCAATAGGCAGAGGGAGTTTCCAACACTCACCCCCACCCCCAGCAATGAAAGCAAAGTGCTTCGCCTTGCAAACCTTGCAACACACGATGCACGAGCAGACAGGCACCAAATGCTCCGCGCTTACCACCCCGCTGCTGCAGCCGCTCCGCTAGGCTCGGGTCACCGCCGGGCTCGCGCAGGAGCAGCCTCGCGCTGGGCTTGTTTCTGTGGCGTCCGCACAGCCTCGCGCGCCTGCCCCGCCCGCCCCGCGCGCGGCCACGCCCCTCTGCCTGCCCGGCGCTCCGATTGGACGAGCTCTTCCCTCCCTCCCCGCTCCGCTGGCTACCCTTCCCGCCCCACTCCGCCTCAGCGCGCATGGCCTGCTGGGAGGCGTAGTCGCTTGCTACGGGACTACAGCTCCCAGCGGCCCCCGCGCCTGCGCGGACGGGTTCCGGAAAACGCCTGGATGGTCGGTGTGTGGTAACGGCGGAGGGAGCTTCCTTGTCGGCGGCACTTCCGGCGGGCAGCGTAGCCGACTCCACAGCTTTAAAGTCTGCGAGGGGAGGGGGGAGGTAAGGTACCGGCCGCGCGCGCCCTCTCTCCGGGGGAGGGGGGTGGAGGCGCCCGGCGCCCACCGGCCGGACAGGGTCACTAGTGGGTTTGCGCAGGGCCTAGGGATTCCGTCGGGGTTACGCTGCGTTAGGGGCGTAGAACGCCTTCGGGAATACGGGCCCGGTTGAGGGCCTGCCTGAGAGGCAGTTGGGGGCTGGGCAGGCCAGGCAACCCCCCCCCCCCACAGCAGCAGCAGGGTGGGGGGCAGCCAGATCCCAGCCTTGCCCCCCCAGCTCAGCCCCATCCCAAGGCTTCACCTCTGTCCCCTTCTGCGTGCCAGAGGGGTGGCGATTTGGGTGCCTGTTTCTCTCCCCCCATTGGAGACCCCTCGAAGGGGGCTGGATTTAGGATGATAATAGGCCACCCTCCCTCCTTTGTGACAGTCCTGGCCTGGGTGTGCCTTTTGTGCCTCTCTGGCAGGTGACCTTTTAAAGGGGGGCTTTGGTTTGATTGACACATGAGTTTTATGAAATATTTACCAGGTCTAAGGAGAGGAGTCCTCCACAGCTTCCCTTTCCTCGTCTTTGTAAGCCCCAAGGGGTGCACGAGAAGCAGAAAGTGAAACTGGCCTATTGGTTATCCAGGTTGAATGCAATGCAGAGAGTAAACAGCATAAATGCTGATGCAGTGGGTCAGTTTAATAATTAAAGAGGTGTTTAAGGAAAGTTTAAAACACAGAGTGTCTAACCTGACAGTGGCCCTGGAAACAGCACATCTGATTGTCAAGGCTGGTTGACTCCCTTCCTGCAGCCTAACAGGATCAGGGACGCAGAGCTGCCTGAGCCCAGCCCCTTGTGTGTCGCTTTAATATCATATTTCCAGAGAGAGAGCTGCGTTAGTCTCTGGACAGCAACAACGACAAGAGTCCTGTGGCACCTTATGGACTAACAGATTTCTTCGGGAATAAATTTTCGTGAGCTCCAACCCACTTCATCAGATGCAACACAGGAAATGTGCTCACCTTAAGAAAAGCTCTGCGTGGCTTGAAAACTTGTTTGTCAAAAGTTGGTCCAGTAAAACAGTGGTTTTCAAACTACAGGTTAGAGCCCAGTATGGGGTCGCAGACGCTCAGGCATCCTCTGCTGCCACCATCACAAGACCAGAACGTATCGCTGAAAGATGTAATTGTTGGGTCGTGGGCATAAATTATTTTTTTCAACTGGTTTCTGAGAACAAAAAAAGTTTGAAAACCACTGCAGTAAAAGGCAGTACCTCACCTACCTTATCTCAGCTTTACAGTATCAATTTATGTGGTGGGTTGTCATATCATTAAGGTTAGATTCACTATAGTTTTTTTGATGCTGCATTCTAATATCTAGATGCTTCTGGTTAAATAACAGGGAAAAGACCAATAGCTTTATGTTCAGATTGTTGAGATCGCATAGGGTGAGAGAATGTGACAGAGAAACTTACTCATCCTGTCACTTTCACCATGGTCATTGCAGTGGTTGCATTGCACCCATGCTGTTAATTTATTTACTAAATAGAGATGGTATGATCTTTGCTAATTCTGTTAGGGTGTGTAATAATTTTAATTTGGCTAGCTATGTAAATTGAAGCCCAAACTAAAATGACTTTCTTGTGTGAGTGGTAGGTAGAAGTAAACATACAGCCCATTTTTAACATAATTGCTTTTTGACTGTCCAAGGTGCTAATCTCACATTAAAGTATCACATTCCAAATGGGTAGCTATGTTAATCTAGTTCAGCAAAACAAACAAACGGGTCCAGTGGCACTTCTAAAGACTAACAAATGTATTTATTGCATGAGTTTCCTTGGGGGAAAATCGCACTTTGTCACATGCTTTGAAGATGGGGGAACTTACAGACTCTTCAAAGCCTCTGACGAAGTGGCATTTTCTCTGATGAAAGCTCATGCAATAAATAAATGTTTTAGTCTTTAAAAGTGCCATGAGACTCCTTGTTTCACATTAAAGTTTATCATTTTGAAATAGTGAATTTACTGAGATTGGGATGAATTTCAAAACCAATGAGCTTCGGAACAGTTTCAATGAAGTTGACTGGTGGGTTGGGTTTCAGTGGCAGATTTTCATGCTTGCTGTAAATTGTTTGCACAACTTCTTAAATGAGTGAAGGGTGCTTAATTTCTAGCACGCAGTTGGATTTTAATCAAAAGCAAGCACAATTATGATTGTTTGTATACATATATTTATATACAAAAAAATATTTTGGATTCATGTCTCTATAATAATGATGGTAACATTATAATCAAGCTGATTTTTGTTGATCTTGTGACACATATACAATTTTTTGAAAATAATTTGTCTAACAGTTTTTCAAGTGTGTAGCCTGTGCTTAGGCAGATCTTTATTTTTGGAAAGTTTTTGGCCAAGCCAATTTTGAAACTTTAATGGGGTGGTATTTCCCTTTCTAATAATATTCTTTTAATCCCCTGACAAATGAAATTGCTTGGTGTGTGAGGCATGGGAGGTCAGAAAGTACAAATGAGTGTATATTCCTTTTTTAATTTTATTTCACTCTTTAGACTGTCAAGGTTTTCATTACAGTGGTTGAACTCTTCTTGATGTTCGTAACTTCGGTCAGCGGTCTGGGAAATGTAACAACATTTGTTCTACCTAAATTAAATTTTCATTAAAAAATGAAAGATTTTACTTAAGTGAACTGATCATCAGGTTTGTTGCAATTTTTCCTAAAACACACACACATAGCTTAGTTTTGTGTAGAGATTTATGGTTTGTCCAGAGCTGGTTAATAATTTAGAAACTTAAATAAAATTGTAAAGTTGCTCTTAAAGTTGGAAGATAGTTAAACAAACAACATTTTACTATTTTTCATCAAAGCGCACACATTTTCCCACCTATCGTGACTTGATGACTGATTCAAGCCCCTCCTGTTAGGACGTTTCTGAGTACTTTGCAGATAAAAACCAAGCTGCTTGATTACATGAATACAGGATGGGCTCTAGACAGGACAAATACTAATTTTTTCTAGTTGCGTTTAGGCCAGTAATTCTCTCATGTACTAGAGATGTTGAGGATTCATTATTCCTCAACTTGTCCTTTTTTAACCTGTTTTATCTTATCTAGAGATGGTAAGGAAGAACTTGCTGGAGGTTAGCAGTGCCTCTGTAGAAAGTTGGATGGTAGCTTTTCAGAGGAAACATATGCAACCTCTGCTCAAGAAACCAACATTTAATCTTAGGAATCTGCTAAATTGTTGTCTGGTGTCTAACCTTCCATTTTTGAAAAATTTTATAGGGAAGATTATGGTGAGACAATTTTGGGTGCCTAAGATGATCTGAACCTGAAACTGCATTGGTGGTATTGATAGACCTCCTCCTGGTGGTAGGCGAAGATTGGATCTCCATGCTGATTAATACTTCCTGCTTTTTCATATGGTTGGTCATGGAGAGTTGATGGGGACATAGCTTCATTCCTCCCCCCCCCCCCCCCGATGATGGGATCAGGCAACTTTCTTTCCATGTGCAAGAGAGCTGATATGTAGAATTCCACAGGGTTCTACCTGTCTTCTCTCCTGGGAGGGTTATTGAGGAGGTCTGTGGTGGGTGTGGTTTCAGTAGACTGATGATACAGCTCCAAATTTCTGCTGCTTAGCCTAATGTATGTGTGAATTAGGGCATGTCTGAAAGTAAGCTCCCGCAGTTCACTCAGGATAAGCCCAAAGCAATACTGGTAATTTGAGGGAAGCAGCCAGAAAACAATTATAAAATGATAGTCCTCTTTTATTGAGGATTGATGTATGCTGGTTGTTAGTAGATCTTGCAAAGTAGACTTGCTAGCTACTCAGCTAATAAGTAACAGTGTCTAGGAAGACATTTTTTTCTATCTTTGTTTAGTGGTGAGAATGGATCATTTTGTTGTGACATGGGTCTTGTTACTGCAGTCCATAATATGCACTGAGTTCTTCTTTGGTTTCAGTTGGGGTGATGGTTTGGTGTTTGCATTGGAGCTCCTCTGTATGAAGGAGTGGATTCTGTGGCAGACTGTTTTTGGTGGCGGGCCCTTAACTTTGGAGCCTGCTTTCTTCTCCTCCCCCCACCACCCAATCCTTTAAACCTGCATTCTGAGCCCTGCTCTACGCTTGCCGCACTTTTCAGGGGCAGTCAACCAGAGATACGCAAGGTACACAAAATACCTTGCGTATCTCCCGATGACTTACTAACTAGCCCTTACACACTTTGCTAAAGTGACCAGAAATGCCGTCTGGTCGCCCTAGTGATACGCCAGTTCCAGGGCTGGAGTTACAAGGCTGAACTCCAGAGTGATTGAGTATGTGTGCACAGTTTGTTCAATTGAACTCAGAAGAGTGGGCTGACAGCAGCAATTTTGCCACTGTCAATATAGACCAGTGGTTCTCAACTTTTTGCAGGTTGCAACACGCTTGCTGGTGTATTGCAACTCTACAGGACATACCAGTCCACCCCTCCCAGGCCAAATCCAGCTTTCTCCTTGGCTCTCCATGACACATTTACTGCTGTGTGGTGGAACAGAAATGTGTCCCGTCACAGTGGTTGAGAACCACTGGTATAGACTAAGCCTGAATAACTTGATTTTGTTAATCTTCAAGGCATGCTGTAATGCCTGTCTAGTTACGCAGGATTTGGGGTGGGAACAGCACAATAAACGTAGATGTTTGAGAGAGGATATTGTTTTTGCTGTTGTAGGTTCTTTCTTGGTTTTGGAATAGGGACTACTGCCTGTTTTTACTTTTGATTTGATTGTGTGTTTAACTTTTGACAAATTCACCTTTAGGTTAGAGTAGGTGTATTTGTATAAATATGTTTGCTTACGTGTGTAACGTGACTGTACTGCGTAGTAAGGTACATTGGGGAGGCAATAGTCTAAGGATCTTGTAAGTTCAAACAAAAAAACCCTGACCTGTGTTGAAAATCAAAAATTTCCATGAGCTTCATGGTAACTGTGCTCGTAACTGAAGTGGCTTCCTAGGGTGTGCGAGAGATTTCCCTCGTACCTCATTTTCATCATTATGAGTCATAGCCCGCTACTTCTATCACGTATAACTAATCCTCAGCCATGCTGGTCCAGAGGTTCAACGTTCCTTCAGCCTGCCTTCTGGCTATGGGCCGTAGATGATAAGATTACATCTTGCCTTTCACATACAGTTGAGTCAGTACACTTCCTCCATCACCACGAGGTGATGAATAGGAGAGCTGACTTAACTAAACTCTTTGGAGCAGAGACAAGGTTTTATATTTCTTTCAGTGCCACTGTGCACTTGGTTCTGTAATCCTTTTCTGTCTGTATTTCTGTGCAAGGTTATGTATTGGCTCTCATTTCCATTCTAAGCATCTGTCCTTTTAAACTGGCAAGAGGGATCTAAGTGACTTAGTTTTTTGGCTATTATTCCTTTTTTGGAGGGTAATAGGAAGTTCTACTTGAGATATGGTGGGTTTTGTTCGTTAGTTTCAAGGGAGACTGAATTATTGGTGGGAGTGTAACTGTGGAAACACTTCTATCAAGATGGTCTTGCAGCATCTCCTGAATATGGTCACTAAGTTAATCTAATATCTTCTGGAAGTCTTTTCCTGAGCTAATGCCCCCCAACTGGGAGTGCATTATCTCCTTTTCACCTGCTTGATTCTGGACTTCGTGCTTTGCATTGTCCTCAGAGGAATGCAGTTGCCTTAAGTGCTCATGGATGAAGAGAGAGTCTCTCCTATAGCTCACATCTGGTCCATTAACAGATTTAAAAGTTAGAAACAAGTTCTTGAACAGGCAGCAGAAGCAGACTGAGTCCTAGTCTACACTTAGTGGGCTTTTCGGCAGCAGTCAATGGCAGATATGCAAAGCATGTAAAATATCTTGCATATCTGCCGACGACTTTCTAAGCCACCGAGACACACTAGGGCAGTGGTTTTCAAACTTTTTTCCTTAGAAGCCAGTTTAAAAAAATCATTTATGCTGGTGACCCAGCACTTATATCTTCGAGCAATGCATTCCAGTCTTTTGGCAGTGGCAGCGGCAAGTGCCGCAACCCAGTACTGGATCCTGACCCTAAGTTTGAAACCACAGCACTAGGGAAAGGCATTTGCAGTCAACTTTCAGCACTCCAGTTAGGGGGCAGAAGTTTTTGAAGCGATTTCTGTAGCACAGCAGCAAGTTCATACTTGTTATTGCATCACACCTGGAAGATTGTGCTGACAGTGGCGATTTTGCCACTGTCAGTCTAGACATACCCTGAGTAGAGGGACTGGAATGCAAGTTTGAATGGAAATTTTGATTTAAGCCTTGGTGAAGGCAGACAGCTGCGCTTTGCATCAGCTGGAGTCTTGTACTGTGTTCAAATTTCAGTTTCAGTCTCTAGAAATTCACTGTACCTATTCAGTTCATCCTCTAGATATGTGTTGAGGGTCTCTTTCTTCAGACATAATTGAGATCCATCTTTACTCCACGTCCTCTACATGCATTGGCTCCAGAGCTAGGATTGCCAGCTGTCCAGTTTTCAACTAGAAAGTTAGATCAAAACGGGGACAGTGTCCAGAGACACTAATAATCTGGCTATCAGCAATGACTGGTGGCAGAAAAAGCAGCGACTTCTGCTAGAGCCTGAAGGAGCACTCAGGAATGGCTTCTGCAGAGAAAGGTAACAGTGGCTCCCCCACCCTGCTCCTGCCTCAGTCGGCTCCTCAGCCTTGGATTGTGGCCCTTGTTTCTCGGTCCTGTCCCCTGTCACCCCTGTAGTGTGGCTCTCATTCCCTCCCCAACCTGTCATCTCCTCACCCCCTGGAGTGCTGCTTTCCCTTGAACATCCTGCCCACTCACTCCTCTTCTAGAGCAAGGGTCTCCAACTCAAATCACCACCAGGGCCACATGAGGACTAGTATGTTAGCCTGAGGGCCGCACCACTGAAACCTTTTCGTCCAACGATACTGCAAATATCGGTAACAATAGTGTCGTTGCGGGCTGCAGGAAATAGCTTTAGGTGCCGGGTGTTTGAGACCCCTGGTCTAGAGTCCTGCTTGGTGGGAGGTGGGACCTTGGGGAAGATGAAGAGCAAGGGATGGGGGAGGTACTGGTGCTTAGTGTCCAGCTTTCACAAGTTAGAAGGTTTGCCCACCCTGTACAGAATACAGACTAAGCCTCAAGCCTGAGCAAATGCATTCTCTGTGCAAAAAAAGGACAATGAGCTGGTTTGAATGTCAACTGCTTCCTTGCATCTCGGGCAGTGTACAGCTGCTGGGTTCTGCTTGTCCTTTCCCTCAGGTCAGTCACTAAGGCCATGTTTACACTGCACAGTTTTGTTGCCTGTAGCAGGGCTTGACAAACCCCAGGTGCCAAATCACCATGGTGACCCGTGTTTGTAGCTTGGTGCCTAACTCTGCTGTGGAAAAGCAGCAGAGCAGGGTGCTCTGGTGACCAAAAATGGGCCTATAGCTATGTTGGCTGATACTTCAAAAGAAATAAAAAAAAAAAAAGCCCCCCCTCACTTCCTAGCTGACATGGTTATGTTGGCAAACTCCCTGGTATATACAGCTATGCTAACAAAAGAGACTCAATACTTTTTAAGCTGCTATCCCTCATAAAAATAGTAGTTTTTTTAAATAGAAAATATTGCATGGTGTGATGCATTACAAAGGTTTTGTAACACAAAGATTTGCAAAGTGAGGCAATAAAAGAGGGATGCAATGATTTTTTAATGAGTAGAATTTGAGATTCTTACTCTCCTTCTGTAGTCGAGTTTTCTTGGTGGAATATGAAGATATGTATGCAGCCTAGAAACCTTTATTGTTCTATCAACACCATGTTCTAAAACTGTCAATATGCAGCTCAAATTAACTTTAAAATTGGGTTATAGTGGTTGATAGAAACTGGAATGTGGAACAAAAAGATAGATGGATAAGAAATAGAGAATTCATTTCCTTATTAAATTCTATATTAAAAAAAAAGTTAATATTTCTTACAGATTTGATATTTGGATGAAACACCCACAGTTGAGTACTATGATACAGGCATTTACCTCTGTGGTGTTGATTTCTTGTGAACCAGATGACATAGGGATAGAAATATTTCCCTGTCATAGTGCTCCAATGAAGATCGCTTCAAGCTAGATGGGTTGTGTAGGGCGGAGAACTTCTAAATGGTAAACTCAGTTAGTGGAACAACTATTTTCCATTGAACTGACATAGTTGCTGACACACCCTGAGTCAAAACAAGGCTAAAGATTTCTGTTTATTTAAAGGCAAGATGTGATATCAAGGATTCAACTGGGAGGAGAAAACTTGCAGTAAAAGTTGTTTGTATCCTGTAATGAGGATTCTTTTTTTTTTTTTTTTTTTTTTTCGAAGAGAATGAAACTAGATGCATAGGTGTATAGATTAAAATTTGATTTTATGTTGTTTTATAGCTGTTATTTATACTTACTGTTCATCTTCAAATATGAATTACCATTTCAGATGTACAGTACCTGTCATTTTTAGAGGATGTGTTTTACATATCTGGATTATATTATTGATAGAAATCATAGGTTTCTGCTCGCTAATTGTGGTGAGAGCTTCCAAAGTGAATCCTAATACTGGAAGACTAATTCTTTCTCCTTTTCAATACATTTTTCAAGAAAAGTTGTGTATGAGAATTTGAATTTCCAATAGTGACTTAGCTATCAAAGCAAACTCTTGGATGGGTTACAGTAACTTAAATTTTTGGAACTTAATAAAGTAGATAGTCCATTAACTGAGAAATTCTTTTCATGTGAATGTAATGGGTTTTTTTCCTCTAACTATCATGCAGTACCAGACCTGTTACTTGAAACATTTTATAGTAACTTTTCATCTGAAAATTGTGGCAGTAGTTGAACATTTATAATGTATTTATAACATCTGTATTTTCTCCTCCCTTCCAGGGTAATTTGTTATTCAAGTCCTTTAAGTATTCTTGCACAACAAGGAGAAAGAAGAAATACTTCAGTGAATGAATAATCTTTGCTTTTATAGCATTTTTCTTGAGAAGTGGATCTTTGAATGAGGATGACAATGGAAGAGATGAAGAATGAAGCAGAGACCACTTCTATGGTTTCCATGCCACTCTATGCTGTTATGTATCCTGTTTTTAATGAAGTAAGCTATGTTCTCCTGTTCATAGTGTAATATTCTTTTTTAACACTTGAGAAATCTGAGGTGCTTGAAAACAAAAGGCAAGTGGCACACTGGCATATACTATTCACTTTGATGGGCAAGGATTTCCTCTACCAAAGCCTAAACTCCAGTATTCACTGTAAAATGTATTTCTTTACATTTCTTCACCCTCCTTACCTTTGAAAGCCATCAGCAACATTTAAAATAATCTTGGTTTTTTCCTATCTTATTTTGCCCTGGATCTTTTTCCACTTCTAGTTTTGCAGAGAGGAGGAGAACTGCAAGTGTGAGAGGGATGTCAGGCTGCAACTATAAAAAAAAAAAAAAAAAAAAAAGTAAACTTAAATTAGAAAAAGAGTCTCTCACCCCATTGCCCACCTAAATTTTAAAAGAGAGGAGAGTAGGATGCAGCCTGTCACTATAAAGTAGTGCCTATTCTAGGGAATACTGCTCCATTAGGGAAGTTCTTTTATTGCCTCAGTTTGTGCCTTGAGAAGTAAAGATGTGATTTAATGTAATTTTAAATTAAACAAAAAAAAAAGTGATCTCATCTGGTGCTGGAAAGGTAAGCACTTTGTGGGGCTGAGAGCAAAGATGAACACCTGTAGGCTTTGATACTTATAAAGTTAGATTTTCACTCAGTTACAATGGTAAGAATCTGAAATGCATAGCAGTAATCAATTTTATCACCGATCACTGTAGTGGATTACTGATCTATTAATTTAAATGGTCAGTGAACAGACACAGTGTAGTAAAATCAGAATAGAAATAGCAGATAAGTCATGGGCCAGTTCAATTTTTTATATTCCAGATGTGCCTAAAGACCAGCCAAGGTTGTCTGTATATGCTCTGTGGTGGGAAATTTAAACTCTGAATACAGGGCTAATCAAAGAAATGTGGTAAAATAAGTGCCAGATTATAAAGTTACACATACATTATGGTCCATCCGTAACTAAAGAGGATATTGAACAGCAACGAAAAACATTTAATTCTGTGGGACAAGAGAAATGCCACCAGAGAATTAAAAGAATTGGCCAAGAAGCTGTTTAAATCATTAATGCTGATTTTTGATGAATCTGGAATCATTGACTTTATTCCAGTCCTCTGGAACTTCCTTAAAGTCATCATAATATTTTTAAAAGGTTAAATGACAGTACTGTGTGACCATACCAAGTAGACTGACATGGGCCCCAGGCAGAGTCATGGAAGGCTGATATGGGACATTGAAAAGAAAAATAATAATAATAATAAAGGGCATAAACAATGCCAGTCAACTGGTTTAATGGAAAAAACTTAGTATTTATTCATGTGATCATATATTTGTCTGATGATATACTATACCTTCTTTGACTTAGTTCTACATAGTAATCTGATTTTTTTAGAAGTGCCATGCTGGGCTGGCACTAGGCGGTAAGCAGCCCCTGCATAACAGGGGGAGCTGGCATTTTGAGGGGCATCAAGGGAACAGCGCCATGGTGCTCCCCTGATGACGTCACTAATCTGCGCTGGCATTGCTCTGCTCCAGGGAGGGCGCCATGATCACCAGCGCCGGCCCTGGTGCCATGCAAAATTAATGGAGCCCATGCTAAGTTGATGAGAAATTAGTTGACTGATAGATTGCAAAAGGAGACTAAATGGGGAACTGTCATCTCAAGAATTATAGTATTTTTAGTGGAGGTCCTGCAGTCATCTGTTTTGAGGCTGAACGTAATCACTATCTTTACGAATGAGCTAAAGGAAAAGATTAAAATCATTATTGGCAGTTATGCAGGTGACACAAATTGGAGTGATAAATATGATAGAAATAGATCAGTGATATGGATCAGCCTAGGTCACTTGCAAACTTTGCAATTTGAACATTTGTTTTAATATGGCAAAATTGAAGGACATACATCTAGAAACAAAGAACATGGGTTTTACAAGCTGGGAAGCTATCCTGGAATGTAGCTATAATGAAAAGAGTGTAGTGTCATAGTAGACAACAGTTGAATGTGATTTACCAGTGTGATACTGTAGCTAAGAGAATGAACATAATCCTTTGGAAGCCTAAGCAGGAGATTATATATTAGAAATAGGGATGTGGCATTACTCCTCTACGTAGCATCGGTGAAACAGTTGCTGGAATACTGCATCCAATTTTGGAGTCCTCATTTCACAAAGATGTTGAAAAATTGAAAATGATTCAGAAGAGAACTACACAAATGATTTGAGAGCTCAAGAAAATGCCTTTTAGTGAGTCTTATGGAGTTCAATCTTTTTAATTTATCTAAAGTATGAAGTGATGCAGGCCCAGTCTACAAATACTTACACAAGGAAGGAGAGACCCAGTAGTAGTGGATGCCCTTCAGTCTAGCAGAAACTGGCATGATGAGATCTAGTGACTGGACACAAAAGCTGTACAAATTCAAACTAAAAATAAAAGGCAAAATTTTAAATTTGAGGCTAATTAATTTTTGTAACAGTATCTAGGGAATGGAATGGATTTTCCATCACTTAATATCTGTAAATCAAAATTAAATACCTTTTTTAGGCATCTTGCAGTTCAAATGGATGATATGAGTGATGCAGAGGCTATTAGGTAAGGTTCTTTTTAGGCGATCAGACAAGATTATCATAAAGCTCCTTGTTTGCCTCGATATCTGTGAAAGCAGATGTTGCTTCAACAATTAAACTGTCTAAAATGTAAACCTGGCAAATGCATGTGTTTGTCCTGTGAATCTATAGTCTCAGTTAATGGGTAAGGCTTATCTTGTTGAGGAAATAATGATCTCAGGAGAACGTTAACAGTGGCAGAAAGAAATATAGACAATAGAAATGCACAAATTGGAATTTAGGGAAAAAAACAATAAAAACTTGTTACTAGCGTGATTCATTTTTGCTGCCTTTTAAAAAGTTTCAGTTAGAATAAGATGAAAAGAACTAACCTTTTCCTTGGCATAGTTTGCCCTTGAAGACTAAGAATTATGAGTATTCCCACTACTGCATGATACTCTGTGTAGTCTTCATGTGTATGCTTAATTTTGTCAAGTAAAACCTTTGTGATAATTGTTCACAATTCAGAATGAATTTTTCTTCTCTGCAAGTTCATAAGAGCAATAAATGCTAGTACTTAATTTTGTTTCAATAACAATATGTAATCCAGTTTTACTGATTTGAAATATCCCATTATCTTTCCAGTGTGGAATTAATTAAGCTGAGCTTATGTCCTTGAGCTTGACAAGAGACTCTCTTTACGTGGAGTGAATACTGTATTCTTACAGTGGCCCAATTAAAACATTTTGGGTCATAATTTATTCTAAAATGTATCCTATATTGTAAGATTAAAGTTAGTTCTTAACTGTGGTATCCTTTTCCCAAACTGAGCCATTCCTGCAACTATTGGAGGTAGTTCGGACTTGTTTTTGGGACTTCAGGTTTTGGTCAAACTACTTATCTTTGGATCAGATTCTCTGACTTCAGGAGCACACAGTGGAAGATCAGCACTCCTGCCTTATCCATTAGTTTTTAAAGCTTATTTAGGGACAACAGTGATCAAAATATTCCCTTCTCCTTAGTGGTCAAATTTCCAAGCTTCTGTCCCTCAAATGAGATCATCCACTGACTACCTCTTTTTTGTTCCATCCTTCCTGTTACAACATAGAATACTAAATAGAGATTCAAAGGTGATTACTGACTTCTTGTTCTGATGAAATTAGTGTTACTAATAATTGTAAACTTTCATTGCAGCTAGAGCAAGTAAATCTATCTGCAGCTCAGACCCTGAGAGCAGCCTTTATTAAGGTGAGAAACTAATAAAGAATGATTATGGTGTTTGAGTGACATATAACTTTTAAACATTTGAAGCACAGTTTAAAATATGTTTTCAGCTTTCTTGCTGTATTTTCCCTTTGTGCCATCTTGCTTTAGAAGCTATATTCGGTAAGAATCAAGTGGCTTACAAGAAGAGTACCTGGTTTTCACCTGTTTGGAAAGCCTGATGGTTTTGTTGCTTTGTTAGACTGTCTCAAACTTGTATGATTGATTTTAAAAGTTTGTGTTGTACTGTATTGCATTGGGGGGGGGGGGCGTCTTTTGTGTAATTGCAAAATGCACTGATATTAAGCAATTCAAATTGATATAAAAACCTTACTACAAGATACTTGTAAAAATCATCATTAGGAAAGACTTACTAACAACCGCTATATCATATTAAATGTATAGTAAGAGATGGTGGATTCTGAATGTTCTGATCAGAGCTTTAGACAGATAAATCATTTCAGTAGAAATTTTATAAGGAACCTCATTGTTTCCATTTTTTTGTGCCTGGTTTTCGTCTGTCCCACCCCCTCTACCCCTCCTCCCCTGTTAGGAAGTAATTTGGCTCTAGGCTAGTTCACGTTATTGCTTTTATAGATTATACTGATAAAACCTTGTCTGGAATTAAGATGGGGAAAACTATGTTGAAAATTGAAATATATTTCTTTTGCAGTAGGGGTGAGAGTCTGCTGTGCCTCTAAGGCAAGTGTCGGCAACCCTGGTCAAGTGTGCCAGACACAACATGCACAACCATTCGGAGTAGCATGCAGGGCTCCCGGTCCCGCAGCTGTTGGCCCCGTCCTGCCAACAGGACCTGGGGTCATAACTGCAGGGGCATGGCAGCTTCTGGTAGCCCCAGCTCTCACTGGAGGGGGGGCGTGGGCACGGTCAGCAGGAGCCACCATACACGTCTCTTGCAGCCCCAGGCCCTGCTCGGGAGCAGGGTCACTCCTGTCCCCTGATGGCCCCGCCCCTGGCACATGCTGAAGGTGCAGGAGGCAGGGCTGGCATGGGCACTGGGAAGGTTGTTGACTCCTGTTCTAAGGGTATGTCTACATTGCACACTCTGACTGAGCTTTTACTCAAGCCCCACTTCTGCTCACAGACAAAAAATCAGTCTGACTTGGGTCAGCGATCACTTAGGGCTTGAGTCCTAGACTCCTCCTGTAGCGAGTCAGAACCCTAGTCTTGCTGTAGCTCACATCCAAGCCTTGTCATGTTTATAGTTTGGGCTCAAGTCATAGGATTGCATAGTGCATTATGGATGTGTTAGCAAGGCTGTGAGATCTGGATCCAGCAAGTGTAAAGCCAGGTTTATGGTGCATTATGGATACTGTAGCATGGACTTGGAAACACTTGAGTCCAAAAGCCCAGATTCCTATCTTAAGAGGTTTGGCACAACTCATAGCCCAAGGAGTGATTTTAAGCCAGATTAGTACCCATCTGAATCTGAGCTGTTCTGGTGAGTACAGAGGGGTCTGTCTGAGTTATAGTAGCCTTCCTTCAGCTGCCCAGGAGCATGAAGAGTGAAAATATGCAACCCAGTTTTACTGATTTGAAGAATCCCATTATTCAGCTATACACCATGTTTAGTTGAGGTGATGTCCTCTTTCTGCTGTTGCTGTGCTGGGATACTCTTCCCTCAACTGTGTATGGGACTTTCAGGACCCTTTACACCACTCTACTACTGTTAAGTAGCATAAAGGAGTTGGAACAAGAGTCAGATTTTTCACTCAGACTTATTTTCATCAGTGGGACAACTCTTACTGCAGTACACATTTCATTGTTGCCTTGGTTTGACATCATTAAAGTTCAGCTGCCCTCTAACCACCTCTTTCAATGTATTTTGGAATGACATTGTGGAATTTCCTGTTTAAACAAAAATGTATATGAAAAGGGAAAACAGAGTAGTTATTAATGAAGGCATTAAATGGTAAACTTCTCCAGGCAAGGCCGTTTTGTGAAGAACTACACGTTTGTGCTATATAGAACTATATCAGTAAGCAGTCAGGTTGATTTGGGTGTGGACAGAAAGGGATCTTGAGTCAGAGTCTGGGTTTAGTATACAGTACATCCTCACAGAGCCCAGCACCCTGATACAATACCATTGGTATTGCTTGTTAGCACCAAATGTAGCATGATAGTATTATCTCAAAAAATGCTATTAATGAGTGACACACTTCATTTAACATAGGACTTACAATGAGGTCTAATGTCCAGAGTGCTGTAGACCATCCCATTGTTGGCAGTCACATAAAAGGCACAGGGATAGGTGGAAGTAAGAGCATTTGATAAGTCAAGAGAAACTTAATTCATAGTCCTCTAAAGAGTCCATTCTGTGCACAATTCACAAAATTGCATGGATATTCTCTACTGTTGTAAGAAAACTATCAGTTGCAAATGAAATCTTGATGTTCTCTTTATGCTTTTTAGCCCTTTAATATTAAACGGAAAGGTTAGTAACTCTGAAAGTTTTCTGATCCTCTGGGTAGTAGCAGCAGCAGGTAGAGCATGAATTAGTATAAAAGTTGCCTTCTAAATGTTCTAGTCAGTAGCTTCTTACAGGACATTGGGCTTTTCCTGGGATTCCAGCAAGGTTCTGTTGGCTATCCACCTGCAGTAATCCTGACTTTCAGTCAGCTGTTATTATGGTAATTGTATTTTTGAGGACTTCTCATCAGGTGACATAGAACCTTAAAAAAAAAAAAAAATTGTTGGTGCCAGGAATTACTAGTCTAGTGCCTGGCAGTACTTGGTGTTCTAACGTGCTTTGTTTCTTCTTGATCAAAGCCTCGCCATTACTTCAATGTTCTCTACTCCTTTTGCTATGTTCCAGTGTCAGCATCATTCTCTGTATCAGCTTTGAGTCTAGCTGCTCTGGCTTCCCATTTTGTCACGCACCTCAGTGCATTGCTCTATATCTGTCTCAGCAGTGGTTTCCTCAATGATCTTAGAGGTACAACGTACTGGTGCTTCTTTTTCCTTTATTTTAAGTGAGGCAGCCAAGGAAAGGGGATGATTGTAGGTTCCAGTCATGTCACTGCACAATGAAGCAGTGTCAAAAAGCTAGTGCTGACTTGCTCTAAATCAGGGTCTCAAAAATTTTCATAAGGCTGCCCCAGCTCCTGGCAGGAAGGGGAGAAGTGCCTGGGCTTCTCTCCCCACTCCATGTTGGGACTGGGGTCTAGTTGCTCAACTCTCTGGGGACTTCCTTGTTAGTTTCACCGCAAGTTGGCAAGAATAACAGCCCCACAGCTAATATAAGGGATGCAGTCTCTATTTTGACACTGTGTCACCCTAACTAAGCTGATGTAAGCTGTCCTTTCATTGAGGTTGTTTTATTATGTCGCTGTAGCAATGTAGTTGTATCTGTGGGAGGAATATTTTAACTTGTATACCTCTGCTATTCTGTCAACAAAATCTGGGCTATTGTTTACAAAACTCTTTCGTGTAGACTCTCCCATAATCTTTTTCTCTGTGTTCTAGTGTAAAAGCTTTCCAGTTATTCTTTTCTTGAGTTCTAATGAAATTCAAGCTGGCATATGGGTACAAAATAACGTACTCTAATACTGGAATGGAGTCCTGGTATGTCATGGAAGTTTCTACTCCTACTGTCAATTAGCAGACTGCAAGATGCTGTTAAGAGAAACAAACATGACGTGACTAGCATAAATCTTATGGTAAAAATATAACGCCGAAACTAAGAAACACCAGTAATGGTTAATGGGAAGCTTGGTAGATATACAAAAAAATTAAATCCAGCTTTCTGTCAGGAAAACAGAACAGTTGATTTGTATAATAAAGTAGTACATGCATAGGCTGCAGGTGAGATAAATGAATTCAAAATAAAATTATACATTTAACGTTATATAGAAAATAGTTGATTGTATGTATAAAAGTATAATTAATATCTTATTTAATTAAAACGGGCCAGTGTAAAAACATCTCTAATTTTTTGTTTCACCTTTTTTAGGGAGTTCCACTTGGTCTGTATTTTCTTTCTTAGGATTGTGTTCTTTTAAGATGTTTGAATATTCTGTGGTAATGATTTTGAAAAAACAAAGATATGTAGCTCAGATATGTCTTAATGTATGTAGAAGGATGAAATAAAGAACGAGGCCTAAGGGATAGTGTGCTTTGCATAATTAAATGAATATTTAAATTCAAGGATTCTTGTGTTTAAATAGAACACTCTCTTTATAAAGGGGATATATAGTAATAGTAGGCAGAAGGGACTAAAGTAAACATTAGTGGAAAATAATTAAAGTAAAAGAAGCAATAGCTGTACCTGACACTAGTTATGGGGTTATGCAGATCTTTTGTAAAACCTGCAGAGAGTGTCGTCTTCCGTTACTGACACTGTCAGAAGAAACAGTGAAGCAATGAAAAAGTGGTAGTGATGTGAGAGTTATCAGGACAAATTGAAAATTACAGTATCTTTGTAACCTGGAAAGAATATGGTTGAGGGGGTTAAATAGTACTTTATAAAATGTCTTCTTGGCTTCAGTGTTAAAATAATTTTAATGTTTTAATTTTTATTTAGAGGGTAAACCAAGAAGGCAAAGAGAGTGTGTGAGATCCCTATAAGTACTTTTCATGGAAATGTGTAGATTCACTTACTGAGCAAAACTGCTGTGCAAAAAAAAACCTCTTCAGTGGCTCAAAAAACATGGACACCATCAGTGGAAAAATACTTTACAAAATGGCCTGCTGTTATGAGCTTATTCCGTTTCTTTAGTGCCTAATAATTTGATCTTGTATGTACAAAGTATTGTCCCATTGAAATTCAGCTTTGTGCTTTAAAATGTCAATCAAGTCCTAAATTTTTGTAATCAAAATGTGCTTTGTAATATAGGCTGAAAAAGAAAATCCAGGTCTCACACAAGACATCATTATGAAAATTTTGGAGAAAAAAAGCGTAGAAGTGAATTTTACAGAATCTCTCCTACGTATGGCAGCAGATGATGTAGAAGGTATTTATCGTCTCTGAAGATGGGAGGTGGGAACTGCATTCTACCCATGTTTTCTGATATTGATGGGTAAAAGCCTACCTTATGATGCTGTTTTCTGAGACAAATGCTACGTTAAATCTGAAAATTAGCATAGAAAAGCTGTCACAGTTTTCTGTTTGTGGACAGCTTTCTTCTTTATAAGATCATAGCCTGTCAGGGTCAACTGAGGTGTGATTATTACTAATTGAAACTATAAGTGAAACCTGTACTTCCTGCTGTAGTGAATACCCTAGTAATTGTGAGCATTTTTTTTTAAAAATCCTGATACAGGATAGCAAAAAACCTATTAGAATGAGTACTTTTGTAGAATGAGTATTTCATTGGCCACAGTGATCTATCTTTCATTTTTATTGTTCTCTGTAATTGGAAAGTCATAGTTCAGCTCTGCAGTGAAAATGATATGAATTAAAATGTATGTGCCTGTTATTCACTCAGTATAGTCTGAAATCTATCTTTTCTGTATGTCAGGAAGCAAAATGCTCTTTCTGTCATGGTGGTGCTTCCCCTCTCCCATATAATCAGAAATGCACCTGGAGGGCTTTTATTCCGTTGGGTAACCTTTTGTTAATATTGAACTGGATTAGCACAATCCAGTCATTTCATTTAGTAGTTTGTCCCTGGATTATGTTTTTTATACATTATGTCAAAATAATGTTCTGTTTTTGTTGAGTTGATAGAAGTAAATAATGGCATTTATAACAGACTGTGCTCCTGTTGGTATTATAAAATCTGTTGCGATCTCTCATACATGCTTAGTGTCGATCTGTGTATTTCTTTTAAAATCTGCCTTTGAAGTATTGATGGTGCTTCAGAATAGCAATATTTGTAGAGTAACTGGAAATATACTTGAGGATAACAATGGAGTCTTGTAATATTTTTTGCTTCTCAGAGTATCTGATTGAAAGGCCAGAGCCGGAATTCCAAGACCTAAATGAAAAGGCACGAGCACTTAAACAGATCCTCAGTAAGATTCCTGATGAGATCAATGATAGAGTGAGATTTCTTCAGACAATCAAGTAAGTGCTGCTTTTTGTATTTATCTGTAGTTCAAGGTGAAAGCATTGACTTTGATATTAAGACAATATACGTTTTAGTGATGTGATGTAGTACTTTTAATGTTCCTTGAGCTTTTGGCAGTACTATGCTTCTCAGGAGGAATGGGCCAGCCCATTCAGAAAGCATGACCAGGCTCTGTCTGTCTGTTACAGGATCTGGGGAACATACATTATATCTCTATAAAACGTGGAAGAAGCAGTGGGGCACTGAGATATTTTGCATGGCTTTCTGCTGCACTTTTGTTCTGTGGTTAAATAGCATTTTAGTTTCCATGATCCTGAAAAGTTAAACTGCAACCAATTTTGCTTATGTATTTATGAAGTCATTTTACTGAAATATCCTAAAGCAGTGGCTCCCAGCCTGTGGTCCACAGACCACTGGTGGTCAGTTAGGGTACTGCAGGTGGTCTGTGGGTGTGGGGGGGAAAGGATAATTACTGTAGGTAAATGTACTGTGATGAGTGCAGTATGTTTTTGAGTGAGTGTGATAAATTATTAGAAGTGGCTGTGTTTTTAATACCCCTGGATATACAAGTTTGACTCCTGTCAGCCATAGGCTATGTTAAAAACATTTCAAACGGTTTGTTTACATGGTGGTCCACAAAAGCTTTTGATGGTGATTTAGTGGTCCTCAAAGGGAAAGGTTGGGAACCTAAAGATATTTATCACACACTGTACTTACATATAGAGACTGTATTGTCATCGTCGTCATCATCATCATCAAAATATTTGTTAGCACTGTGATTTACAGGAGACGACTGATCATGCAAGTAATTGGTAACTACATGAGATTAGAAACGTTACTACCATGGCATTGATTTGTTCTGTGGTATTAAGCAAATCACTCAGGTTATGTCTTCAGTGCCACACAGCAGGGCTGTGTAGAATGAATAGTATTCCACTGAGCAGGTCCATGCAATCAGAGAGCACTTTCTGGATGACTCCATTAATCCACCTCCCTGAAAGGAGTAAAGCTGCAACAAGAGGGAGTTTCCTGTTGATGGAGTGCTGCGAAGTCACCGTGCTATGGGAACGTCATTATATTAACAGTAGATCTGCAAGCTACATTACATAGCTTCCGTATCTCCCGCCGATAGCCGTTGTCAGTGTAGGTCAAGCCTCACCTGTTTTATGGATTTGTTAATGTTCATGAAATGTAATAATAACATGATATGTGCTGGGAGTTGTTCAGTTTAGCAAAAGATGCAGCTTATTTGAGAGAGGTCGAATCTATTGCTATGTTGATTAATCCCAGTATTTTATTATTATGATATTTAACTTGTACAATTTGTGTTTTAATTACTTGCTTTGTTTGTTTTTTAATGGATTTTGAATGTGCAGAGGTAATACTAACTGATGAGAGATTTTTAGAGGGATTTGTGTAATACGTAAACATACACATTTTAGAACTGAATTTCCTTGGTTTTGAGACTTTCCATACATGTTTTAATATCTTATATCCAGGCTAAATATACTATTGCACTCAAATGCCAGTAGTTTATCCCCACCACCAACACAACTTACTGTATGTTCCCTACATACACATATACAGTATTTGTGTGTGCAGTGAATACTGTTGAATGAAATTTTCTTCATGTTGATTAGCAAGTGTATGCATTTCAACTATTGTCCTGTAAAAGTCCTTTTTTACTGCACTAGCTGAAACATCCTGGCTTCATAAAGTGTTGGCTTGTTGTATTTTGTTAACAATTTAAAAATTGTTTCCATTTGTCAGTTTGACTTGTTTTTCCCCAAGTGCTTGTCTTAAAGTGTAGCAGCATTCATTTTTAGAGCTTGAAATTTCAATAAAAGGGTTGAGGATAGTGTCTTTACTTTTTATAAAAGAGGACAATGCAGGAGGTGGGGTGGAGGAAGAGATGTTCATGTTCCAACACTGCTTCAGTCCTGTGTGGCCTTGAAATGCACAAGCTCAGGGGAACAGTTACGTAATTGAAAACCGCTAATGTTAAACGTGGAACAAAAAGGGTCAGACAAAAATGTTATATCCATGCAAAACCTTAAACTTGATTTATTTGGCTGCTTTCAGTGGATTTTGGATTCACTGTGCTGTACTGATGTATTGATACAAAGTGTCAGTAATTTCTCAAGCAGGAAATAGCCAGTGGCTTTCTCTCAAAAGACTACCTAGATCTCTGCATTCTGCTCAGTGACTAGAGAATAGGATTATAAACATCTTAAAATGGAACTTTTTGTTTGAGAAATATAGTAATAAAATTTCATATGAAGTGTAATTTTTCTACATTTTATATAACAATGCTGTTAAAATAGTGCACACAAAGATTTTTTTATATAAAAAGGAGACAACACAGTTAACTACTCTTTTGACCACTCTAAGTACAGTAAGAGGGATGCTAGGTCATCTTGTTTTGAACTGATTTTAAATCCTACAAAACTAGATGCTGTTGAACACATTAATCTTATGTACAGGCGAGTGGCATCAATTGCTTTCAAAAGGACTTGCTGTGACCATTTTCTTTCAGCTGGTTTGATTTTATTTATTAATTTACTTTGGTGTTGTTGGACAAGCTACAAGGAATCCCTAACTGATCCCCTTGGTATCCTAAGTATAAAGTACATACTGGATGATTCTTTTCCCTTCCATGTTTGGAACCAAACACCAAGGATCTAATTCTGCTATTAGGTTCACATATGCCACGACACCTTAAGTTGCTGGGAAGTGTGTGTATCTGAAGGCATAGTTTGGCCCTTTCTGTTAAAACAAGTAAGTATGTAGTATTTAACATAGGTTTACATATTATTGGGCAGATGTCAGCTTTCAGCGTATAAAGAGCATATTAAACTTAAGTTTGTTTTAAGTACCATATAATCTGATTAGTTCTTTGCAAAGATCCAAAGGGGCAGCCATGTTAGTCTAGTTCAGTACAACAAACAAACAAGGAGTCCTGTGGCACTTAAAGACTGACAAATACATTTATTGTATGAGCTTTCGTGGAAGAAAATCCCATTTCGTCAAAGCGTCTGATGAAGTGGGATTTTCTCCAATGAAAGCTCATGCAATAAATAAATTTGTTAGTTCTTGGCATTTAGTCTTGCTACATCACATCTAGAATTTATTCTATAAAGTAGAAAATGCTTTAGAAATAAGTGTCAGATATGATTTTTCCCTAGAATTGATTAAAATTTAACATTAAGTTTTATACTAAAGTTAAAAGTTTGTATCTTTTTATTACCAAATAGGGACATCGCCAGTGCAATAAAGGAACTTCTGGACACAGTAAATAACGTCTTCAAGAAGTATCAATACCAGAACCGGAGGGTATGTGAATTAAGATTTTCCAGTAGCATTATGTTAGTACTATTAAATGTAAAGATCTCTAGTTCTTAAAGTGAGACAGTGAATAGTGGAATTTGGCTAGTCATTGACTAGAGATAAGGAAATACAGCTAAAAAGAGACAAGACGAAATGTGACAAACTCAGATCTGTCATGAAGATCATAAGCTATTTTTTATTTTTTTCCAATATGCATGAGTTTTTAATGTTGCATAATGTTGCATCATTAAAAAATAATGTATTAAGGTATAAATGTTTCATTTTGTGGAAGTGTCTGACAAGAATATTAAAAATTCCATTGTCACTTATCTTTCCATTTCTAATTGGTTTGGATTCCTGGATCTGCATGTTTTTAATTTGCTCTTTCTATATTTGCTGCCTTGTCCTTTGGAGCTTGTTACAGATTAGTTACTATGTTTTTCAATGAAGGTACTGAATGAAATTTCTGGTTTAATGGCAGTTTGTATATTTTTAGGCACTTGAGCATCAAAAGAAAGAGTTTGTAAAATACTCCAAAAGTTTCAGTGATACACTGAAAACCTATTTTAAAGACGGCAAGTAAGTATGCTTTTGAATATAGCTTCTCAACAACAAATTTGTGTTCTCCTTTTATGTGTTGTTAGATTACTTGGCCTCATATGGCCATGGTGTTTTTCTTTCATTTCTCCATGTGTCTGCAAAGGGAGAATGAACACGTGTGTTTAAAATTCAAGACAAAGTAATCAGCTGTGCAATTTTGAATATTGTGATTAACTTTCTATAGTTCATGTAACTGAGACCAGGGCAATAGCAAGGTAAGCCAATTAAAAATCTGCACAGATGTTTATTGTCTATAACTAGTGGTTTGTGAATGGCGGTTTGACTGCAGATGTCTACATTATTTACGTGCCCTCTAATTTTTCATCTTAATGCAGTCCATCAAGGTTTATGTCTTTTGTGGTTGGGAATCCTCTTGTATTTCACTGTCAGTTTCGGAAGATCTGATTTCATAGTCAAATATCTTTTGGCAGCAGATGGAATCTGCAACCTACTGGTATTGCTTCTCTGTCACCCTACAGCAGAACCAGCTTTCATTTGACATTTTGTTCCTCAAAGACTGAGAGCATTGTAGAGATGTTGCACCATTACAAAAGGAAAATTTTCCTCAAGCCACTGGTGATCACCTCCAATGGTCGCATTGAGGGACTTGTCATGCTCCATTTGAAATCAGTGGCAGAACTGACATCCGCCACAATGATGCAAGACCCTAATAGCTCACATTTAGAAAACGTTGTTCATAATGCAATGTCTTAAAGTAATTTTCAGACAATATAAATACTACATCAGTTAGATGTAGCCAGCAGACCAATAGCAGGAGAGATTTTGTTTACAAAGATGGGGCAAATTCCTGATGTTGAAAGAATTTTTCTAGAGATAAGTATATGTTTGGCCAAAATTTTTACCTGTGGTGAACTGTATGGTGTTTTAATTACCATAAGAGGAAGGGAAGAATCATTTTTGCTATTCAAATGTGATTGAATCTTTGTATTTGAATCAGCTATTAGAGTGGAGGTAGAAAAGATTGTGGGGAATCCTATCAGGACCCTGAAGCTGGTGGTCACAGTGCAGGGCCTTGATGTTTCAGGGTTAAAAATTCTGAATAGTAGGATTCTCATGTCTCTTAGGGATGTGATGAACACCCAACAAACGGGAGAAATAACAAACTTCTTATAATAATCAGACATCAGTTAGGAGTTCTAAATAAGCCTCATCAAATTGCTAATGATTTTACTTCATCTTTGCAGAGGTCTTCTAATATAGAAATATGCCATTATATGCATGATAAATATATTTGAAAGTAGTAGGGTTAGACATGTTAAAAGGCAAAATTAGCATGGGAAACTGCAAACCTGGAAGATGATGATTAACAAAAGCTATCAGAGCAAACACTACACTAATAATTTATCTGCTGTAGAGTCTTTTATCTTATAATCTTACAGCATGGCAGAGCCAATGCTAGGATTTGGAGTGTCTGAAAAACATTGCTTGAGATCCCCTTTAAGGCTTGAATTATTGAATCTATTGGATGCAAGTGGGGATTTAACTTTCATAAAACTTGTCATGGCCCAAAGCAAATTTTTTTCTTTAAATGGCACTAGAAAAAAGGTGCAGCAATAAAACAAACAAGCTGACAGCAATTTGACAGTTGCGGATTAAGTGAGTGAAAAATCCCAGCTGGGTTCACCTCATTCTTGGTCTCTTTTAAATTAAAGATAACAGCAGTGCTGAAGCAACACAGTGTAGATGCCATGTGGTATGGGGATGAGGGTGAGAATGGCAAGTTAGTTAACACCCATGCCAGTTAATGCCAGTTGGAGTTGAATGCTCACCACTTCTAAAAATAAAGCCTTTAATGACCACTGTTCAACTCTTTTTTGGATAGCTTTGGGATTTTAAACTAAATTTTCAGGAGCCACAAGTATTGAAAATCCTACCATCAACTGCTAGGGTTGTTTACACGGGTAAGGCATGTAAACCTAGTCATCCACGAGCTGTAACTTGAATGGAGGCTTATAGTGCAAAATATCTGAATGTGCTTCACTGTGATGTTTTGCTGTGCTAGGCCCCATGCATAATTATCCAGATTTGGTACTAAAATGTATTGCATAAATGTATTTGTAAATCAGTCCATGTTTGCATGAAACTATATTCTTGGTGTTGAAATGTTTCTTTTTTTTATAACAGGGCAATAAATGTGTTCGTAAGTGCCAACCGACTAATTCATCAAACCAACTTGATACTCCAGACCTTCAAAACTGTGGCCTGAAAACTGTATATGTTGAGAGTTGTACTTTTCAATGGTGGATAGGATACCTTTATATGTAAATTTTAAAGTTCTGACTGTATAAATTATCAGTCCCTCTTGAAGGGATCTAATGCAGGATTATCGCCATCTTACACCATATTTTTGTAAAACATTGTAGCTTAATCATGATCTCACGATGAAAATTTTGCATCACTCTTTGCTATTATCATTCTTTTCAGAATTATAAGCCAAATGAATTTACGCCTTAATGTGTCATTATGTAACATTCCTTATATGAATTGTAAATATTTGGTGTTCTGTTTCTGATATTTTAACTTGAAAGCAAAAAACTGCAAGAATATGTATTTAACAATATTGGTGGCAAATATTCAATAAATAGTTTACATCTGTTAGTTTGTCTATTTGTATATGAACAAAAAAATTGTGTAACCTCTTCCCCTGTAGTTGAAGAATATACACCAGATATAAGAAGTAAAAGAAAATTATGTGGGTGCTTTAGGTCAGTGACATCTTAAATCATACCCTTTAAAAAACAAAACAAACAAAAAACCCCCCACAAAAGTGGGCTTTCCTGTTTTCCTCTTCAGTCTGAGAGCAGACTTCCTTGAAATACATGATCAATTGTTAAACTTTGAGTAAGATATTAAACTTCAATTTTGTTACAAAATCAAAAATACAAAGAACCCAAAAATAGCTGTTTGTTTAAATACAAATGAAGATTAACGGCGAGGTGCTACAATGGGATTATGTTCATGTTGCTGAGAAATTATACATGTAATTTCTCAAATCTGGTTTGCGTCAAATAAAGCCAAAACGTGTAACGAGCATCCCAGTGAGCATCTAATTAGCAGATTTTTTCTTTTTGAATGGCAAGGCTGTTGCAGACTGGACTAGGCACACTGCTAATGTTAGTTTGGAAAGGAACCTTGCACAACACCAGTCCACATCACCTCATTTTATTTATTACTGTCTAGAAAGAGTGGTTCCCAAACTGCGGCCCAGGGGCCAGAAGTGGCCTGCCACTCCCCTCCTGCTGGTTGCAGAAGGTGCTGCTCTCCAAGGACCCATGTGGAGTGCATTGCCACAGGTCAACACGAGTAGTGCAGGCTCCTTGCTGCAGCCACAGTGATGGGAGATTGATGCTTCCTGCACCCATGACTGTACCAGGGAACACAGCAAAGCGCTCTGCCTAGGTCCCTAGGTGCTGGAGTCCATGCTGGAGCCAATGGGAAGTGAGCACTAGTCTCTTGCCACCCTGGCTGCAGAATGGAGCCACTGCCTAGGGACCTAAATCGAGTGCACGGACTAGAGGATGCGTGTGGTTTCCCTGCTGCAGCAAGGAGACTGGGAGACCAGTGAGGAAATCCTTCAGTCTGGCTGCGGCGTGTGGGGGTTGTGGAGAGGCTGTTGGAACAGACTGGTTGCCCTTCAGGATTACAAAAATGATACCCATGGCCCATGCACCTAAAATGTTGGGAGCCACTGGCCTAAACCATTTCACATGTAAGTACTAAATTACAATACTCTATTTTTACATATATATGTATTTATGTGTGCATGTGCCCACACAAAGTTGACTTACCAAATAACATTCTTAACTGTGTGTCCATTATACATGACAATTAATTCATGTACCCTTTTCCATGAAAAAGAACTGTGTCTAAAATTATCCATCTTAGGAAAGATGAGTTGTTTGTATGTTGCAGGCTTCCCATCAGTAAAGGGAGCAAGCTTTTCAGTAAGTGCACATGGCCTGTTGATAGTGGTGAGTGACTCCGATTGTTGCTGATATTTGTAGAGGCAAAATCAGTAGAGTAAGGGTTAGCTAGAAAGTTCCAAACGTTACATCAGGCTCTATGGTGACTACTTCAGATGTTCCAGTACTCTAGACTGCTTGAGTCTAAACGTGGTGCTTTAAAGCAGGAGTCTCAAACTCAAATCACCACAAGAGCCATATGAGGGCCGCAGCGCTGAAAACTTTTCATAGAACGATATTGCAAATATCAGTAACAATGGCGTCGTTGTGGGCCACAGGAAATAGCTTTAGGGGCCATGTGTTTGAGACCCCTGATTTTAAAGTTTCTTAGACAGCTGTGCTGCAGTTTAAACATGAACACAGTTTTCCTAAAAGGAGTTAGCTAAACATCTCAAGCTAAAAGGGGCTTAGATTTTTCTCTGTGTTCCCTGGTGTTTGCAATGTTGATGTAAAGTATCCTTAAAGCTGGTTGCAACTGGAGGAGGGTCATTCAAAAGGGGGAAGGGGGAATACACCAGTGGTGAGACTCAAGGTTACAGGGCTCTCATTATGAGGCTAAAAATATCAGTGTAGACAGTTAGGTTCATGCTGGAGCCTGGGTTCTGAAACTCAGTGAAACAGGTGGGTCTGACGCCCCAGGCAAGCCTGAATGTCTACATGGATATTTTCAATCCAAAAAATGTGAGATTTGTGAGTCTTAATCTGCATCCTGAGACTCGCTGCCTTGGTTTGTTTTTTTGCGGTCTAGACAAACATGCAGACTGCATACTCTTGGGCAGGGAAACATTGTCTCCCTTTCTGTTTCCCTTGCACAGAGGGATCCAGTCCTGACCCTGGTCTCTGAGTACAACCATAATATTTAGGATAAAAGTCACTTTGTCAAGTTGCATCATTTCTTATCTAGTGAAATGCCACTGAAATCAATGAGATTGTGCCTGGCAACGAGCACAATGAGAATTTGTAAGGTTGGGCTCCAAATTTGTTGTATACTGTTTTATAAAAGCTGATTCACTTAAAACTAATCTTATTCTTAATATACAAAAACTTTCTTTTACAGGAGGGCTTTATAGTACATTTGATTAAAGGCTTCAGCTCTGCTAGTCATAGTTATTCTGTACTTCTAGTTGTGCTTGCAAACAGCCTTCTAATGCAAACACCTCCATTTTGACCAATAACCAGAGGAGGGGAGGGAAGCAAACTTAGCTACCTTTGTATAGGTTGCCAGGAAACATTTGTAAGCACCAAGAATAAGAAAAGCAAAGGACTCAGAATGTTTCTTTAGTTTTATACTGTTTGGAAGTTTCAAATAAAATTGTAGAGCTCATGAAATGTGTTCAACCAGATAACTGTAATTACAACATTAAATATCACATTAACTATAAGGTAAGTAAAATGCATTTTTAGTAGCTGACTTTCTAATGCCTCTTCAGATAGCAAATAGAAATGTTTGGATTAGTTATAATCACAGGAAGCCAGGTAGATTGTACCTTATACATAGGGTGTTGGAGAACATCTTTAATGATCTGGTGTTTTACAAAGCCAAATTCAAAGTCAAGAGTTAAATTGTTATTTAAATTGATCTTTTCCTCCCTTCACATACATTGTCTCAAAAGTCAAGCTATATTGGATTTCTACAAAATAAACTTTATTTTTAAAAAATTCTTAAAGGACAGGTGCTGAGTGAAGTCGGAGCCAGAAGATGTTAATCAAAGTGAATGAAGCATGAGCTACGGACATCTTTCACTTAATGATTCCCAGCCTAGTGCTGGGTGTCCGATCACAGACGGAATGGAAAACACTGCAGCAATGAAAAATGCTGTGGAACAACTTGAAAACAGACTAAGTATGTATGATCTTATGAAAATGCAGGAGATTTTTAAGGTAAGTGAATTTCCCAATTAAAATATTAATTGAGTTGCTTATCAAGGACATAGGCAGGAGTGGCTAAACCGTGGTTCATGAGCTCCATGAGGCTGCTTTACAATTAATGTGGGACTTCTGGAGCCCCCTGTGCCTCTTCCATACTCCACCTACAAGACAGAGCTTCTGCCCTGCAGCAGGGTGTTGGGGCTAGATGATTTTTCTCCCAGCAGGAAAACGGGGGGGGGGGGGGGCAGAGGCCTCAATAAGTGTGGTCATTCCTGACGTTTTCAATTATATTTACATTGCTACATGATGCAACGAAGATGTGTTTGTCTGCATAAGGTGTTAGAAACAGACAAAATTATCTTGGTTGAATGTAAATTCAATATTAAAAATACTCGCTGTTGGTCGGGTGGGGGGGAGAGTAATCAGGACAAATACATTGCTAACTGAGAAGGGGCAATATTCCCAATACTCCCACTTCATAACAGGGAGGCAACCAAACAAAGGTTTATATTACTTTACCAGGAGCAGCTTAAAATAAAACTCCCATACATATTCAGCATGACACCATACAACCAATGTTCCCTCTAACTACTCGTAGACTGCGTGTGCAAACAATTTCTTTGTGTGTGCAAAAACATTTCTTTGTGAGCACTAATATTAGCACTATTGAATTTTTTTGTGCGCACTTTATTTTGTCGTGTGCGCAGGTTTCATGACCTGTGTGCGTGCGCACACGTGCACAGCTTGGAGGGAACAGTGCATACAACCCTAGGTCTAGCCAAACAATGGGCCATTTACCTAGCACTAGTCTTCAGGAAGCCATTCTGGTTATCGGTGGAGAGATGAGTCAGGCAAATTCTGACCACAATTAGACACGGATCAAAATCGGAAGTTTAGATGATCTTGAATCTCCCAGTTTCAAGCGGATTCTGTGACTTAGATTTAAACCCCCAGATTAGAACCCACCCCACATGTTTTGAGGCTATGTAGGATCTGGAGGTGGAAGTGGCCTGCTTTCTGTGTCCAGTGCAACCAGAATACCATGAGTAAAATCATGGAAGTCATACGGAAATACCCCCATCTCATGAGATTTCTGCCTGTTTTGAGCTGAAATGTCACACAAACATCTTGTGATTTGTGGGAGTCATTTCATCTTGAGTCTTGATTTGCTCCTAAATCAAATTTAGAAATGTATGCTGGGGCAGATTCTGATTTCAGTTACACCAGTGTAAGATTGGAGCATCTTCTCCGTCTACAGTGGCCTCAGGATTCATGGTTACTCCAGATTATGTCTGTGTAAATGACATCAGAATTTGACCCTTTTCCTTTTCAGTCTTTTGCTAATCATGAGATCTGTTGTTGGAGTGCATGAGGCAAAACATTTTCTATGAAGAATGATGACACTGGAGTGGCTGAGCTGCCTTGAGACAGCAAAACAGCACTATGGGATTGAGCTTCCATCCAGGCTCACAGTTTCACAGTAATATTTCCTTGCCAATCAGCTGTGAAAGTGTGGCAGGTTGTTACCCAGTCCACAACTGACTAAGAAATGGTACTAACGTGCCTCTAAAGGAGTGCCCATAAACCAGGGGTTTCCGACTCAAATCACCATGAGGGCTGCATGAGGACTAGCAAGTTAGCCCGAGTGCCGCACCACTGAAACCTTTTCATACAATGATATTTCAAATATTGGTAACAATAGTGTTGTTGCAGGCTGCGGGAAATAGCTTTAGGGGCCACATGCGGCCCACAGGCCATAAGTTTGAGACCCCTGCCATAAATTATCATGTGCAAAATGACGGCAAAGACACAGAGATTTAGGAAGTTAAGAGGGAGCAAAAAGGTTGTGAGGAAAAAAAATGAGTTGTTCAGAGTTCCATCTTAGATTCAGTGCTTTCCTGTCCTCAAAGAGAATAGCTTTTCTCAATACTAAAATATGCCCTCTGAGGTTAGAAGAGCTATTAGGTGTTGTCATCAATAATCTGCACAGTAGCTGCATTCCTAGGGCTTGTCAGCATGGCATGGGAAAGTGCTCTACAGGGGAATGACTGGTAGCACTCTCTGGCTGCCTGGTGTAGACCCTGCCGGGTGCTTTGTTCAGCACCTTTTAGGGTGTGCCAGCAAAGTCTACAAGCCTTTTATTCTACAATTCACATCCCTTTAGATTGCTTTACTCTCTCCTATAGACAACTCCTTACATAAAATATGGGCTGCATCCATAAAGCAAACAGAATTAGGAAAGGGTGGACTTGTGCTCCAAGGCCATCAATTAGGATTTGGGAAATGAGGGGTTTATCTTTGTTCTGTGAGGCTAAATTCATTATGGAATTCAGAAACTATAGCCTGCCCCCCATAATTATAAAGTGACTAGATAAAGTGACAAAATAGTTCAGTGAAGAGAAAGCCCTGTGACACAGCAAAAGGGAAAATACCCATGCTTATTTTTGCATAGTATAATACTTTCACTTACAATGGCGAAGCTGGTAGGGATAACCACTGTGAAACTGGTTTAAATGAGAGGAGGTTCAGGCCTGATCCTTAAGAATAGCCAAATATTTTTAAACTACCTGAATAGGCCACTATGAAATCTAAGTGCTGAAGAAAGAAAAAAATAAATTGGAACTGAGTCTTACTTACAGTTTATATACTGCTGTGAGTAACAGATGTTTTCAGGTAAACTGCTCCAGCAACCATTTCATTTGCACAGAAATGTTTCCTGTCACTGAGTATCTACCTCAGAACACCACAGCTGATCTGTTAGACATTTCAGAGAGGAAATACATTTTGCTCACTTCATTAGACTGCAGGAATAAGAACTCTACTTGTGCTTCTCGCCCAGCAAAACTTTGTGAAATACAGGCAATAATCCTGCCTGAAGATGAAGCAGGGAGCAACCTGTTGAGTCCTCTTCTGCTTGCAGGTGCTTCTCATGAACATGCAAGCAAAGCTGCCATAATTCCCTGCTAAGATATGTTATGATACATAGGAAGCAGTAGACGTTATCAGAATAACGGGTGCAGCTGAGGTAGAAGAAGCTATTGCAACCACATAGTTCATTGGACCCAAATTCAACTACCTGCCTGACACAATGGACTAATTAGTTAGCTAACAATCTATTTGGCCAATCGTCACTCACTGAGTTGTCCAGTATTATGGGTGACCTCAGGCTAGTACTTCATCTGCAGGCAGCTGAGCCCAGCAGGACGTGCTCACGACTGCCTGCTTTACAGGAACTGCAATAACTCATCTATCATTGTTCTTCATTTGCCGATTACCAATATAGACACACTCAGAAAGATAATGATTTAAACAAACAGCACACAGCTACCATTTCTTCTAGTGCAGTACATAACTTGCACATGAAATCAACATAAGAGACAAACAAGAACCAAGTACAAATATCTTTACAGGTTAGAGGGCATTTATTAGTGAGTGCAATACAAAATTGTCATTTCTAGCTTCACAGATATAAATTTGCTTCTGAGCGTAGTTTTTACTTTTCAGGCAAACAGCATCTGTGGCCTTTCGGTTTAATACTCAGAGCAGATAGACTGGACTGCATTTGGATCCCCTTCCTGTCAGTAGCCATGCTGAGTTGGCATAGCTTTCCCTCAGGGGTGTAATTTTAGTACTGGTTTCATATTTGCTTCCAGTTGTTTTGCTCTTGTGGCCTTTGAGACTGCTTAAAATGGCTAGAGTTCATTTTGTACAATGCACACCTGCAAACTACCATTTATTTTCATAGCTGCAGTCACTGAGTTTCCTTTTGGGTATGTTCGGCCTAAGAACAGCAATCTCTACTTCTCTCCAGACTATCAGTCACTGTTCTCGGAGCCTAATTCTGGTAACAAATGGAATGGTGTGTCACCTAACATGCTTAAAATACATGGATATGGCCCAGGTACAATCAACCATCATTTGTGTTTATCTCCAAATTGTCTGTCCCTCTGAATTGCATTTCTGGAACACATGTAGAAGGTTGAAATTTGCTAGGTTGCCTTTATTAAGTCTAACTATGTAATTTTATATCCATCTAAAAACATGCTGGTCGATTCTCTGTATTAAAGTCTTTATATCATGATTTGAGGACTTTAATAGCTCAGTTATGGGTTTGATGTTCATTGTAGGAGTGGGTCGGTGAGGTTTCGTGGCCTGCACTGTGCAGGAGGTAGACTAGATGATCATATTGGTCCCTTTTGACCTTAGAGTCTATGAGTGATACAGAAGCAAATTTCAACCAAATTAAATTTCCAGTCAAACCAATTATACTCACAAATATATTCAGTCAATTATTAGTACTTCTGGCCACCCATATCCATCAAAATAATTTGCAAGGGAAAAATTACATAACAGAGAATAGAAATACTGGCCTTTACATTTATTTTATATTTTTTGGCCTTTACCTTTACTGGCTTTTACATTTCATTTTCTCCTTCCATCTGAATCCTCCAAAATAACCTAAATAGACCAGTATCTTGCCTTTTTGCCTCTTTCCAAAATTACACAGTTTTGTATTATACAGCAAAGATAGTTTAAGAGGGTACGTGGTCTTGCCATGAATGCAGGGGACTAGATTTGATGACCTTTCATGGTCCCTTCCAGTTTCTTTGATTCTATAAATTAATTTATACCCTAAAATACTGGATACAACTAAAATCCCACTAAAACCAATAGGGATATTGCTACTGACTTCAGTGAAAACAGGATGAGACGACAAACTTCTAATTCATATTCCAGTATGTACACACATTGGTGGCATTAACAGATTCCCCAATAGTCAAGGTTGTGCAATATTTCCCATTATAAGACCCTGTGTTAAGCTACTTATAAATTTGCCAGACTTTAACTGTTGTAACTGAAAAATTCACATGTACAGGCAGCCTTAACACTGCCTCATCTTAATTTTTGAATGTTTGATTTTGCAATCTTAATATTCTAACGTGTGTGTGTGAGAGAGAGAGAGAGAAAGTAAAATATATGTGTAAATCTAAAAGCAGTGCACTTTGAAGGTACTATCTGGAATGTGGATGGGAAATTCATTACACCTCTATGTTCTAACTACTCTTTTTATGGGCTTGGCATTATAGTATAATGCAGGTGAAACTTAAGATGATTTTTTGTATCAGTTGCAAAATATAGCCACTCTGTTGAAATGACCCCTTTGTCCACAGCAAAAGGGTATAAAAGTCTCAAAAAATTTCAACTGTGAAACCCAACTTTTTTAGCTGAATGCAACAGCAATGGCAGCAAAAGTAGGAGGACTTCAGTTTTCTATGTATTTTATACTTGAGCTCTTAGAATGGAGTTCAGAAACCACACATGATTTACATCTGTCATACATGACATGCCTAGAAACCTTTCAATGTCTTTAAATATTTCTGTTCAGTTAGGACTGCCATTTTAATATGTCTCATTTGATGATGTAAAGTAGGACCACATAAAAATCAACTTTTATTAATGGTTAATGAGAAATTTCGAACATTGTTTTCAATGTTATAGTCAACCAAAAATATTTTAAAAACTTGCCTTATAAAAACTGTGAAACATTGAATGTCACTGCTTTCTTTGAGAAAAGAGGGCCTAGTTCGATTGGCCATGTTGGCATTAGTATCCAGGTTTCTAGACTCCGTGTGGAATCCAATCCCATCTAGATCACACGATTATATTGCTCCCATACTTATCTGTTAGTTCCAGTACACTTGCTCGGACTACAAAATAGGTCACTCATCAAGTAGAACGGCTAAAGCTGTCTTCTCAGCACCCTCATTTTTCTGAAGAAAAATACATCTAAATTTCAAGTTGTTTAGGCTCTGCAGGGATCAAACAGAACCAAGATTGTTTTCTTCTGTGAAACATTTTAATGATTTGTTTTAAAATTAAAACCATTGTGGAAATTATTGTCCTAATGGTTTTGGTAAATGAATATTATAAAGCACCACAGTTATGGTTTTGATGTTTTCAATAAAAATGTGCATAAAAAAGGTTGAACAAAAAACATTTTGAAGTAGTTGACAATTTTTTAAACACTTATTTTTTTTAAAACCTATTTCTTAAAGTCAAAAAAAAAAAAAAAAAAAAAAAAGGGGGACCAGCTCCATTTGACCAAGGTGCTATTCTACTGAGGTCAATGGGAATTTTGCTGTTGACTTTATTGGGACTAGGATCAGTCTCCAAATGGGTAGTCTTAATTGCAGTCGATGACAGAGCCCTGAATAAACCGTGGTTATTAAACTAACTCTGCTCCTGTTGAAGCCAATGACATCCTTGATTTCAATAGCACCAGAGTAAGGCACTCCTGAAAATCCCACCACACAGGTGTCAATATATGATAGTCAGATCAAGTTGGACATTTCTCGTGGCATTTTTTAAAAAATGCCAAACCTCAAACACTTTGATATAAAAACACTAAGATCCCCTGCTGAATACCTAGCAGAGCAGTTCATATCTTCTCCCCCACCCCCCACCTTCCTTGTGAGAAAAATCCAAGCTCTTTTCTTGACAGTGGCAACAAATCAGTGTAGTATCACAGGATTTATTACCTATTTTTAAAAAGATCAGTGAAGTCAAATCAGATACCACCATGTGTGACACAATTGGAAATGACAGCTGTAGATTGCCAAGTAGCATTTCTTTTGGCTGCTAGAATTTATAACTGTATTAACATAAAATTGTAATTGCTGGGATAGACACTTTGAAGAGAACTGCAGTGCAGAACATGAATATGCATTTAATACAGATCTTTAAAGAACAGAAGTTAAATACCTTTTAAAATAAATGTTCATCTAGGCTCCGTACTGCCATACTTCTCAGTATGTGCACTGTGAAGTTTGCACCAGAGATCCTTCTCCATATTATTACTAAAAAAGGAGATATCTGCAGGGCTGGATTATTGCAGGAACTTTATCAGTTGCAACCCCAGGTCTGAGGTACCACCATGGTGGGTGGGAGGAGGGGAGTTCACAAGAACGGGCAGTTCTGGGCCCCCAGGTCCTTAATCTGGCCTTGCGTATCTGTACAAGAGAATGGCTGTCTCCAGCAGTTCCCAAGACTTCTCAACACACGAGCCACCTTCTGAACATTAGCATCACTAGGTGCTGATACGCTTTCAGAGAGTTGTTTTGTGGTTAAGCCTCAAGTTCTCTGCTGCACAACCTTGGTCAAATAACTTAATCTAATGGTGCGTCAGTTTTCCATCCATAAAACAGGAGCTAATGATGCTTCCTTCCTCCCTCTCTTTAAACTGTAAGTCAGGAGTTCCCAAACTTTTTCATTGCATGACCCCAGTTTAATGAATTATATCCTCCTGGGACCACAGACAGCATGGAGGATGCTGTTTCCACACACTGGGGCCACACGCACTCCATACTTGCAAGGCCATGCTGCATGAAGGATGCCATTTTACAGAGCAAACTGACATTTTTGGTGCACTGTGATCTTGCATGCATCATACATGCCAGGTCACGCTTTGCAGAATAAAATGACATCCTTCGTCCATCGTGACCCCATCTGCTGATGGACTGACCACAGGAGAGCCATTGCTGTGAGTTCTTTGGTTCAAAAGCTGCCTCTTGAAACAAAGCCTTTAACATGATAAGCCGCATTGGTATTTTCCAGAACAGTAAATATTTTTCAGCAAGGAATGCACTCGAAACTGATGCTCTGGCAATATGGCCATGTGAGTTTCTGTTTCAGCTTGCCGAATGAAACAAGTTCTTTAACTTATTCCTAATTGTCATATAATTAGATGACAGCATGTCATGCTAGAGCCTAGGTAACAGTTGGGGTGATGGCTGGTAAGCTCATTAGGGGTTGTCTGGTGAGCACGTGCAGGTTCTGTTATTGTTTTTAATATGTTTTTTCTTACAGTGCTTTTACCTTAAGAATAAAATAGAGCTGTTTAGTAACTAAAACTGTGGGTAGTCACACTGCTAACTGTCTCTTAAAAGAAAGCAAGCAGGGGTGTGTGGAGAATTAATACAGTAAAAGCACAGAAGTGTGCAGCCTGAGAATGCTCTGGTTAAAAAGGAAGGGGTGTAGATGTCCACTCAATACAGTGGGTATCCTTGCTGAACCACTCAGGAGGAGATACGAATACTGTTCCCCTGAACTGTGACAGAGGGGTCTGCTTCTTAAATTCCTCCAAATTGCATTTTCCAATCTCATTTGTGGTCAGCCTCATTCTCGACTTCTTTCAAACTGAGCTCTATGAACTTGTAAAAGCATACCTTCTGCATGGTGGTCATCACCCCACCACTGCAATCATTTTGTTCTCAACCGCTGCAAGACTGCAACTGGCTGGGATCAGCTAAGTTCCTCCTCATTTGTGGCAAAATCAAACCAACAGATACACTGAAACCTGTTAAATTTCCCCTTCTCAGTTGTTAATGGCCATGTTTCTGCTCCATACATTGGAATTACCACTACCATTTTCAACATTCCTATCTTAGTTGTCACACAGCAGCCTGTGATCCAGATGAGGCCTTTGAAGATGCTAAAATGCCATTGACACAACTGGTATGTGACTTCTTCGGCAATAGAACCTTCTGGTGTTGACCAACTAGATAGATAAAGCTCTTCATCCATACGACGTCTCTGATTTCAACATGCAGAAATAAAAAGGGACCCATGACAGGAGCAGGGGCTTTTAGTACCCCTTTGGAGTGCATCAGCCCTTTTATGTGGCATAAAGGTGCCAGAGTAGAGGCCAGGTGAAGATCTCCACTTGAATTTCCTATTCACTTAAATAATAATTCTATGTAAGCACTAGCTATTGGTCTTGGCCTGTGCTTTCCAGCTTCTCCCTCATCTCACTGATGGAGTTTCTTGAGAAAAATGGTCTTTTTCTGCGATTTTGTTCCCCTCTCCTCTCTCTCTTTTTAACAATTCATATTCTTTAAGAGAATGATGTGATCTCTCAGTGTTTAAATGAAAAAAGAAAACCTATATCTGTCTCAGTGCTCTGGATTAACTGTAAAGTATATAGTATCTATCTTTCAGTACCTGGAGAGCCCAACTAAGATTGTGGTCCCATCGAGCTAAGACCTATACAAATACAGTGAGACAGTCCTTGTTTCAGACATGTTATAAATAAAATAGACAAGATAAAGGGTGAGAGCTGAGGCAAAGGGACTTGTCTATGGTTGTCAGCAGCGGTGGAAAGAAAGCATTAGATTTTGACTCAAGAAACCTAGATTCTATCTACTAAACCATGCTCCTCTTACCAGTCCGACCTGCTTCCCCTTAAGGGAAAAAAACATAGTTTGGTTCCATAAATACTTCAATCAAAGACTGTATTACCTGGGAATCTTAGGCAGAAAACCACCCAGAAAATGCTTTAATTAAAACTTAAACAAACAAGTAAAACCACTGGTGTGGGAAGGAAAATACAAACCAAAACAAATCCCGTCACCCTTCCATCAGCCTGCAGTCTCCTTACATGCAGACTGACTGACTCCTTAAAATCTTTCATTGACATGCCATCTTCACTGGAAAGTGAAAACAGTGGAGGAGTAAGATAAACTGGTGTGTCTGTCACTGGAACAACATATCAATCTACTTGAGAGACTGTTCACAGTAGCTGGCAGTGAGTCTGCTGTTCATATTTATTAAAATATATTTAGTAATTGAGTCAAATGGACTAGAGAAGCACAGTATCAAAAATGGAGAAATAACAGGAGAATTTATCAATAAAGGGAATATAGAAGAGTCATTTTAGCTGGGGCACCTCAGCAGATAATTCATCCTCATTCTGGAAACACTTAAGCTCATCTGCTTAAAATTAAGCATGGGCCTATGATAAGGCTGCAGAATCAGGATCAAAATGAAAATCTTTAAATAAAAGACTCCAGTGAATCTTTTTTCTTTTTTAAATCCTTTATAATCAATATTCTTTAAATGAAGTGTGTGTAACTCTCTCTGTGCTGCATCTTTACGTTTCTAAGCAGTATGATTCCCTGTAGGGATAGCTGATATTTTGGAAGGCCCCATGCTAAAAAGGGAGCAAATGATTTCTTATGTTATGTTTTGACATCTCATTGAATTGAGACCAAATTGATTAGATGCAAAACATATTCCTGAAGATGGCTGGCTCATTTACATCGCAATATCTTGGTGCTAAATACATTGCAATAGGAAATTGTTAAATTAGCTTCTGTATTAGTATTATATTAAGATGTAAATATGTGATGCTGGGAAATGCAATAGCTCCCAAGATTGAAAATTCCTATATCGCATTCCCATTCTAAACTGCTAAAATCAATCCTCTACAGGTTGAAAGTGCAACTAGCTGAGGGATTTTAGGTATACCAGTCAGATTCTCCAAGGGTTTGAGGAGTGGGGGGCTCAGTCCTGTTTGTGATGGACAGCTGTTCAGCATATTGCGATCACACAAAGTTACATCTTCATTATTGGTGTCAGCAAAGGTTCAAGCCAAGTGGATGAGCGTGGAGAGCTTGTCCCCAGATCAGGTTTAAATGATGGTAGGGTATGCACAAAGATAAAGGGTGGTATTTCATTCTCTGTTGCTCACACCTTGTATGGATAGAAGTCTGCAGACTGCAACTCTTTCATTTTGTAATTTGGCCCTCTTGGCCAGATTTTTAGATACTGCTTATCCACAACTCTCACAGACCTCAGCATGGGTTGTGTGTATCAGTGATTTTCAAGGTCAGTCCACAAAGGCACTTTTAAAAAGGGAGATTCCTGTTCTCCTACATAAAAGTAAAATGAAAGCTCCTGTACAAATGCAATATAATTTGCATTCAAGAATAGTGTGTCATTAATGTGAGACATGGAAAAACAAGATAGATAACAATGAAATGCTAATAGGATGCAAATATGAGATTTAATTAAACCTGATTTCCCACAAAGTTATCATGAATTTACTTTTCTGGTTATTTTCCCCTCTATCTTTTTACTTAATATAAAAACTGAAGTGTCAGCATCTGCTCATTTTTCAGTAACTAATTACAGCAGCGAGCCTGCATTGTGTTCATAGCCATTTTTTAAAAAGGAGTATATAAGTACACTTTATTTGTTGGCATGAGATAATTAAGGAATAAGAAAAAAATATGCAGACTAGACTGAGTAGCTCAGGAGATTACTAATAAGATGCAGAGTCTTCCAGACAAGTTCACCAGGTCAAATCCAGCCCAGGGACTAAAAATCATTACCATCTGACAGCTATTCAATAGTCCACATAAGAAGAGTTTCTGGTTACAGGTGTCCACTATTCAAAACACCCTGTTACAACTGGCAATAATGGGCACCTTTGTTGCCAGTCTCAGCAGCTTTTGGAGGGAGGAGGGCGTGGGAATAGGGGTTGCTGGGCAGCCAGCCACAAGGCTTCAATGATGCATGGGCCTTTTGGTTGGTCCTCTGCACAAGGGAAAATTTCATGTCGATGTCTGGACAGCTTTTGTCTTCAGGGCTGTCCGTGTGGTGTGTTATACAGATAGTGTATTGTTAAAATATGTGGCCCTTTTGTGAAGGGACAAGATTCTTTTGCTCAGGTTTTGTAAAATAATTTATTATTGCGAACTGTGCTTTTGGGTGCCATGAATAAGACTACTACACTCTTGTTGGCGAACCCATCTTTATGTTTGTTAGCATGGGGGCATCCGTGTAGTTACTGTTGCCTTACTCCGTATGTTCTGAAGTCTCCAGGTTTAACTAGGGCAGTGGTGATGACTAAGGAAGAGTTCATGGAGCAAATGTCTGCAGTGATCCGATCCAGTACTAAAGAAGAATTTGGTGAGCTGTTTGATAGGATAGATGTCACCCGAGATTGTTACATCGACTGGGACAAAGTGATATCTTTCATGCTCTTACACCTTAATGAGAAAGATGAACGAACAAGATTATCGGTCATCCCCCGGTGGAAGAAACTCCGACTTCTTTTACCCACTCACAAAGATATTATTCAAAATGTAACTTTTTTGAAAGGCTCCAGCTGTTACCTGACTGTAAGCAGAAATGGATTGCTAGGGGTCTGGGGAGAAAACTTAAAGCTACAGCGAACTCTGCAGATCACTACAGAAGCTGTCCGGCTGAAAGATCTGTGGGTGACAACGTTGGTCTCCCTTGCAAATGTAAACAAGGTATAAGCCCTTGATTTTTTTTTTTTGTTAGGTCTATTAGTGTTTGTAAGATACCAGATTGCTAACCAATGGTATTTTCTGAGTTAGTGAACAGGCATGGGATGAGGAATGATGATGAGTGTTCAACTTAATGCCAAGGTGGGAATGTCAGCCAAAAGTGCTGGGTTCACAGGCTGTATAGTCACTCTGGACGAATAACTAAACCTCCTCAAGGGAAACTAAATAGACCCCCTGGCTTGCCTTAGCAGGGAGAACTTCCACACTCACATGCACTCACTGTGTAGAAACAAGAAAATCTTTATTAAGGGAAAAGTGCCCAGTCATAAGCTCGGGAAAAAGTAGCAACAAAATAGAAACATAGATAAGGAGCAAAATATCCACGCCTTTCAGTAGCTTTTGTTTCTAAGCCCTTTCCCACCCAGGTTACACAGTTTAAGGAAGTTCCAGTCATGTCATTAGGTTTTGGGGTGTCTCCCGTGACTTTCAGAAAATCAGACATCTCCCCTCTTAAATCCTATTCCTACCCCATACTCGAGGAGAGTTTGAAAGGGCTCCCTCTACAATGCCTTACATCACTCAGAAGAGGCACTGTTCAATAACACTAGTAGTCCCTCCTGTCTGTAAGTCTTGTTGAGACCTGAACATGCTTCCTTTTTGCTTTCAATCTATGGTGTATCAAGCACTGAGAGGCCCTAACTGAATCCTGGTCTAAACTACAAATTTATATCCATGTAACTATGTCACTCAGAGGTATGGAAAATCCACACTCTGACCAGAGATACTGACTGCAATCTTAGTGTAGACAGTGCTATATCAACAGACGAGCTTCTCCTATCAGCACAAAAACAGCCCCTTCACTGTCTATATCTACATCTACACATATTAGTTCGGACTTGCTAGTCAGAACTAAATAAGTCCAAGGTTAGTCCGAACTAACTTCAGGCTAGTTTGAACTAACTTCAGGCTAGTTTGAACTAACCTTGGGCTAGTTCGAACTAACCCAGAGTTTTTAGTTCAAACTAGCCACGTCTTCTAGTTCGAAATAACTGGCCTGCTCAAACTTCTTTAGTCTGAACTAACCATTACTTCAAATCTTGCCCAAGCTAAGTTCGAACTAATTTCAAACTAAGCACGGAAGTCCAAACTAACCACCGGGTCTTACTAGTTTGGACTAAGCTTTGCCTAGTCCAAAATAGGAAATTTCTTAGTTTAGACTAGGCAAAGCCTAGTGTGGCCATGCGTGAAATTAGTCTGGTCTATGCTTCCTTAGTCTGGACTAATTTGGCAGTGTAGACATAGCCACTAAGCCTTATAGTGGCACTGCTGTAAGTGTAGACAAGCCATATAGCCCTGAACATTAAAAATAGACTGGCCATATGCTTTATGTTAAATGAAGGCCCATATTATTATTTTATCTAAGAATGATATCCCCTAATAAAGCTTGGTGAGACTTATGAATTCAGGTGTTATGGGGGTAACAAATCCAATGCTCAGATACAGGTAGAGTCAGTGAGAGAGTGAAAAAATCAGTCACTAGATCAGCATGCAGTACATTCATATGTATTTTAACCAGTTATCTGGGCTAAGGCTGGATAAATAACTTAGAATTTCCTTGAAAAGTATCACTTTTTGTTCAGTTCCTGAATGGTCAGAACACATAGCAACTTTCTCATGTTAATCTTAAGTCAAAATGATACATTAAATTATTTTTGCGAATAAACCTCAGTCCATAGCTCATTTGCAAGCTGTTTGTTGTAAGTATTTGATATTAAGAAAACTAACCTGTTTTAACTGGATCCCCAAGTCACTTGATGGCGCAGGTCACCAGCTACATTCAACTCCCAGTGCGTATGGCCTGAAGTGGAGCTCACTGGGCTCACTGATTCTCTTGCTTAGCCCTGGCACAGGCTAGTGAAAGGATATAGGGATTATATATTGGGAATAAACACATAGCTGTGCTGAGAGGAGGCTTCCATCCTTTTGAATCATCTCTAGCACATTCTTGCTGCCTGCCATGACTGGATAGGTGTTACTCTTTGCATGATGTTTACATAATTGTAATGTTTGCAATTTTTAATTTAAAATTAACTTTTGGAATGAAGTTCCAAAGGGGCAGCCATGTTAGTCTAGTTCAGTAAAATAAACGAGGAGTCCTGTGGCACTTCAAGACTAACAAATTTATTTACTGCATTAGCTTTCATGGGAGAAAATCCCACTTCGTCAGATGCTTTGAAGACCCCACTTACAGAAAGGGAGAAAATAAATGCAGGGAAGTGTAAATCATGGGATCAGGGCACACTAACAGCAAATCAAATCAGTTGTTAAGATTCAAACGCTGGGGAATAGCATATAATGAACATTCCTTCCTGCCAGTTTGATTATTAGGACACAGAAATGGGACCCAAAAGGAGTTTTAAATGTAGGCTGTAACAGTCTCAGAATACTGGAATTTTTTTGTTGCAACACTTGTTTTGCTATAATTTTGACCAGGACATTACAGCTTATACATGATCTATTCTGTTTTAAAGGATATTTCAAGTTTTTAATCTAGCAACATTCGTCTTCTCTGCCTCCTTTCTGCATCCTCCAGATAGCTATTGCGTTTACCAGCAAAGAAATCTGCTTCTATGATCTGAATTCCAAGCAAGGATTGTCTTGTCAGTACTCGCTCCATGGCCTGCAGGGAACAGTGATATGCATGGACTATTGGTATAATCCTCATGATGGAAATGAAGCTATTCTAGCATTAGGGGATGTCTCTGGGCAGGCAAGTACAGTATAAAGAAGACTAAAAAAACTGGCACAGAGCTCCCTATTTCTCAGCAGGGAACTTTCTTTGGCAGCTGAATCATGTCATTGTGTTTTACCAGGGATTTGTTTGGGTAGTAATGGTCTAACAAGGTAGGAACTGATAAAGTAAGAAAGCGGCCCCTTTCTTGAACAAAATATTCATGTGAGTGACAGTATTAAAAGAGAGGGAAAAAAACCCAAGTAAGCACATTATTATTCCATGCCTAGGGTTACATATGGAAAGGCAGAATACAGACTTATTGCCATGTTTTAACATCTTAGCAATCAGAGATGGAAAAGACCTCTTACGACATTTAGTCCATCCTCATGACAACATAAAACTATCCCCTATACAGGGCCAGCTTACAGGGCGAGCCCGTGTGGCACTGGCTCAGGGCACCCAAAGCTTAGGGCCACTGGTGCCAAAAATCGAAAGCTTGGCCTGGGAATGGGTTGCCATGGAGACCCCCACGCTATCACCTTGTAGCTGCCTGTGCTTGCTGGGACAGCACGGCTGGGCCCTCCACGGTGGGGTGATGTGACTTCACCCACCACCACGTGGCTGCTGCCCCTCTGCCCCCTCAAGCATGCTCCAGGCACAGAGTCGGCAATGGGGAGTGTAAAAGTAAAAGTTGGCTCGGGACACCACAACCTCTCCAGCGGCTCTGTCCCTTTAGGGATTTTCTACTATTTTGTCCAAAGACATGATTCTTATGCCACAGTTTGAAAGACAGAAGCCACGGCCTCACTATTAAGAAGTGTTTCCTACTATTCAAAAAAAGTTGTTTCAGTTGCATTCCATTACTCGTCGTCAAACATCTTTTACACCACGCTAAACAGCGTTTTTCCAGCTTATGTGCTTACTCCTGTCAATTATTTTTAGATTTGTCACCCCCTTATTTGTCACATAGAGCTAAATGTGCATAGTTTGACTTTTAATCTCTACTCATAAGCAAATCCCTGAAGCTTCATTAAAAAAGATAGCTGTAGCAAGGATAGTAAAATGCACATATCTGCAAGTTATGAATTTATAATAACATAGAGGTTTTGTACTGTAGTCAATTTAGCTGCCTTGCTGTCTGCAGTGATGAACACCACCTTGTGCAAAACCCCACTTTGAGTAGCTTTGGTCAGTCCTTGACTTCACCACCAGCAGCTTAAATCAAATCAACTGAAACAAAAAACCAGCACACAATTCATAAATGTAATATAAATAAGCCTACAAGTATTTTTTCTTAGAGCTTCTACTTTCCTCCCTCATATTTGCAAGAGGTTTTACGTCTTTCAGAGTCAGTTTAATGATACCATTCTATTGTTCTTCCCTTGAAATCCCAAGTTTATCTACTCCTGCCTGCACTTTATACCTGGATTGCCCTTGTTACCTACAGCTGCTGGGGGGAGGCTGTCACTCCATAATTGATATTTCTCACAGAGGAGTCAGGGTGGGTCTGCGTTTATTGTCTGCAAGCAGAGAATGTTCTTAACCTCTTCCTGCTTTTGTTTGGTATGGAGTCCCCCTCCTCATCTTTTGTGTTAAATAAAAGTTCTTTCTTTCTCAGGTTCAAGCCATTTCTTTTACCACTGCTCTGATTTCCTTGTTTGAACGACCAGCTAGCTCCCCAGAAGGTGAAGAAGCAACAGTGAACATTAGTTGGCAGGAGCTGGTCTCTGGGTATCACAAATGCTGCTATACATTAAAGCATAAATTTCATTATAAAGACTGGGTCAAACAAGGTACCAAATCTGAATGATGATGAAAGCTTCCAAAAATCCCATGCTGTATGCCATGATTATATTCATCAGTAAAAGTCAGTTTTCCGCTTGCATCTAGAAGCCATTGCTAATTGCATGTCTAGGGAATCCAACCAGGAAACTGGTATTGTAGGTAAAATAATGAGTATAACTAATGCTGGGAGAATTATTTTTCTTTTGAAGGTTTTCTGTTGTACTGTTCACCTTTGCACCTAACTCATGCCGAGCAGAGGGAAGCAATACTGGTTGTCAGTATCCATGCAACTTCAGCCTGGTTCTCTTTTTTTTTAAAAACTGTTCTTTTTATGTCAAGAGGTTTGTGATGGGCTTTACAGGTCTTTTGGTGCTCTCTGCCCCAGAAATATGCTAGGGCAAAGCCCTACAGAACAGTAGACAGCCTGGGGCACTGAGGAGTTAATATCCAAGCAGCTTCAGGGACAGCTTAGGGGTGATGTACCAACTAATTTGCTCATTTTGCTAGGTACTGCTGAGACCATTTTGGCTAAGGATTGTAAAACATGGAAGAGAATGATATATAGGGGACCATAAGCCAGGGCAGAGATTTTTGGGAAAGTATAGTTGTATGGTTTATGACTTTTTCGTTTTTCTAAGTTTACTTAGAAAACTACCTGTATCGGGTACCTAGAGCAGGGCTTGGCAATCCCTGGCACACGTGCCAAATCTGGCATGTGGGCCTATGCATAGTAGCACACAAGGATCCTGGCCCTGCGGCACTACAGATGCTCCCCCCACTGGCCCAGCCATGTGGCTCCTGTCCCTTGCTGGCTCTGCTTCCCAACTGGGGGGTAGGATCAGCAGAGAAAAGGAGCATCTGGCTCATTTCCTTTGCTGGCCCCACCCCGGCACTTTGCTGACCCTGCTGGGAGTTCAGGGGGTTGCGGCTGGCAGCAGGGCTGGCAAACGTTGCTGACCCCTGAGCTAGAGGCATTTTCTCTGTGGAACTCTTATGTAATATTGCCATGCCACATTGAACCCCAGTGAACATGAAGAGTGAAATCTAGAAGTGCCTGAGCTCCTGCAACTCCTATTTTAAGGGGAATAACTTGCAAAAGCTCTTCAAGATTCTTCTGGTTCAGATGTGTTCAATCAATGCAATAAGAAACACTAGCGTTTACTGTTCCATCATCCGACTGACCACTTCTTAGACTCTTGGTAATAAACTTCTATTTTCATTTTTCTGTCTTCAGGCCAGTGTGCTTGATCTAGTCCCCACTGGCAAACTCCAAATAATGCTCCCCCCTCCTTTTTGTTACAACACATGGTGCTCTTATAAACCACCACCTGAAAGACTTTGCAACATCTCTTCTAAGCTTCTCTCTTATATGATGAGTTCAGCTTCTCTTTTATGGTTGCACCTCATAATCCTTTTCACTCCTGTGCAGGAGGCTCGCGCTAGGTCAATGCACCACTTAAATTCTCTTTTGAGGACTTTAAGTGGTGTGTAGGCCTTGTTCTCAGTCTTGCTTAGGGGTGAATTTCACTCTGCTGGTCACCAAACAATCCGTGGCTAAATAGTTTCAGTTCATCATTCTCCCACTTCCTAACTGCTTCTGATCTATAGATACTTCTTGCAGGATTCTGAATTTTCATATAATTCTCTCCAAGCATCAGAATTTTTCATTTCTACTTTTTCTTCTCCGAGGGGACAATAACTTAATAAATTAAATAAACCACATAAACCCTTATCATAGCACAACTCGTGGAGCACTGTAATAAAAGTAAATTTATCTTTACAGAAAGGATTTTTCTCTTCTCAGACTGAGAATGTATAATTTTGCATTTTGAATAGAGAATGTCTCAGATATGGTATTAAATGACCTTGAAATACTAATCATAGGGAGGTAGCTGGTAGAGGGAATTACATGTACTCAAGGGCCTTTAAATAAGCTAGGAGGCAGTTGTTGCCAACAAATGATTCATATATCCAATGGGGAGATGATGGAATACAGGAAGCCTAAAGCAGTGCAGTATGGGTAGATTCCACTCAGACCCAAGTTACCACAAGGGAAAAAGAAGTTAAGGAGAAAAAGAGAGAAGAAGAGATAATAAATATAAACTCAAAATTTCCTAGTGATTTTGGATCCCTGAGAACATGAATGTGTTAAAGCCGAGGGGAAAGTAATAGAAGAAACAGAATAACTTGCAAAGGTAGAAATAGTAATTGAGACCTTGATAAAACACTTTATAGATCATCAGTGTCACTTAAATGTCCAATAACCCTCTGCCCTTTAGTTACTAAGTCTAAGGTTATAGATTTGGTGAGAGAATAGATTAGAGATAAAATGACTTGCTTTTCAGTGCAGATTTAGACATTTTCATGGCAATATTTTAGTTGTTTCCACTACGAAACTTATCCTTGACGTTAAGAAGCCCTTTCTGTCTGCCACCTTTTCTCCTTCTCCATGCAAATGAGTATTTTAATTTGTCATATACCTTGATGTTATGAAAATCTTGTTAATCAGATGTTCTCCAAGAATCTTGACTTCCGATACAATTTAGTCAGAAATGAGTTTGTCTTTGTAACAAATTGTACAAATTACCAAACTCCTGAAACATACAACTTGTTCTCCTCTAGGTTGAAGTCCTAGAGCAACACTCTGAGTGTAAGATTTCCAATTTGTCTTTCCTGATGGACTGTAGAACAAGAATTATAACAGCATTTGAATTTAAAGTGGAAATATAGCGAAGTAATTTCCCAGACAGTTACACTTTTGATAACACAGTAATGGTACCATAGAGTTACCATGTATTTGTGTAGGAATAATTATTGTGTAATGTAGAATTTAGATCTCAGTATCACTTTACGGAATAAAGAGTAACCAGTCTAGTAACAGAGGGCCATACCGTGTCATCAATTTTATATCAGAACTCCCCCTGGAACTCAGGGATTAGAAACAAACGGTAAAGCTGTAATTCACAAAGGATTACTGAATGGAGGGTTTGCTGCTGCCAATGTATAGTGTTCTGTAAGCTTCATTAAGCGTCTATGCCAAAAAAGTAAATGAAACTTGATTATATAAGCAAAGTGGCATGATGTATTTTACCTTGTTTCTGTTAGATTTCTTTCTTGGCCAAAGGATCGAATGCCCATTTATGCCACTCAGCTTCATGAAAGCTGAAGCCATTGAGTGCCTTGGAGGATTAGACTGACACTGTATAGAATATGTCCTTGTCCTCTATGGATTCATACCTGAAATGTGCTGAGAACTCTTTGGCCACAATCCAACAAAGCACTTAAGTGTGTGAAGAGTCCTGGATCAAGGGCAGAGAGCTCAGCATCTTGCAGGATTGAGTCTTTGGGCATGATCCAAACCCTCATTGAAATCCATTTTGGTTGTACCCTTGACATCAGTAGATCATTTTTTAAAATCAGGCTTAGACTTAATATTCTTTGTTCTTTACAAAACTAGATCTGATTGGATTATATTACAAGAAATCAGTTCAAAGACTTTCTCTTTCTTCTCTCACCACTTAGTTGCATACAGCTCTTCTTTAGATGCCTTTATTTCCAGTACAACCAGTGATATTAACACATTGGTGCTGGCTTGGAGAGAAAAACTAAAACCTCATCTTACAACTACATCCTTCAACATTGCACGGGGAATTAATGCCTTTGACTTCCACTCTCGACTCAACTTAATTGGTAAGTTGTTAAAAAACTGACTAATTTGTGTTCTATAGTAAAGCATAAGGGACCAAGAAAAGGTCTTGGATTGTTCACTGTACGTATGTATTTTTATAGGCATTTTCTTCATCTGTGTACATAACTCCTGGAAGAGCAAATGGCTGAATCTTAGTCTGTTATATTTATGTGATGATGTTTTATATTTGTGGCTTATGATGTGGAAGACAAATCAGCTGGAGGGGAAGATATAAGAGAAATTTCTGCTTGAAAAGCCCAACTGTAGGGACGTTCTGAGTAACTGCAGATGGGATTACAGATGAGAAACTGTTCTGCATTATTAATTATTGCAGTCACTACCATTCTCACATACTCACTTGAAACCTAAACAAACAAATTCTCATTTATCAAAGCCATTATCACTGTGTGTTTCAGAGAGATGGCAATTTCTTCATTATTAATTAAAATAAAACCACTTTTCAAGAGACCTTTTGATTTTAATCTATTTTGCTTTGTGACTGTGAACAGCCACTGCTGGCATCAATCACCGAGTTTGCCTCTGGAACCCTTACGTCACCTCGAAACCTGCTGGAGTTCTTCAAGGCCATTCAGCCAGTGTAATAGCTGTTCGGTTCATTACTGAACGAAAACAGCTTTTCAGCTTCTCAAAAGACAAGGTAAATACAAAAATTGCCTAGAGGGCCCAATTCCGCAGACACTGTATTGTCCCTACAGGGCCAAACAAACTAGGAGTCCTGTGGCATTGTCTGTAAAAGTGCCACAGGACTCCTTATTTGTTTTGCTGAAGTAGATTAACACAACTACTCCTCTGGAATTTGTCTGCAGGACAAGATTTCCAAGTGTTCAGCACACCCTACTGAAACATTTGCAGAAATGATGCAGCAGCTGCCATTGCGACAAGATTAGATTTTCAAAGAAGCTCCACACCTAACACACTGAGCTCCTTTGAGAATCTGGCCATTTGTTTTGGTGCCTAAGTGGGCGATGAGTTCTGAAAATATGACCCCAGTTGTAGGTGCTGAGGTCTCTTGGAAATCTGGTCCATTGGGAATGTCGTAGGGCTGGTCTGCTCCAGAAAATTAGGTCAAATCAACTATGTCACTCAGGGGCATGAAAAATCCACAATCCTGATGATGTAGTTAAGCTGATCTAAGCCCCTATATAGACAGTCTTAGGTCAAGAAAAGTATTATGTCAACTGAGGGCTGGTCAATACTACTGCATGATTTCAGTGGTAATCAAATGGAGATATGCAAGATACTTAAATTTCCTTGCGTATCTCCGTCCGTTTGCCTACCTTCCACTTACTGCGTTGTCTTCAATAACCTGAGCCAGAGGGAAGCCCTACTCAGCGCTACTCCTTCTGTGGGGTAATCTTACAGCATTGACTTCCTGATCAGCTGAGCAGGTCTTTGCAGACCCAATCAGTTTATCAGGGAGATCGATCTGATGGTGGCAAATTCGCTGCCATCAGTGAAGACAAGCTCTTAGCTACCACCTCTCAGGGAAGTGGATTCCCTGTGCCAATGGGAAGTCATGTCCATGCTCTCAGGGAGGTGCATTTCCTGCCTTTTAGCGTAGGAAGTGCCTACACTGAGGCACCACGGCAGCACTGCCATCATGTCTTAAATGCTGACAGGCTCTAGTTTATTGTCACACTCAACATTTCTCTAATGCTAATTTGAACTTGTGATCCAGGGTTTTTTTAATTATAAAGGCAACAAAAGATCTCCTGATCAAAACATGAGCTGAACAAGTAAGCCCAGCGCCAAAACTAGGCACCACGTATCTCTCTTAATTGCTGTGTTAAGCTGTGTTTTTCCTTTAATTGCTAAATCATTATGCTGTATACAGAGCAGTGCATGTTGTTCTTGGCAAAACATCTATTTCACTTTGATGAATGTATGGTAGCAAGAGTCTTTATGTCTTTACAATAAACAAGTCCCCTCCATTACCAAGAGCGCTCACTAATTTATTGCCAGCAGAAACCACAACAGACTTCTGCCTTGTGATGTTAAGTGGGATCAGTGGGAGCAAAGAGACAAAGTTCACCATTGTAAAAGGTAGAATTTTGATAGCACAAGAAAAATTCTGAGTCATTGATTGCACCAGGCTTTATGATGGATAAGAGATGGAGATACAGTGGACCTATTACAAGCCAGCATAAAGTCATATGTTTTTAATACTTGAATCAATATGGCTTATGAACTGTGCAGTGTACATAGACCTGGAGCCAGAAGCTCCACATCCACAGAACAGACTCAGTTTGGGAATATTTAAGGATTCCAAGTAGGATTTAATGGACTGGGTCAAGATGATGGTCCTCTAGGCCCTAGTGCTTCATGGCTACTCATTCTTTCCCCAGAGGACTTGTCTCTTTCTTATACCTGTATTTTGTACTTGCTGCTTTTGCCTACTCACTCTCTGGCAGAGTTTAGGGATTTGCCATACTTCTGAGACCACACATGAATAACTAGATCATTCAATACGTGGATTTTTGAAATAGATGAGAACTGGTATATGGAGAGACCTTTAGGCTCAATGGATTGGATGTACTTCTAATGGGTGCACAGCATCTATAGCTCTGGAGAAGAGCATTAACTTGGCACATTTGTTACTCTCTGCTTCTGATGGGAGGCCCAGTGCAAAAAGAGCAAGGTCAGTGGGGCACACCAAGGAAAGTGCATTGGCAATGCTGTTTGAAGAAGCTTGCACAGTAGCTACTTGTCTGCATATACTTACTGATTTATTGCTGCTTTATGCTTTCAAAAATGCTAAAAAATATCCTTTTATCCTCCTCTGGAATAATTTCTTATTATCTGTTGAAGTTGTGTATATATTATGAGCCTTTACTGTCTACTAAGTAAATAATGGTATAAAAATATCCATTTATATACTCAACAGACCATAACGTTTGCCGCTAAGCTGTTAGTCTCTTTTGTCAACACTCATACAATTGAGAACAATCTTTATTGTAATTGTTCGTAACCCGCTTTAGCAGATGCAAAGCTCACATGTAACAGTTCCAGCTCCTGGGGGGCACTGGGAAGATACAGGCACAACAAAGTTTCAACTTTGTTCTGACTATTCTGACTCATTAATTGCTTTTCTATAGGCAACTGCCGGAGATTTTTAGATAGTAGTGGCTCTGATTCTCCTCTCAATTGCACTGGTATAAACCAGGAAACCAAAGGAGTTACAGTGATATAAAACCTTGGATAAGTCATTGCACCTCTGATTCCCCCTCACCCTTTGTCTAGACTGAAAACTCCTCAGCACCGAGGTTGTCCCCCGTGTTTGTTTGACACAATAGGACCCTGACCTTGATTATAACACAAATAACAATAAAGCAAAATATTTACTGACAATCTGTGGTAAAATAAACTGGACAGAGATGTCTTCTTTCATATTGAATTTGGTAGTAGATGTTAATATGGAACATTAAGCAAGTCAGAGCTATTACTACACAAAATAATCATTGCAGTGCATTCTGAAGAAAAAAAATTGAGATAATGCTTGATTTTTTTCATCATTATATGCACAGGTGTTAAGAATCTGGGATATTCAGCATCAGCTGTGCATCCAGAGGATTGCTGGCTCATTTCCAAAGAGTCTGGACTTCCAATCCACCCTTTATTTTAATGAAGCTCATGGACGACTTTTTATCTCGTTTAATAACCAGCTGATGTTATTGGAAATGAAGCAGGAAACCAGTAAAAAGATCACAAGTCATGGGAAACCGGTTACTTGTGTTCTTTACAATTCAGTCTTTAAGCAGGTAAAGAGGTAAAAAATAAAGAACCTTCCTGCATTTTCCTGATAAGGAAACTGAAAATGTATGTCACTGCAAGGTGATTTTCCTAATTTGATTTCAGAAGGTTAAATTAGAGAGGGAGAGACCATTTACTTTGGAAAGAAAATTATCTCATAATGAAGTGTGCTAATTATGGTCTTTGTAAGGCTGTCCTGCAAAGGACTTTGGGTGTTCTAGTATCCCAACAGTTTAATTTGACTGGCAACCACCCATGTTCTTTAAGATTTCCATCATATTTGAAGAGAGCGTTAGTTTCTAACAAATGTTCGGTGTTAGAGTGATATGAAAAATCAGCGTACCCAGCATTTCTTAGAAACGCCAATGCCAAAAATAAAACCATTTTTGTGAAATGTTCTAGGGCTATCTCTGATGTGGCCTACTCCTGGTATGACTGCCATTTGCAGATGAACTTAGTTATAAAATTCTTCCTTATTCTGCCTTACAATATCCCTGAGGATAGTTCTGAAATATGCATGAAATTTAATTAGTGAAGGTCCATTTTCTCCAGAACATTTTACACAAGTGGCAGACCTGGGTGTATTCATAATAAAATGATCCAGTTAAACGTAATACCACTTGGTATGCAGTGAGAGTGTTGTTTGTCTTCACAGTACTTTAATGATGCACTGCAGCCTTTGGTATCAGAGCACTACCTGCATCTCAATGAAGAGCCATGGTTACTATACAGGGAAATGTCTCTGTGGCAGATTTTCCTAAGCTCTGACCAGCCTGCACCTTATATCTACAGACTGAGATTCAGCTAAGGCAAACCTCACAGCATATATGATATGGGTATTAACAGATCATTGTGGTTTTGGTCTGTAATCATTTCTTTGGTACAAGTGAGCATTTGTATGGTGGAAGCATGGTAACAGCAGCCTGACTGATGGGGGTCGGGAGATGGAGAGGGAAGCATTTTTCCTGCATGGTGTCAAAGAAACAACCCATGCTGTAAATTAAACAACAAAAATCATCCCACTTTGGTGAAACAGACACTGAATTTATGTTAAAAATAATTGTTTGTGTTTGTTCAAGCTTTAGAAGCTCACCCAGTCTAAGGGAACCTAGTTTATTATATTACCAGTAGGGAAATAATGTAGTAGTCTGCTTCTACTAGAAGCCTGCATGTTTACGAAAAGTCCGTTAAATACAATTACTTTTAAAAAATGCCGCTCGGGGCTAAATTTGGTTGCAAAATCAGTTTATGCAGGTGAGTCATCTAATTCAGCTGCATTAGATAATTTATCATGCACTTTAATATTTTCATGGCAAAATATTAGGCGCATTTAGATCTGCAAGGCCAATGTGTGAGATGGGCACCTGAGAGTTCCTTCCAGATTATTCTAGGTGTTAAAGCAACACAAGATAATCACTTATGGTCTGACCCTGCAACCTGAGACATGTAAGTGGACTGCTGTGTAGGTGTGAAACCCTGGTGGATGTCAGTATGACTCCATGTGGATTCAGCAGGCCACCATGCACAGTGAATTGTAGGACAGATCTTAAGGCAGTGGGAGCTCTCTCCCACACCTTCTTTTGTTGTGATCCAATCCAATCTCATAAACCAAGCAGAATTTCACTGGCTGAGGAAGTCACTCCCTGGATGGTCCTTGAACCAGTGCTAAAGTGGTAGTACTACGTATGAACTCATGGTACTTTTTGGAAGACCAGGACCTTTAGGCTGGATGCCCTGGCCAGATTCCAACTATGCTCATTGCAGTCTGCCTGCCTAAATTCCTCTTGTGCTTTCAGTTGGCTGACAAACTCTTCATTAAACAGTTGTGCATTGTGGCTGTGTGTTGTTAAACAGGGGCAATGTTTTCACCCTTGAGGTAGCTGTTGAAAATGAACTGATCCTTATATGTTTTGTGTTTAAGTTTCCAAAACTATTTAGGATATAGTCAAATACTATAAAAAGCCGGTTTTTTTAATTAAGAAAAATACAAAGGTGCATAGTTTGTGTCCTGTGATATCACTACTGGCTGGTGAGGCCTATGAGCTGCACTGTCATTAGAGAAGGCGGGTGGTGCATTGGACTTTTCTCCGTACACTAGGCATTGGGCAAGCCAGGGGATCAGAGGGGAGGATGTGTGTAGGAGAGAAAGAGAAGACATTAGAAAAGTGCAACTGGAAAGTGGGAGAAGGAATCAAAAGGAGAAAGTCAGGGCTAGGAAAGAAGGGAGGAGTGAAATAATGAGAGGTGAGGTCCACAAAGAAAACACAGGTGCGGGAAGATGAGATCCCTGTTTTAACGGAGGGCTTTTTGGAGTACTTCAGTAGTCTTTTGTAGTTCTCTTTTGAAGACCACAGTAGCTGGGTCTAGCTGCTAAACAAGGCCCAGTATATATATAGCCACCTAGTCTTAAGGTGTGTGTTTTTGAAAGAAGCAGTATAGGATGCTGGAGGCTGTGCAGATGAGCAGCACACATTTTCAGTTATGCTATTGATTTTTAAAAAGCTCCAAGAGCCATGAGCATGGAGATGGAAGAAATGGGAGGTGCATTCCCTTACGATGCAGGCATGGGGAAGCTTATGTGTAAGGGATAAAAGTGTGACTCATGTACACTCACTTTGGGAGTGGGACTAACACTAGTTACATCATAGTTTTCAAGCCCTGGATCATCCCTAATCCTCAGAAAAACCCTCTGAGGTAGGTAATATATTTTCCCTCTAAGTGTATCTGATTCCAAAATAATTATTACAGATTAGATAGCTGTAGCATAGACAGAGTGGTGCAAAATAATGTATGCCAACCAGAAAGAAAAGAGGGGGTAGTGTGGTTTAAATACCTGGGCCACCAGCCTGGTGCTCAGGAGACCTAGGTTCAACTCCACAGTCTGGCACAGATCTGCTATGAGATCTAGGGCAAGTCTTCTGCTACTGGGGCCTTTCTGCACAAGTTACTGTGGGGCTAGCCAGGGTGTGAACCTGCAGTGTACTAGTTTTGCTCTAGCGCAGTGACCGGATTACTATGCTTTCAAGCAATAGTAAAACATCATTTGGGACAGCAAGAGAGAGGGTGCGCAAGCATGAGAATGACTCTAGAGACTGGGAGTTAGAGCAGTCATCCAGGTCCAATGGTTCGTTAATTATTTAACCAACAGCCTCCACAGGAGAGACGCAGGGAGCCCCACATCAAACGACACAATATCCCAGTGGTAAGAACATTCACTAAAGTAATGATGGAGCCTAGTTCAAAACCCTTTGCACCCTCTGGGGCAGAGGGACTTGAATCAGGTTCTCCTACATCCCAGGTGAGTACCCTAACCACTGGGCTTTAATTATGAAGAATTCCTTAACTTGCTCTTGTTTCTTGCTACAATGGCAGCCACCTAACTCCAAAAAGGGTTGCCAGCTGTGAATCATGAGGATTAGACAGAAACCTTTGTTCAACCAGTTTGGGATTCCTGGGTTCTAACCTTAGTCCTGGTATTGCCTGGCTCCTTAATCTTGTCACAAGTCCTCATATAGTTCCCATTCAACTCCTTAAACTCAATAAGTCTAATAACACTCATGGATGCATGGTCATAATAATACAGGAATAAACACTTTCTTCCTGTGAATATATCTCACTCACAGACCTGCTCTCATGCTATGATTTTATGGTCTTACTTTCTGTATTATTTTGACATTTTTATGCAGAGGAGTAGCCAGAAAAAGTGCACAGTGCTCAGCAGTTTCTAGCGTATACAGCAACACTTGCGTGTTCTGTTATTAGTAATGCAATACAGAACTTTTACCTGAGATCGAGTTCAAGTAGTTGGCCTGCGCATCGATGTTTGGCTAGTTATATATAGCCTACTAGTTACTTAAAATAAATGAAACTAATTAGAGATGGGCTAAAACCAAAGGCCATAGTTCAAAGCCCGCTGTGCTTTTGGAAGAGATAGGAAATGGGGTGTCAAATTTAACTGGATTCAAACCCATTCATATTATTCTGGTTCTTGGGCAGATCTTAAATGGTCTGGGTTCTGTTCACAGGTCTGATTATCTGTTGCTGTGATAAACTGGCTGCAGTTATTCTCCCAAGATCAAGAGGAAGACCAGTTCTGAGATCAAGTGATCCTGTCTGACTTCTTTAGTTGGGGGATGAAATCTCACAAAAACCTCTCATGAGAATTTGACTGCTTATCCCTGGGCTAGACTCTGTTGTGAACTGTGACTGCTGAATCCTTCTCCTGTGTCTTGCCTCCTCTGGCCATTGCTAATATTAATATAATATTTTATGCTCCTGCAGCATCCTTCATCAAATAATCTCAGTGCACTTAGTAAGCCTCATGAATTAAGAAGGTATTACTAACTCCATCCTGCAGATGGGGAAACTGAGGCATCAAAGTTGCAGGATTCCCTGAAAGGCACACAGTAAGGCAGAGCAATAGCCAGCAACAGAATTTACATTTCTTGATGCCGAGTCCTATATCTTAACTGCTGGACAATGCTCTCTTGTCTAACACTCCTTACTTAAATTGTCTAGGGCTTCTTAGACAATAGAGTAAGAGTTTAGAGTAACATAAGCAAATAGCAGAACTTATATTCAAAGCAGACTTGATAATAATTAGAGTTCAGTTTGGGTGTCATCTGGGATAATGGTTTTAAGGACATCAGCAACATAATTAATTTAATGCAATGAGTTTGCATCTCAACAAGACCGCCTCATTTAATTACTACAGTTCGAAGGGAAGCTACCTGTATATTTATGTTCTTTTTTTAAAAAACAATCAAGGGAGTCCATTATCTATCCATCTATTTATTTTACCTAATGAAAACTATTTGGAACTAATAAAAGCCTGCCATTGGAATAATTCCATAATGATTTTAGGTCAGAGAATATGAGTTGTACAGAAGCTGTACTGCATTGTGTTTATGGTCAGAAGTGTTATGATTGAAATAAGTGGGGGCTGATATACAATTTCCATGGCAGTTGGCAAGTACAATTCTGGGCTCATGTCTTTGAACTTCTTGACATTTTAATTGCATCATGAAATTTGATTTTGTTGTTAAGAATGCTGAGGACTCATTGACTAGCATTTGCTATGGGAGGAGTTGGATTCCTCCCTAGTGGTAATATTCAGCTATCTTTTTGAGTATCTGATTTCTGACCAGGAGGAACAGTGTTTTGAAAAGAGCGTAGAAAGACTGAATCTCAGTAATCAGTGTGTATTAACTTACATGTGGAAGGAACTATATAAAAACATAAGTTTATGTAGTCGGTGCCATTTAAAAATTCACTTCTTGCCAATAGCTATCATGCTTGACTGAGATACCATAGTTATTTCTTAGGGACATCACAGTAATCCAGTTTCCAGAAGGGCAGCCGTTTTAGTCTGTGTACAGCAAAAACAATGAGAGTCCTCTGGCACCTTCAAGACTAACAAATTTCTTTGGGCATAAGCTTTTGTGGGCTCCAACCCTCTTCATCAGATGCATCTGACAAAGTGTGTTGGAGCCCATGAAAACTTATGCCCAAAGAAATTTGTTTGTCAGATGCATCTGACGAAGTAAGTTGTTTTTACAGTGATGTCCGTGTGGTGATTGTTGGTGAACATAAACCTCTTTCATGATGACCATCAAAGGTTTAAAAAAGAAAAGGAAGTCCCAGAATACTCTCTTTCAGGAAAAACTCCCATTGATTTCAGTGAGAATCTTGCTTGAATTATGACTGAGGTAAGGATTGAAGATTTCATGCAACAGTAAGTATACAGAAAATAAAAATAGGAGTGTGTGCTTCTCTTCTGAGCAATATAACATGCCACACACCAAAAGACACAAAAAAGAAATAACCATAATCTGCTCACATGGACTTTTTTCTAATTTATGTATGGTTTCACTACTGAATTCTAAATGGAGACTAATGCTTTCTAAGAGCTTTCCTAAACTATTTCCCCATCCATAGATATAGTTTTAAAGATCTATTACTCAGTGGATCATTTCCCTGAAAATAAACCGGGAAGATTTATTTGACCACATATCGGAAAGCATTTGTCAAGTGTGTCTTCAGGATTCCAAGATGAGGAGCTGTGGATGTGAGAGTGACTTGTTTTACCCCAGCTGAGAAAATTTCTATTACTTTTCATGTAACTTGGGATATTGTCTCTTGACTAATACGGCTACCCCTTTGGAAGTTGAGGGAGCTGGTCACCTGTCCTCCCAGTCATTGCCCTATGGATAACTGGAGCTAGATGTGGATGCAGCTTTTACAAGGAACAGACCTGCCTATAAACTTTGAATGGAGGAATGATAAAACCTTTAATTAGATGAAAGGGAAAAGATGGGGGGAAATCAATGCAAAAAATTATCTGATTTGCATTTCAGATTCTCCTAATTATATAAATACAGTACACATATGTATGAGATTATTGTAATGAAGATATATAAATAGAGCTAGAGAGATATATATAGACACACATACACAAAGATTTTAAATTTCATTTCAATTTCTCCTTTCCCCCCAGGTAATCAGCTCTGATACAGGATCTACTGTTACCTTCTGGCTGATAGACACTGGGCAGAAAATCAAACAGTTTACCGGTTGCCATGGCAATGCTGAGATCACCACTATGACCCTGGATGCAACTGAGACAAGACTCTTAACTGGGAGCACAGATGGAACAGTAAAGGTGTGAGGAGAAAATGTTGCAAACTATTTGCTTCTGTTGCAGTCTTTTCCACACAGCTGCAATGTGCCAAAACACCCTGCTACTAAAAGGTGGCTGGTTTTTCCATTGGCCTTGTTAAATGGGAGATGGGATGAACTCAGAAACTAGATGTTGAAATCCTAACTCTGGCAGGAAAATGCAGTTAAATTTAATAGCTTGTCTAACACTTCAGATACACACAGTGCTTTATAGAACACTTTATTCTTTGTTACCTCCCTTCCTTCCTTTCAAGTAGTTACATTACAATCTATTACTCACACGTCCCTTACTGCCTCAATCATCAGACAATAATTTCCATTGCTTTTCTTGGAGCACTCGCTTGTCATTACACAAAGAAATAATACCACGCTAGCCATCGCATTATAACTTTAAACCACCTATTTTGAAATGGTGGCCAGGTTAGTTAAAACATTAGCTGCTTCTTCAAGTGCTGCTCAAATTCATTCAGGAATAGGTGTGGCTGTGCCGCAGGGCATGATTGGTCAGAAAGCTTTTTGCTCTAGCCTGTCAAAGCAGGGCTGGTGGCTACCGCTTCCTGGCCACCCCATGTCCATATATGTGGCTGCAGCCCTGCCCTTCTTCAGTTCCATTCTCCACCCTCAGTGATGGTATTGGAACAGCCCACTCCTTGCAATCGTGCAAGCAGCCTGTCTTACATGAACTACTTGCTTGTTTGGGAGAACCTCTTCGTGGATGTCGCTCCACTGAAAAGGGCTACTCTCACCAAGTGTGAAGCTTTGCAGCAAGGAAATCACTCCTACTCGCCGTCTGCCATGCCAGGGTTTAAACCTTGTGCTGCCTGCAGCAAGGCCTTCCCGCAGGATGACCCCTATGAGAAGTGCTTCTGGTGCCTGGGCGAAGCCCATTTGGTCACCGAGTGCTCAGTCTGTCGGTCCTTCAAACTGCAGACCATAAAAGACAGAGAGCAAACGTGCCATGCATTGGCCTTGGAGCAAGTGCAACAGCCTACCCCTGAAGCTTCGGGGCTTCCTTCAGCACCGGCTGCTGGCTCAGCACCGGAGCCTACCCAGTGCCGCTCACCTCGAGAGCGAAAGAAGATGATCTCGGTACCAGTGTCGGTACTGAAGTGTCAGCACCGTTCCGTGTCCCCCATCCAGGGATTGCCTTGGGACTGGCAGGAGTTGGTACCGGTCCCTTCCACCCCGGAGCCTTTTGAGGCAGCGAAGTCTCTCTTCCTCTTGCCGACGCCTCCCACTCTGTTGCCCCCCAAGTAAAAGGGCAAACCAGCTTTCACTTCGGGATCCTGGCCACCCGGAGAGCAATATCAGACTCCATCACTGATTTCGGTGCTGAGTTCCCTGGCACCAGAGCCGGCTAGTCACAATGAGCACCCCGGTACCATTAAGTTCTCCCCTTGGTGCCGTGTTACCTTGCCTTTTCCAGCACCGCAAACACGGGCCTGTGAGGTTTCTTGATCCCCGAGCCCCGAGGCGGGTGTCTCAAAAGAGACTAAACGACCCCATCCATGGCCCTCGATACTGATGCCGTACAGGTACCAACCCCACGAATGGTCTCCCCAGGAAACCCCAACGGGTCCTTGAAGTACTGCTCAGCTCGTCTTGGCCCCGTGTCCTCCAGTACCGGATAGAGCCGTGTTTGCCTTCTTGGGGTTGGAGGCTCATTCTCCCACAGGGCCTAGTGACACTTTGCTCGACCTGGCCATCACTTCGATGGAGCCCATAACAGTTGTCCTGCACCCTAGTGTGCGGGACCTTGCCATGTCACATTGGCAAACCTCTGGGTCCATTGCCCCTGTATTGGACACGGTGGGCCATAAATACCAGGTTCCAGCAAGTGACTTTCTCTTCCTCACCCACCACCTTACACTGTCTAAAGGGGTGGTTGAAGCAGCGCTAGGCCCAGGGTGGCTCCTCACTACCCTCTCCAGCTGTCGAGGGATGCAAGGGAGTTAGATCTCCTGGGGCAGAAGGCTTATTCTTCCTCTACCTTCAAGCTCCAAATAGCCAATTATCAAGCTATAGTAGCCAGATATGTCATGGATGTTTGGGAGTCCATGAATAAATTCAGACACTTGCTCCCACAGGAGAATAGGGTGGATTATGATGCCTTTCTTGAAGAGGGCAGACTAGCATCCCAGGACCTATTGTTATCTGCCTTGGACACCTCGGACACGGTGAGCTGCAGCGTGGCCTCAGAAGTAACCCTGTGGTGGGCAGCATGGCTCTAGGAGGTGAGGGTGCCCCCCCCCCAGCAACAGGTCATACTTGACCTCCCCTTTGAAGGTTGTCTTCTGTTCATGGCTGGAATGGATGCACTGCTCTGTGATACCCAGGACTCCTGAGGGGATGTAAAATACTTCGGCATGTTGCCGTCCTGGCCTACTAGCTGCCCACTTGGGCCAGACCGTACTACCTATCAGCCTCCCTATGCCTGGGCCACTGGCCATTACAAGGGTGCGGTGCTGAAGGCAGAACTCCGCCTGCCATCCTCTGCATGGCTAGCACTCACCTATTAGTGAATGTATCCGAGCAGTGCTTGAAGAAGGACGGTAGGTTACTTACTGGTAACCATCCTTCTTTGAAATGGGCTGCTCCGATTCATTCAGAACCTTCCCACTGTCCCTGCAACTCGGAGTTGGTTACTTTTAGGAACTGAGGAGGGGTAGGATTGCGGCCATATATATAGCTACAGGATGGCCAGGCGGCAATGGCTGCCAACCCTGCTTTGACAGGCTCGGGCAAAAAGCTTTCCAACCAATCATGCTTCGCGGCACGGACACACCTATTACTGAATGAATCTGAGCAGCCCATCTCGAAGAAGGATGGTTACCGAAAAGTAACCCACCATTTTCACCCCTTGACATGTCAATTCAAATTTTGATGTACTGAACGTTAAAATGAATTTTAAATTTTCTTAACCAGCTCCTTGAGACTTTGACCGTATGACAAAATCACCATACAATTTAATATCTGGTGCTTTAGCTTCTCCTAAAGAGAGATTTTTGTGTTGAATATCAAGCGTGAGTGATATAGATCAGGATATAGATGTATCGACAGAACACAGGCCAGCATTATTCCAGGTTTTAAATCAGTGCTGTTAGTTCTTCACTTTAAGGCACCCTAAATTTATACCATTTAAAAAACTTAATATGGTGGCCAAACTGATTTCTGGCTTTTCCTATTTTATTAACTGAAGTTGCTGAAAATCAGCAATCTGAAAGGCAGTTTCTTCAGACTTGGCTAATTTTGACACTGCTAGTCAGACTTACCTGTTTATTATATTATGGTAGCCCCTTGCAATCTCAATTGAGATTGGGACCTTGTTGTGCTAGGCACTGTGCACCAACATAATATGGGAAAGGATCCTGCTCTGGAGAGATTATAATCTAAATAGATCCAAAGGGGCAGCCGTGTTAGTCTAGTAAAGCAAAAAAAGCAAGGAGTCTTGTGGCGCTTAAAGACTAACAGATTTATTTATCGCATGAGCTTTCATGGGAGAAAGTGGGATTTTCTCACATGAAAACTCATGGGATAAAGAAATCTGTTAGTTTTTAAGTGCCACAAGACTCCTTGTTTTTTTGAAAAACTAAATAGAGAAGCTAAAGGGTGGGAAGGAAAACAGAAAACGGATTTAACAAAGGCAGCACAATATTCAGTGGGAGAGTTGGCAATAAAATCCAGGTCTCCTGTGCGCTACTCTAGTGCCCTATCCTCTGTGTCATGCTGTCTCTCAACTTTGGTTACTTCTTAGCTTGTGTTTTTGGTAGAGATGAACCTGTGTCACAAAGTTCAGATCTCCAAATCCAATGTTTGGATTTCTAGTCCATTAAAGAGAGAGGACAAAGTCACAAATTCTGGAATTTGAACCAAATTCTACCAAAATCTGTGATTTGAGGCCAATGGTAGGGAATTTGTACCTATTAGTCCAGCTTTTGTCCATTTCAGGTATTTCATTCAAGGTATTTCTGGCAGGTGAGCATCTCTCAAAAAGGTAACCTCCCTGGATAACAAAACAAAATGTACTGTATTGCTTATTTTTTTCCTTTTTTCTTTGCCTGGGTTGTAATGTGGGAAGATAAAGCTAAAAACATTCCTAGCAAGACTTGCAGAGTCTGCACTGAAATTTGGGAGTGTATTGGTTCATACTATTGGCCGTGGCTGACTGGGAGTGGCTTGCCTTAAATCTATCCAAGGGTCTATTGTGTTTGTGCTATTTCCAAGCAGTGAAAATCCCTGATGACAAAATGTTCAGTGTCTAGGGCAGGGTCTGAAACTCAAATCACCATGAGGGTTTCATGAGGACAAGTACATTAGCACAAGGGCCACACCACGCATGAGGACTAGTACGGTAGCCCAAGGGCTGCACCACTGAAACGTTTTCATACAACGATATTGCAAATATTGATAGTGATAGTGTCATTGTGGGCTGCAAGAAATAACTTTAGGGGCCGCCCTTGCACCATGAGTTTCAGACTCCTGATCTAGGGATATGTCTATACTGGAGGCTTAAGTTGACTTAACCAGGCTCAAGCCAACTTAAGCAACTCCAGAGCCACATTTGGAGTTCATTAAGTCAATTTAAAAACTTGCTTAAGTTGACTTATTAACTCTCATCCTTGAAGTCAACTTTAAGGGTTAAGTCGACTTTTTAAGTCAACTTAACAAAATGTGGCCATTAAAGTTGACTTAATAAAGTCGACTCAAGGCAGGAGAGCCATTGAAGTTGACTTTATAAAGTTGACTTAAGCCAGGGGACCCATTTAAAGTTGACTTTATAAAGTCGACTAAAACAAACAGTGACTCTCTAAGTCAACATAATAAAGTCAGCTTTAAGTTGACCTTATTAAGGCAAATTACCTGAGCCCTCTAGTGTAGAAGTAGCTTAGAAGTGGGGAGGGAGAAGTGATGACTTCAGTTCATGCCAACTACCCATCCTATGGGCTTGTTTGAATGCAAAAATTGTCCCACTTTAAGTGTACTAGCATAGTTAAAGCAACACAGCCTGCCCAGTGTGGTGTGCAGTTATAGAATCAGAGAGGTAGTTTATACTTGTATATATTATTTATTTGCTATTAAATCCTTCTGGGTGTGATTCTTTCCTTAAGTTAGTTTTATGACATCACAACCAGTGCAGTTACCTCTAATTTACATCAGGATAGGAGACAAATCTGGCCCAACAGGTTTTATTCCTTCATTGATCCTTCAAATAACAGATGATTTTCTGCTTTGCCTATGCTAAGAGATTATACCTAGCTTATTTATTTTTAATTGTAGATTTGGGATTTCAATGGACACTGTCATCATAAACTCAATGCTGGAAGAGACCGAGCAGTTGACATCTCTCAGATCATGGTATTAAAGCGAAAAATATTAGTTATAGGCTGGAACAGGTACAGTATACTTTATCCAGAAATACAGGAAGAGATATATTCCTAAAGTGTATTTATTCCTTGCCTCAGTTTCTGGACATAAAATCTATCAAACTCTATTTTGTTTTTCAAAGTAAAGTAACTCGTTGAATAGTTGGCAACTCAGTTGGGCAAAAGATTTAGATTTGGCTGCACATCAGTACAGAAAAAATGATACATCACAGTTGGGGAAATTACTTGCTGTATCTCTTGCAAACTAGGGCCCTAATCCTGCAGTGGTTTTGCACTGATGGAGTCTTAAAAGCCAAGCTGAATCTCATTTGGAATCTAAGTTCTGTCCACATGGAGACCATTGTCAAATTTGTGCCTAGAGAACGGAATTACCACAGTTTTAGCCTTGCTTGGCCTTATAAAGTGTTATTCTCCTTGCTTTTTTACTAGGGAAAAATAGTCTTTTGAGTTGCTTGAGCTTCTGGAGGAATTAAAAAAATACAAAATATATTTTCTTTGCTGCATTCAGACAGTATGCAGATGCTAAGATAAATTATAGCAGGACATTATTTGAAAACATTCTGTCCATAAATTTGAAAACCCAGAGGCTACAGATGCTACTGTACCCAAGGAAGTAATTTATATAGCAATTGTTCACTGTTTATGCTAATGGATTAGGAAGAGGATGAGATAAATTGCTTTTGTGTCCCATCTGAAATTCTGAGAACCAAATATATTTTTGTGACTTTTAACAGCTGCAGAACCAGAATGAAAATCCACACTAATGACCATGAACACAACATATACGGCAGTTATGTTCTGAAAAAAGGAGGGAAAAATGCCTTTTAATTTCAAGACTGCCCATTGCTTATGTCCTGGGGCTCAGTCTAGAAACATAAATTTACTTCACAAAAACCAATGCTGCTCACGCAAGCTAGCAAAGCAAACATTGCTCATTAGTGACTCAGATCCACTTCTTGTTCTGAATGGCTGTGATATCATGGTGAACCACAGAGAAGTAAATGAGCTTAGTGCACTGGTGGTATTGCATCATTTTCATTTGGCAATTAGCCATCCCCACTTTGTTTTCAAAGGTTAGCAGGCAAGTATTCAGCTTTGTTACCAGAGATCTCCAGAGCCTGGTGGTCCTGGCTCTTCGGCTTTGCCCTTGCTACATGACCAGCATCCTATCAAGATCTTTTTGGGAATAGACTCCTGTGTAAAGGGTTCTGAGACAACGGGGGCATAGCGGACACAGTGTTGGTTCCCTCTCTCAGGGATGTCCTATAGGTGACTTTTCATCAATACAAGTCAATGATTCTAGCATTCTTAAATAGATCATATTTTATTTGGCATTGAAAATGAAAAAAAATCAACATAAACCATAAACAAACTTAAGCAGAATAAAACATGTCTACAGCAGATGATACACAAAGTGTCATGCAACCCCCCAAAAAACCTTGTTGTCACTATCCATTAATTAGACAGGACTGAAAGACTTGCACCTCTGTTAAAGGTGGCTTAGTTTTTTTCCCAGGAGCCTGAGTCCATCACTCTCAGGTCAGTGTCCTTTTCTGATTGTCTTTCTCTCTTAGAAAGTGAGGATCAGGTTTTTGTTTCTATGCTTGATCCCATATTCCACTTGTATTTGGCAGAGATTAGCTGAATTATATATATTGCATTGCTTCTCTCAAATCTTTCTGTAGAAGATTGATCATGTTCAAAGACAATCCATACACTGTCACCCGTCCGATAGATAGGGCAGTGATGCTAACTTCACAAAATGGAACCCCTGACTGCAATGCTTTGAAGAAGAAGCTTTTGTTAGCATGTTGTTGTTTGCTTCCTCCTAGCCTGTGGTTAAACAGAGGCTGGAGATACAGACCATTTTGATCTCTTCCTAACGGCCGCCAAAAGCTCTGCAGAAGGGCAGTTTTACCTACAGGGAAGCCTCTTTTATTTTTTGAAGCTCTGTGTGAGTGCAGGAATCTACCTGTGTGGAACCCCTTGGAGTGGGACTATAGTTGGTGGAAATGATGCTGTAACGTGACTCTTATGCTGCTGTCCGCCAGGTGGTACTATGATGTTCTATTAAATTTATCTTTAGGTACAGCCATCTGGCAAGAAAAATTGACACTGTCAAGAACTTTGTTTACTCTAGAAGTCATCATCCCAGTGTCACAAACCTTTAAAACAGTGGGTCATATCCAGTCTTTCAATCTAAATAAAATGGATTTAGTGGAGGCCTTCTTATACTTCCTATATTGTATTAATCAAAGCTGACACATGGCCACAAGAGGAGTGTTTGCTCTGTCATTGGGAAGGAGAAGTGAATGATAATTTTGAAATTAACTGATGCAAAACATGAAGGAACTTGGTCCCAGAGACTAGTCATCACACACAAAACTGCCCAATCAAGAAATACATGGATTTTACGTTATTCCAAAGAGTGACACTTTGTGTGATGCTGACCGCAGTGGACTCAATGGGAAAATTCTCATGGCCTTTAGGACTGATTTCTTCATTTAGGATGTGGATGTCAGTTTGGATTCATTTTGGCTGCATCCCCAGCTGAAAGATGTGGAAGTGCAATTATTATTGTGAAACATGTTAAGTGAGGTCTTGAGAGAGAGAGAGGATTACATCACTTTTTAAAAAAATTTTTGACACATGAAATGTCAAAATCCTGAAGTTTATTATATTTTTCCACACTTTCTAGAATCAGCAAAATGTTTTCATTTTGTCTCAGCTCTGGGCAGAGCAGATATCCCCTAATACTGACACTGCAGGGAACACTATGCTCTAGAGGAAGCGGATTCAGCATTCTGTTTTGGCAGAGGGCTAGAACAATAGCTGCAGAAAGTCTTATACATGGAAGTAACACAAAAGAATTTCAGGAGCAAAAAAGTCCATTCAAGATTATTAAAGTAAACCATCATGTTAAAAGATACCAATGACATTTTTCCAGACTCACCCTTTTTACTATTTAGTTTTTTAAAATTTGTGTGTCTCTTTCATCAGGATAATTACCGTCTTCCAACTGAGCAACTTGACTCGGTTTTTTGTCCTGCCCACAGAATGGAAAGGAGGAGTCCAACATCAAGATGACATTCTGTGTGCTGCATTTTTGCCACCACATACTCTAGTTACAGGTAGCTCTAATTATTGCCTAATATATCATGCCGAAATTGGGATTTGGGGATAATATGATTATTATGCAAGACTGACTCTGTTATTATATGGACTACCACAGCTAATATGCTGCTGGCTGAAGTATACAGTTTTTAAGATGTGAACAAATTAGAATGTCTAAAGGAGACAGGAAGGCATTCTGGGCCAGGTTCTTGTCTGTTTTATGCCAGTGTTTTTTGATTTATTTTAATGGAGTTACATTAACTCTCACTGGAACATATGAGTGGACAATCAGCCCCATATTCTTCATATCAGAGCAGAATGATTAAAACTGGATATTTTTATGTCACAAAGCATGAAAAAATTTGTCATAGGAAGCCTATTATCCTGGAAGACAATCGTGGTTCTATGGAGGTAGTGATGAGAATGATCAGGATTTCAATAGTAGTAAATACTGAGAATAATTTGTTCAGTTTACCAAAAATATACATACAGTGGAACAGTGGTTCTCAACCTTCTGCAGTTTGCAACACACTTGGCAGCATAATGTGACCCTACAGGACATGCTAGCCCACTCTCCCCAGGCCAAATCCAAATCCGGCTCTCCATGACACGCTTGCCACGTGTGGGGGCACAGTAATGTGTCCCCACGTAGTAGTTGAGAACTCCTGCAATGGAATGTTACGGGTCCTTTTTGGAGGAGGGGGCAAAGTTATATTAATTTCTTTAATTATGGTGGCATTGAGATTATTCTTCACTTGAATCCAGTGGAAACTTATCTAGTGTCCTTTGCTGGTTTAGCTGACATGACTGTGTCCCTCTAGAGACTAGCCTCACTAACAGCCTGCTGTTTACAAACAGCTAAAGGAGTTACTCCTTAACTCCGGTGCCTGGGTCTCATGCTAAAGATCCCAGCTGAATTGTCACTGATAGTCATGCTTATTGCATAAGGACTGGGAGAAGATGCAAGGTTTGACTTCTCTTTAAGTTGGTGCTTGTGATGAACACTGAGTAGCTATCCCTGGAGGCTGAAGACCTCTGTCTCTATCTTGGGCAATATCTCACAAGGCTAAAAAGTGGGAGCTTTGGGATGTGGATTTCTGTTTACTTGAATATAATCTGCGTGAGGTCACAAGCCACTAAACAATCATCACATGGTAAAAGCTCTTATTGCTATTAGATATAAACCAGAACCTTAAATGAACCAAGTTCCAAAGGGGTAACCATCTTAGTCGAGTTCAGCAAAACTAGGAATGAATCCTGTGGCACTTTTAAAGATCAAGAAATTTATTTATCTCATGAGCTTTTGTGGGAGAAAATCCCACTTCAACAGATGTTTTGAAGAAGAAAGCATCTGACAAAGTGGGATTTCCTTTCACGAATGCTCATGCAATAAATACATTTGTTTGCCTTTAAAAGTGCCAACGGACTCTTCACTTGTTGTAAATGAACCACTTTCCAATATAGGGATGGAGGCAGAGGTTGTATGCAAAGAATTGAGAAGATGCTCTGAATCAAATTACTGAGTCCAAACCAACAGTTTGATTATGAAGTTAGATCAAAAACTGGGAGACAGATCTACTTTTATTGGTTGGTTGGTTGGTTTTCCTGTGACAGAAATCTTATCAGAGCAGCTAATTTTGTGGTATTTAAGCCTACGCTGCTTGAAATATAATATCAGCTCCAAGATTTTGGCATCTTCCAATCTTACACTAGCTTTAATTTGGCTTTGAACTGGCAACTCAAACTTTAAGCTAAACCAAATTCAAAAATCTCCTCCATAGCCCATCTTTAGTTAATAAAAAGACAGTCATATGAGTGGACTAGAAATGAAAAGCTTCCAATACTGTATCTGAAAGCAAATGCCATAGCCAGTGAGCTACTGGGAATTGATAGGAAAGTTCTGTGTCTCCATTCTTACGTAAAATACGTGGACAAAAAGGAAGGCTTTTTCTTTAAATTAGGTAATATTGTACCCAGTTATTTTCCTTTATTTATCCCCATTGCTTTATCCTTCCACTGGGGAAGAGAGACTAAGAACGTGCTCTGACTATTTCACATTTTAATAAGTAGTCTTCGCCAGTCTCACTAACAACTGCCTGATGCTTAATGTTTATAATGCAATGGGCTTGATTTTAGTATCACTTAAGCAATGTCTACATTTAGAACTATGCGTGTAATTCCCAGCTGAGTATAAAAACTCACGTTGGCTCTCAGTCAGTTAATGATAATGCAGCCGTGGGTTTGTAGTTGGTGCAGTGAGTCCCTGTTACCGCTGCCACTGCCCATGTTACTGTGGCTGAGTTACTATTTTTAATACACTAGCTTGATGAGTAGCTAGCTCAGCTCCAATTGTAGATGTATCTCCAGTGACTGCCTGTGAATTACACCAGTGGAAATAAGAATACCTTCTGGACCAATGAGAAATAGCTCAGTTTGTCAAATCAGGGCAAATCTGTCAGTTTCTTCATGGCCTGTTTTTCTATAAAACCAGAGAAATGTCCCCTTTACAGCAAATTTTATAAGAGAGAATTAAACTTGGAAGGATTGCAGACCCATGAAGATTCCAGCCCTGCTCATCCTTTTAATGTGACCTATCATGTGCAAAATGAAAATATTGCTGTGTTGGCAATAAATTCATTCTACCTGCCTGAAAGATCAAGATTTGACCAGCATGTTATCTTTTCTTTGTCTAATGCAGGGAGCTGTGGTGGTGAAATTGTTGTCTGGAATAATAGTACAGAAAATGCCTACCTTAAAATTTGCCTAGATCCCCAAGGATCTTGGAAATCCAAACCAGGTGAGTGAGGATCATATTGAGGCAGCATTGCTTTCAAGCTCTAGGCAAAACATACTGTTTGCCTATGCATATAATATTAAGCATGCCACTAAATTACTGATAATTGAGTGGGGATTAAGGGGATTATTTACATCTTTTGTCTTGTCGGACTGACAGAAAGCAGCCTTGAGGTTATGCTTGCTTTATTCACTTTAGCTTGTTCTTTATAGTCTCAAGGCTATCACTTCCGTTTATTATCATAGACCGACGTCAGCATTTTTACATTATTACCTTCAGCAGGGAGCAGCATTCCCTTCATTTTTGCCTTGTTCAGTGTTGGAAAATAAATAATACCAGCGAGCCTTGCAGAGGCTGCTGCCCTTGGGGGTGCTCAGATCCTGAAAACTTCCCTGGGTTGATTGGCTGCACAGACTAGTGGCATAATATACGCTAAGCATCATGCCAGTTGGAAATCTATAATTATTCCCCACTCTAATCTCTAGTACATTTTATGGTAGCACACATCTGTGTATAAGGAAAATGGCATAGCAAATACCTTCTTTAGTTCATATTAGACTTCCTTAAGTTTCTTCCAGGTTTAGTTGGGGAATAAATACTGACATGTATATTATGACTTGAAATTCATTTCTCAGTTGCACATATACTACTCCGCAGGGCCATAGGAAAGAAATTAGTGATCCACTATGAGGTATATCTGGTGGTCTGTTGCTTTGTATTGAGCAAGACATTTCAAAATGAAAATACTTAAAATCTTTGTTCCAAAGGATTAGCTGTATTAGTTGAGTTCAGTAAAATAGACAAGGAGTCCTGTGGCACTTAAAGATGAGCAAATTTATTCATTGAATGGGCTTTCATGGGAGAAAATCCCACTTCGTTCAAAGCGTCTGACAAAGTGAGATTTTCTCCCATGAGAGCTCATGCAATGAATAAATTTGTTAGTCTTGAAGTACCACAAGAGTCCTTGTTTGTTTTAGTGAAATCTTTGGTAGATATGCCAAAGGAACAATAAAAGCTTTCAGAATACTAAAAGGTCTAAACTTCAGAGGAGCAGCTCTTAAACTGATGTAAATTGGCATAGCTGCATTGAAGTCAATGGAACCACAGTGAATTTAATTAGCTGATGATCAGATCCAGACAGTACTGATCATAGTACAGCTAAGTGATTTTTAATGTTTCTGCTCTTCAGTAAGCATTCTGCAGGGATCCTGGGTCAGACGCACAGGCAGTATAAACTGGCAACTCTCCACTGACTTGAATAAAGCTGGGTCATTTCATGCCTTCTGTGGCTCTGGCTCCACAACTGGGAAAAATTTCTGTTCAAACAGATGTTTGTACATGATGCAGATTAGGTATACAAAACACTGATCCAGCTGCTGGCAATAGAAGATGAGTTTCCAAAGGGATAGCCGTGTTAGTCTAGTCCAGTAAAAAAACAACAAGCAGTTGTGTGGCACTTTAAGACTAACAGATTTATTTTTTGCATGAGCTTTCGTGGGAGAAGATCCCACTTCCTCAGATGCATCTTTGAAGCATCTGAGGAAGTGGGATCTTCTCCCATGAAAGCTCATGCAAAAAATAAATCTGTTAGTCTTAAAGTGCCACACAACTGCTTGTTGTTTTTTTAATAGAAGATGAGCCAATCAATATATTTTGTGCTTATTAGAGAGGAGACTGGCTGGAAATTTCATAGAGCCAGAATCCACCATTTTTGCCACCGAGTAATACCTTATTCTGCAGATAGTGCTGTTAAAATCCAAAGATCATCTTGAAGAGCAAGATGCTGCTCCCTAAGGGTCAGGATGGCAGAATTTGACTCATATTTATAGTCATAATAGCTTGAACATCCTCTTCAAAGATTTAGCTTGAATTCATAAAGCAACAGAGAAATAAAACATGGAAAAAATCAGATGCCAAGTTTTTTTTGAGATGTCTGCTTATGAACATAAATTCCTTGCATTGACTGTAATGCTGATTATCTCTTACAGATACTCTGTTACTACAACAGCAACTTAGTTTTGCTCGAAGAACGTCCTCTAGAAGACATACAATGTCTGTAGCTGACTTCTGTGACTCTGACACTGAGTGCAACAATGCTATTACTAAGCTTTTCTTCCTAGAAGCTAGAAAGAATAGTTCCGTAAAAGGTTCTGTAAAGTAATTTCTGCACAGTAGAATCTTGACTTTCCTTATTTTGCCTACCTGAATAACAGCATTTGGAAAGGTTTATTCTTAATAGTGACAATTGATTATTTTTTCACCGTTTCCTTTCCTTCTTTCCTGTCAGTTAAGAACTTACAAGATGCTCCTATTGCATGTTAGAATATTTTTCAAACAAAGAATGTTCTTTGGTTTTGCCTCCACTGCTGTTTTCATCTGAGTTGATTTGCCCAAAACTCATATTGACAGTAAATTAAAATCATTCAGCTGCAGCTGAGGCCTGGCTACATACAGAGATCCAAATGATGCATAAATTTATACCCCCTGCAGTTCCACATAAATTAATGAGCTTCCACAGGATGGAAGTCACGGCAGAATTTGGTTCCATACTGATATATGCAGTTCTACCTTTGAGAATGTAAAATATGACTTTTACTTCTTTAAGCAGGCTTTTTCTAAGTCAACATCATGTATTTGCAAAGTGAATTGGAAAGTGTCTGCAGATTTATCTGCAACGGTTTGGAAATATGCTGTTAAAATGGTTATTTAAGGGTTTTTTTTTTTCCTGTACCTATAAAGGAAATTGATTGACTAGCATTCTTTTTTTTTTTTGTAAAGAAAACCAATTACATAATGATTACAGTGTATCACAATATCCATGAAAGAGGTTAACAAGTACCTAAAGGGTGTTTTTGACTACTAGCCTTGTTTGTTTGTTTGTATTGCTCCAAGTAGCACATCGCAAATATCTACTGATTAAAATATATTTCAGGCGGCTGGAATTTACTTTGCTAAGCTGCCCTGCACAATAGTTAAAAAGGGACAAAAATAAAAATATGGGTTCATGCATAAAGGAGAATTGCTTATAATAATGAAAGCTGATGATTCCTTCACTTATTCAACCATATTTCTGTGTTTTAGGAGGAGCAAATTTAGTGTCATGTGGAGGTGCTGGCTGTGTCAGGTTCTGGAATACCTTGAAAAGCCAACTCATGGCAGAGTTTGAAGCCCACAGCAGTGCTGGATCCATCATCATGACCGTTGATAAAATGAACCAATACCTCATAACAGGAGATCTAGCTGGATGGGTGAAAATATGGAATATACAGGTACAGGGAAAGTATTAGACTCTCTCTTTGTATTTCTCATATTCCCAATTTGTTATGCTACATGGAGATAAGTTGGGATTGCCCTTTTTTGTAATGAAGGAAAAACATGGACCAACATTTTCAGACTTGGGGCCTAAAGTACCCATTGTGACAATCTTGCCATTGATTTCAGCGTGTGCTGGATCAGACTTTGGGGGCCTATAGCTACACAACTAACACAAAACTCAACTGTCAGAAATGTGACATTTTTCTTGAAAACCCAGGGGGGAAGGATATCTTGTGGAGATTTGTTCCCACCATTCTTTGATGGGTAGGATATTCCCCTCCTTCTGTCACACACAGCCTGCCATGCAACCTGCTCAGAAGAGTTATTGATCCAAATTATCCCCTTTCCTCAGCTAATCTATTTCTTTTCCATCAGGACTACTGCCTTAGTTCCAGTGTGAACAAGGTAACCCAGCCACCTCCCCTGATAAGATCATTTCAGCCTCACAGCGATGGTGTTACTCATCTGGAGACCTGTGTACGAAATAGTCGTCTCTTTATCCTCTCCTCCTCTTCAGACTGCAGTGTTGCTCTTAGTGATGTGTATGGTACAACAATTGGAATATTTGGCCAGGTAGAAATATTTCTCTAAATAACAGCTACAGGGAGTGCAGACAGATAGAAGGCTTCACTTCCAGGGAGATGACTTTTTAATTAACTGCTTCACTGCTGGTCCTCCAGATCAACTTCTGTACTGCCAGAACGGTCCTCAGGGGGTCTGCAATTCACATTAACTGTTTTCTCTTTCTGTGCATGATGAAAGTGCCTTGAACAGTTTTTCTCTTCAGATTTTGGCATTTCTACTTGAATTCTTGCCTGGGAAAACAGAATGAAAATGAAAATATACATGTCGCTAGGAAATTATCCATATTTTTTTAATTCAAGTTCAAAATGTTTGGTTTCAGTCACTACCGTGGCTGGTCAAAATTTCCTGATAAAATGATTTTTAGCTGGAAAATGGTAAAGCATTTAATGGAAATGTATGTGTTTGGACAAAACTTTTGTTGGGAAGGCATCTTAAGGCCAGGGGGGAATCTTTGGTCAAAACAAGTTAGAAAGACAGCTGGTTTAGCTCCTGACAGCTGATTTAGAGTAGGGATTTGAATGTGGGTCTTGCCAATTTTAGGTGACTACCTTATGCAATGGGCTGTTCTGTGTTATGGTTCCCTCAGCCTCTCCTCTTGAAGCTGCACAACAGAGAGAAAATAGTTAGGGATACCAAGGCTCAAGTCCCTGCTCTGCCTAATTTGCAAAACTTCTGTGGGGCATGAAAACTGTTTATTGTCCTCCTCTAGTCACCACTTACTTTTTCTTACCTGCCACCAGTCCTGAAATCATGTTTCGTCTCCAGTAGATAAGATCTGAATCACAGAGACGTTTCTTTTAAGGAGAATAGGTGGAATGTTTTGGAAACCACTGTAGATCTAAGAATAATAAATAAAAATTTAATTATATATCACATTTAGTCACTGTGAGAGGGGCAAGCATCCCCATCTACTGGGAGGACCCAGGTTCTTCTCCTCCCATATCACTAGTGGGGCTGCCATAACTCTCCAGTATGGGATTTATCCATCCCATCACAGTCATTTGTTCCTTCATTACATACAGCATTAAAAATGTTACAAGCTTCTGTTTAGTTTGTTAGTAGAAGTATTTGGGAAATGTTTTTTTTTTTCACTTTTGAGGGGAAAAAGTGGCTGTTTTGAAATTAGTACCTGTTTCAAAGAAAACAAAGAATCAAAATATCCTAAAGTTTTGAGAAATGAGAAGTTTCAAATCAGAAATGTTGAAACGGAAAACTGACCTTTTGATATAAATGATCTGATATGTTGAAATGAATCTTCAATTTTTCTGATCAGCAGTGTGAAAAATTTAATCAAACTATATGTTTTTCTCTTAGGGGACTAAACTACATTTGCTGATGAGGGAAATTTGTTGAACCAGTTCAAATGTTTAGTTTTTCAAGGCAGGGTTCGTCTCTGTGTTCATACAGTGCCTAGCACAATGGGATGGTGTAATTTTGGGTGTAGCCTCTATGAGCTACACTAATGTAAATAATATGGATCTGGGTGACTGGGGTGAGTTGGTCACACCAGTGTGCAGGAAAATGATGAAAATCAATAGCTGTCTTAAAACTTTGCATTGGAGGGTACTTCTATTATGAAAGGGACTTTTAAAAGAAAGTAATCAGAAATATTTCTAGTTCTGGATGTCTTTAAAATACTTTGTGCTCAACCTTATCAGGAAGAGCACTGGCAAATTGAAAATGCTCCTTCCCACCCCAAAGGAGAGCAAACAGAAGATGAAAATGTGGGTCAACGGAAGAAAGACGATGATATTCTAAGGAAAAATACATCCCCTTTTTTTGAAGTAGAGCTATCTCCTAACTCCACAGAGCAAGCTGTATTTGGTATGGAAGGCCATGAAGAATCTGTAAACATGTAAGTTGTTTATCAAAAGGATGTTTGCAGTGGTATGCTTGGGTATATTTTTTTAAACTTTTGTTTTCATCCCAAATCAAGACAAAAAAAGGTGTTTTTTAAAATGTATGTATTATTTATTTATTGTGGAGCAGAAATTCCAAACAATTTTTATTTGGAATTTTTTAAATGTTTCATTTCTTCATTTTTGATCCAAATGAAACCATTCTGCATTCCCCAAATGGAAACATGTCATCGTGGTATGTTGACTGATGGAAAATCAATTTTTTTCTCGTCAAGATAGACGTTTGCCCACAGAAAACGTCAATTCTGCAAAACTGCATTTTCCATGAGAAAATCATGTAGCCTCTGAAGGGGCAAAGCTACAACATCTTTGCATGGAGTTCCCCAGGGTGCACCACATTATTCCTATCTTATAATACTCCCTAGCTTTCTTTTCATGAGTAGATCTCAAATTGCTTTATGAAGGAGTTAAGCTTCATTATACTTTCTATTTTCCCCATTATATTACTATTTTATGCATCTTACACTGAGACAGAGAAGTGAACTGACACAGCAGGCCAGTGGAAGAACTGGGAGCAGAACTCAGGTTACCTGAGTACAAGTCAGTGCTTTATTCCAGTGTTTCTCAATGACCAGTTTGTGGGTTGCTATCCATCTGTGGCAGTTTCCTTACTGGCTCCTGAGACTTCTCTGACACAATTTAGGAAGGTGGTAAGTTGATTCATGGTATCAAAAAGGTTGAGAAACACTGCTCTGTTTACTAGGCCACACTATTATAGAATCACAGAAACTGGAAGGGACCATGAGAGGTCATCAAGTCCAGTTCCCTGCACTCATGGCAGGACCAAATACCCTCTTAAACTATTCCTGCCGGGTGTTTGTCTAACCTGCTCTTAAAAACCTCCAACGTAGGAGATTCCACAACCTGCCAAGGCAACTTATTCTAGTGTTTAATCACCTTAACAGTTAGGAATTTTTTCTTAATGTATAGGCTGAACCTTTCTTGTTGTAATTTAAGCCCATTGCTTCTTGTCCTATCATAGGCAAACAAGGAGAACAATTTTTCTCCCTCCTCCTAGTGACAACCTCTTAGGTATTTGAAAACTGTTATCATGTCCCCTCTTAGTCTCCTCTTTTCCAGACTAAACAAACCCAGATCTTTCAATTTTCCCTCATAGTAAAACGTTCCAGACCTCTAATCATTTTTGTTGCCCTTCTCTGGACTTTCCCCTATAAATGGCCATGTTAGTTTGACAAGTAGTTTAAAACCATGTGTCATTGACTCACTTCCTGATAAATTGCATGATGCTTTAGTAATATATTTTTAGACTACACTGTTCTGCCTGTCATACCTATAATTGGTTCTTAATGCACAAGTATTATGTGTAAATCTCTGAGAAAAGCCTCTCCCTGGGCTTGAATAACTTCCTGAAAATAATATCATGAAACATTTACATTATTAAAAGGTTTTAAAAGGTTACATTCTTCAATGAGATTATTAGAAATGCTATGTAATGTCAACAAAATATGAGCAAAATAAATTAAAATTAACATCATTTTTGGTAGCTAAGATTATGTTTGTGCAGAATATAGTGGTGCAAAGGATAACTACAGTATTTATTGTGGTGAGCAGTATCTTTTTAAATGTAATGGGTCTCATTCTAATCTCAGAGAAATTCCAGTGTTTTCAGCACAGTAGTTTCTGATTTATTTTGTCATAAATGACATCTGAATCAGGCCCAATATCCTGTTTTAATGTTTTCATAAGAAATGAAAAAGTGCTAAACAAATCATCCAGATTGAACCACTGCAATATGAGCCCATATCTTGCCTTAATCATGCTCCAAATGCTCTCCAGCAAAATCTTTAGGTTCAGGAAGACTGTAGATTCTGCTGTTTTCCAAAACTTGCCTGTTTTCTGGCCTTATCAAGAGAATTATAAATGTATGCTGGGAGAAGTGCCAGAATATCCTTCCATCCTATAGAAGAACAGCTGGTTTAGTAGACTTCACTTGAGGTTAAGCTGATTTTTTTCAGAAGCACCTGAAGACAAAGAGGTGGATTTGGTCCAATTGTAATACCCATTTATAGACATATGAGAAAGGTGAATGGCATTTGTATGTTCTTGTGAATATTTCACTGGGATTTAACCTTGGGAGCAGTTATATCTTCAGTCAAGCCAGATATATTAGAAGTGCAGGCTCTAAATTATAACTAGGACATGTTGATGTGGTTCTAACGCATTAAAAGAACACTCCTTTACAGCACATTCTCTTAGTAGACCTATAATATCATGAGGTTGTAGATCAGGTAGTAGGTTAGTCATATTTTTTAATTCTTAATAGAACGACAATGACTCTGGAAGGAAAGTAGTGCTGGTCGGAAAACTTCTAACAAAACACTTTCTCCAAATTTTCTGATTTGGCAGAATCAAATCATTTCATGGAGATGGTTTGATTTTTGCCAGAGTTCCAGCCAAGTTTCCTGCTAGTTCATCTGCCCAGTTCTTGGAAGCCTGGAGGTCCAGGTCTACAGCTCTGGTGTAGGCTGCCAGTACCCTCGAGCTGGGATTTCATTCCCTTTTTCAGAAAACTTCAGAATGTTGAGGGTTTATTCCAAATTGTGAAATCCTTCACAAAACAGTTACTTTCTTCTGTTCAGTTATAGTCAGAAGAAGAAGAGCTTATTCTCTAGGAGGATGGATTGGAGTCTTGATAAATGGCCTAAAAGTGCTTTCTCTCATGAGATCCTAGTGGAAGGAAACGTCTTTCATTCACTGTAAAGGGAGTTTTGCAATCATTAGAGGCTTTTTGCTAAGCATCAAGCCTCATACTTGAATAGGACATTTTACAGATGAAGAATAAAAATGGCTATGGGCCCAGTCTAAAGCACATTGAAGTCAATGGGATTCTTTCTATTGACTTCAATAAACTTCTGATCAGACACTATAAGACCATATATAGTCAGGTAGATATGTTTACTGAAACAAAAGCAAAATAGAGCTATACACATGTGTAATATATCCTGATACTTAATCATCATGTGGATAAAATGAATTTGTCTGAAAGGTATGACCCTCAGAATGAATGAGAACATGACAGGCAAAGGACAGAAATAGAAAACACAGGAGCAGACAAAATAGATGCCTATCATTTTGTTTTTGCATTTAAATTTTGGCCAATAAGAGTCATTTATATCTTTCTAGGATCAGTCCATGGGAAAACACGATATTAGGTAAAAAGTACAAAGAAAGGAAAACTCTAAAAGGAAAGAAATATAAGTTTTTCGATGAGAAGATCATGCAAAGCTCAACTGGTAAACAGCCATTTTGACATCATACCCTCAATAGTAATTGTTTCCTGCATCTGTAAGTACAGAAACTTGAGGGGTCTTTCCTGGGGAGTAAATCAGAGTGGAACTAAAGGTAACAGAGCTTTTCTACGGAGAGGTAGTCTAGTTTCTTCTTAGGGCCACCTTACAACAGATATCTGTACTCAAACACAACCTATTCTCCTGTGGAAAGAAACTAGGTGGAGACGGAGGTTTAATTTGCTGTTGTCGGAACTCAATAAGAGACATAATTTGTGGGTGGAGGTACACTCATTTCTTGGAAGAGTACATTATGTATCACTACTTTCAAATTTGGTGTATACAGCATAAAATGGGTTGGCGTGCTGTTGATTTGGTTGAGATGTGCTATGTAATTATTACATTCTTTTACCAAGTGTATATGTAGTTTGTTTCAAATTATACTGAATTACTTCTTTAAGAAATAATTGAAAAATTTCTGGCATCCAGAATTTCACAGTATGAACCCATTCTTATTCTCAGTGATCAAACAAAAATAAGTGTCTATTAACATAGTTAACTATTTTTAGAAACCTGATCCATTTTCTTTGGTTTTATTTAAATAGGTTTGAGAAACTATTTTCTTTCTGTATTTTATGAAGGATCCTATATATTGCAGAAGAAAAATTGGAGAGTATCCAAATTTACTTGTAAAAAGTGTCACTTCTAAGTGAAAATTGGTTGTATCCCTTCCCCACTTAAATTCTCAGTTAAAAAATGACAATCTTGAGCTTTTTATTGTTGATTTAAATAAAAATGATCATGCACTTAACCTGGACAGCTGTATTTACCTAGCTCAATGTTCCTTGTCTTCGAGTATTACAGTTGCACAAGTGGGATAATATGAAGATAGACGAAAAAAGTTACCTTACAAATTCAATTGGGTTGTTACGTGTAATTAATTGTAGTTTTGCAATAATCCTACTGTTTTAAAGGTACATTTAGGACATTAAATATTGGAGTCCTTGAGGAGGTTCTTGAAATGAACAAGCCTGATTTTGTTTTAAACCCTGACAAATACTTCATGGAAATAACTGAGGACAGCTCTGCAAATCTGAAGCTTCCTACTCTTTCAGAAAGTACGTAGACCTTGATTATATTCTCATTACTCTAACACTCAGTACAGAAAGGCAAAAATAAAGGCCACTAACTTTTACCATCTGTGTGAAAATAAGATGAAGATTTGTTGTTTACTTGCTGATCTGGGTCTTCAACATAGCAACAGGCCACCATACTATTTGAACTTCTTTATTTTGTAAAGGCCTGAGCCAAAGCCTACTGATGGCTGTGTCAAGGGTGGTCTTTCCTTCAGTAGGTTTTAGATTAGGCTCTAAATGCTCATATATAGGATTACTTTGAAGCATTTCCTTCTGATTTTGTTCTTCACAGAAATGAACAGTCTTGTTTCTAACAGATTTCGAAAAACTCATCCCAATGGGAAAACAAAACAAATAGGAAGGCAGTACCAACAAATATTTGCTAATCCAATTTGTAAAGCAGGATATTTCTAGTAGTATAATGAGGAGTCCTCCCTTAAGAAAATGTTCATAGCACACCCGGGCTTCCTCTGCACAGAAAATCAAATAAAGATGGGAGGTGACAAATGGGGCAGAATGCAAGCATGAGGAGCAATGCCATCTCTGACATAGCCCGTTCAAGAAATGGAGGAAAGAGACAATTCTTCAGTCAGTTTTACCAGCCCAATATCTCAATGTGCAGGTGGCTGGTGACAGCAGAACCACTCATGGAAAACAAAAATTCAATTAAATAAGGAGGGAAATGGTTAGAAGATAAGCACAGTTCTGTACAGGGGACTGGAGAAAACAATTACTGCCTTCCTCTCTCATTACATTGTGCTTTACATATTCTTATAAAACAATCACAGAATAGATCTTCAGTGAAATATGTACTACATTGGACTCTACTCTAAAATACATATGGCTTGTTTGTACTTCTTGACACCCTATTTTCCTTTGCACACAAAACTGAGTGGACGTTTTTGGCATGGTTTGTATAACTGCTTAAGTCTGGAATGTGAAGAAAGTTAGATGACTCCACCCTCTCAGATACTGTCCCTGATGGCTCCCTAATGCATCTCATGTTTGCCTTTCCTCCAGTAATCTTGATGTTGAAACATCACTGCTAACCTTTCTACTGTAGCATTTAGGGCTTATTGTAGAATACAACAATCACTGTAATATTTATTCAATAAGGTTTATTTACAAAATTCAGCTATTTAAAAGTCAATAATTTATGGTTATAAATGAGTTAATGTCATGTTTATGTGAGCCAGACAGCAAGGTTCAGTTAAGAGGTATGAGGAAAGCACTGAGTATGGAAGTGGGGGAGACAATTAAATGAGAAACTCTGCAGCTCATCCAGCAAGGTCAAATGTTGTTATTGCTATTCTATGTTTTAATTTTAATAATTTATTCTGTCGTCAGTATTTTGAAGCTGGATTAATAGTCACATGATTTTCATTGACTAGTCAGATGCCAGTTCCGAGCTGGCAAAACTATCTTTTTTTCTCACAGTAGATGTTCACCATCCTATTAGTGTTCTCTTTCTGGCTCGTGTGAAAGCTTCAGGTGCAGAATACAATGGCTCTATTTATATATAACCAAGTTGAATCTTTTCTCATTAATTTATTTGAAATTCATGATTCATAGGCTAAAGAAGAGGATTTTACACTTCCATATTTACAAGTTGTATTAACCAAATTAACATAAAATCATAGAAAGGAAAGGGGGAATCCAATATTTAATAAGAAAAATTGAATTAGGTATAATTTGATAGGTACAAAGGTTATGAAACTACCAATCAAATGTCAGAAACATAACACTTAGGCAATTCAAGTTTATAATGAAATGGTTATGGCATTTCACTTATCATAATTCTGGGAAAGGAAATATTAACCAAACATTAATACAGATCCTTTTCGAGTCAGTCATGTGTGTGTCAAAGTGAAAATTTTTTTTTTTTTTACTTGTCAGCAATTAGCATGTGTGACTAATTTGAAGCACATAATTAGCCATACTGAAGTCCCATTAAAGTTAGGCATGTACTGGAGTACTTGGTCAAGTCAAGACCAGTGCACCATTAAGCTTGTGCAGATTCCCACTGCAGTCATGGGAATTCTCTGTCCGAGGCAGTTATGTAGCCCCTGCAACTGTAGTATCTGATCACCTTACAGTCCAAACATTTATTTATCCTTTGCAAACCCATGTGAGGTAGGGGATGCCTGCGTGTATGGATCTGCTTGCAAAGTCTAACCCATACTTTGTTTGAGGTCCTGCTCCAAAACCCCTTGAAGCCAATGGAAACACTCCCATTGATTTCAGTGGCCTTTGGTCAGGCCCTGAATGTCAAAATATTTACCTAGGTATTCATAACAACAACTCATAATCAAGATTATTCACATTGAGGCACACACCTAGATATAATGAACTGTAAACCCTAAATATATTCTGAATGATTTTAGAACTGCTTTCTAATGGCTTCTGACATTTCCCAATTAGGCATCAAATATGGGTAATGTATTAATTAGACTTATTTCCATTTACCTTTGTTTCAGGTTCTGTTTAATACCAGGACAAGGTGAATTATTTAAAATGTTAATCCTTTAAATCATCAAGGATCTTGTCCAAAGCCCACTGAAGCAATAGAGAGATTCCCATTGACTTTAAGCCACACCCCTTCTATGTAGAGGTCTTCTAGGGGGCACATCAGTTCATTTAGATATTTAGCTACTTTTACGACAGGCTACATAAAAAACACCAGCGAAGTCAGTACAAACTAAAATTTCATTCAGACAATGACTTATTTGTAATGTTCTATATGCTGAAATGTTTAAGAGCAATATTAATATTCCAGTTAATTTATTTTATAATTTTATGGTAAAACGAGAAAATAAGCCATGACACTTTTGTATATTTAATGTCTAATTTTGCAAGCAAGTAGTTTTTTAAGAAAGGTGAAATTTGGCAGTACACAAGAAAAATCAGAGTACTGAAAGGGGTACAGTAGTCTGGAAGGGTTATAAGTCACTACTAGATGAAGTCAATGTAAGCTGCTGATATTCAGTAGCCATTTAAATTATGCCCTTAATTCTTTGAGCTATGTGCTTCCTTATCTTCTACTCTGCATGAAAGTTGCAGCTTCTTGCTTAAGCAGTAATGAGCAGTGCACAGTTACTGGGTGCAGTTATTATTATTTTTATGGTTTCTGCACTGTTAACAGTCATTTGGGAATATTGCTAAATCTCTGTGTATCAGTTATAAAGCTTGTTAAAATGCAAGTGAACATACATTTACGTGTAGTGATTACGCCATATCCACAATCTCTATAGCTCAGGTGCGTGTTCTGATTAGCTTAAAATAATCAAGTGATCACCTAGGTAACAACATGGGAAAAATAAATGCCTTATGAAGTTAATGAAGTCTTTAGGCTGCCATTCTTTGAAAGAGAATGATGCAGGCAAGCGTCCTGTCTCTGAGCTTCTCAGACAGATGTTTTCAAACATCAGGATAGCACCTCTGTAGATATCGTTTAATGTTTCACATGTGAACTTGGATTGGCATGTACACACCAGAGATCTGAATGTGGTCCTTGATCTGGGACTAGAGATCTCTGAAGATAAGACGCATGTGCATACAAGTACATGACTGTAAGATACACTTGCTCAGTCATGCAGTTTTAATTCTTCTATTTCAATAGAGGATAATTTGATTTTAGCTTTTGATGACCCCTTACCAGCAAAGAGATTAAAATATATGAAAAAGAATGGTATTTTGAATAATACACACATGTTACAACCTCTGTTTTCTCTTCCTCTCAGTTAGAGGATTTATAGCTAGACGTCTTCAGAGACAGACTGAATTTTAAGGTCCTAATACTAGAATGAGATTCCCTATGAGCAGACTACATGGGCACACAATGAAGCCCAGAGGGAATTCTTTGCAGGACCCAGGCCTAAATGCTTAAATTATAGATTAAGCCAAAAAGAAAAAGCAAAACATAAAGTAGTTTTTAAAAAGTCATAAACTTCTCTTCTCAGATCCAGAAGCAAAAAGTCAATATTCTCTCTCATTTATCCTGATTTCATTTCTTCCTCTCCTCTAGTGGCTTTGTTTTTAACAGTATGTCTTAACAAACATGATTGATTTTGATGTGAATTTCATTCCTGTTTTATAGCCTTGAAAGCTGTATTTGATGAGAAGAGTCTGTTCCCAAAAGAAATTTTGGATCGTGAACAAAAAGCAAGGCAACTGTATGAGCAAATGTGCAACGAAGGCAAGATGAAAAGAAATAAGAAGCAAGTGAAGTTGAAAAAAAAATAAACTTTCCTTTTGTTGCAAAGATGGTAAGTACAAAACATGCCATAGTTAGAATAAAGCCAACTTTGCCACAGACCTATTAACAGAATAAGTCCTATTTTTAGGGTCATATCTTCTAGTATTTGCTTCGGACTTGCTTCTTACATGGTATTCATGGGTTTTTTTCTTGCAGTTAAATACTCAGTGGGTATGTCTACATTTGCAAGTTAGTTCAAACTAACTTAGTATCCGTCTACACTAGGCTTTCATTAGTTCAAATTAAGGAATTCCTTAATTCGAACGAATGAAAACTTAGTTCAAATTAGTAAAACCTGCCGGTTAGTTTGAACTATGCCCTTAGTTCAATCCTTAGTTCAAACTAAGGATGGTGTAGACCCGGATTAACCCTTAGTTTGAACTTAATAAATTGCATTAGTCCGCTTTGTTAATTTGAACTAATAAGTTTGAGTTTAGTTTGAACTAAACTTGAACTTATTAGTTTGAATTAACAAATTCAAACTAACATTTCCTAATGTAGACATAGTGAGTGTGAATAACTTTACCTATGCTAATCTCACTGAATCAACAGAAGTCAATTAGAGCACTCACATGCATGTTTGTCTCCAAATCAGCCTTTTGGAATTTACTGCCTGAATGTACATTGGCCAGTCCACATGTAGAGATCTGGATAATTTTTGCAGGCCTATTTCTCCTGAAAACTCTTAAACATGATTCTCCACTGAGTTTAACAGGACTATTGATCTGTATAAAAATATCCATTCACATAAGTGTTGAAAGGGTTAGAATCCTAGTTTTGACTATAGGAAGAACTACAGAGTGACTCTTTTCTTCCTTTTTCTTTATGAATTTCATAACATGCTGGAGAAAACTCATGGTAAAAGTGATTACAAGCACAGAAAATGTACTTCTTTAAGAACATTGCAGTGACAGTCACAAATAGTCATATTGTAACGTAAAAATATTGTTGAGATAAAACATGTATAATTAATTCAACATCTTCCTTTCAGAGTCACGTTTGATCATCTTGGTAGTATGGACATGAATATCAGCGAACAATTGCATGAACAAATCAAGCTGTGGCTTATGAAACAAACTACAGAACTAAATCTGAACAATACATTTTCAGAACACTTTTATAACTGTTGTTATTCCTGTTTTTGAGTGTTTGTAAACTTTATTTCATTCTGGAGTGTTTGTATATTTATTTCTAAAGAGAAGCATTTATTTTAAAAAATGCTGCTTTTCTATCTGAAAAATATTTATGTACTAGAAGTAGAGCACAAGACCACTTTGATTGTACTATTACATATCTTTCATGTTATTATATACAGCATCGTAAATGTGTATGATGTTTTATAAAATATGACAAGATAACTGTGGCCATTTCACATATTTTCTGTTGTTATTATTGCTTACTGTTGTTAAAAAGTTATTGTTTTTATGGTAGAATTCATTATGCGCTTAAAGCTTTCCAAACACTGAGATGTCATCTCTGCTTTGTTGAGCTTACAGTCTAAGGATAAATGAATGCACCCGGGTTGGCGGACAGGAAACGTGTGACAGATGCAGCATTTTCCTGCAGTTTCCATGAGAGTCTTTACTGAATTAACTTTAAGTATCTTTGGGGTCCATTGTATTAAATTCATGGTTTATGTATTATTATGGGCTGGGATTATATGTAACCTATTGGGAGGGACGGGGAGGAGACATGATGTGACAGATGTGAGACCTTGACGTTCACGGGATTGTTTCGATCACTGCAACACACAAGAATGTACTTTTGATTTTTTTGTTAAGTGGTTTGCCTGGGGAATCTTTAGGGGAAGGTAATTGCAAATTCCCCATCTCTGATATGCCAAAACTCAGCCCTTTGGAGCTACGCCCTCAATAGTGGGCCACTGTCTGAAGACATGTTACTAAAGATCAGGATCAAAAGCCCAAGTTGCATACAGGACAAACAGACAAACACCGCTACCCCACAGGATAGCCTGAGCTGTTCACTGTAGCTGTAAATCTGAGACAGGTATGAATTTGTAACCATGGGGAAAACCAAATTGTATGTTTTGAAGGACTGACACTTTCCAGAGAATGAGATGGGAGTTAGGGGTAATCTCTGGTAAACTTTTTAGCATGCAAGTAGGTCCTTTTATTGTTTTAATATGTCGTCTTTATAATGCTTACACCTTAGGAATAAATGGGCTTGCTTAGAAAGAGTTGGTGACTTATAACTGTGTCAGTTCTTCTGTTCATAGTCACTGGAGAGAGAGTGAGGTGTAGAGGCTGGCTTGTTGAGGCAGTCTGGCTTGCTAAGACTAACACAGCATAGGTTGGGAACTCTCCAGAGTAAGAAAACTTTAGTCAAGAAGGAGAGGGGCATGGTTCCTGAAGACTCTAGAGTGGGTGCCCGTAGTACACCATGGAGGGGGCACATCCCACCCAGGAGTCATCTTGATTCCCTGTCAGCACCATGCAGGAGTTTTCAAGGGGAATTTGGATGTGGCAGGATAAGGAGCTGCAAATGAGCTCAAGTTGCCCCAGGCAGAATGGTCCATGTGGACAAAGGCACAGAGATGATTTTGTTAAAAAGCTGACAAAAAGGAGTGCAAGGCTGGGAGCATTGGCAGAGCAGAGGACACTGGCCCTTTCAACTGAGTGGTGCTGAGTAACATGAATTGCCTTTATTCTGATCTCCATCACACTTAAATTTCAAATTTGAATAGCTTGAAGCAGATGCCAATTTAAAAAACAACAAAACTGCAGCAACAACAAAAACCAACGTGCCATGGAAGTGTTTCTTCTTGCCTTCTGGAAATGGAAGACAGCTCCCTGCCCCCTTCCCCAACTCTGGCTCAAAATCACACAGCTCTGAGGGGGAGATGGACAGTAGACGGTGGTGTAGTGTGCTAGTGACAGGCTTAAGGTCTGACATTTTTCACTTCTTCAGGGCTTAGGATAAAGCTTTCATTTAATCAGAGGAAATTACTAGCTGTCCAGAGAGACATACAGCACTGGCCTTTAGTCCTGGATGATCACGCTATGTTGGATGTTAAACTCTTTGTTGACAGAAGTTGTTTTTGGGTCATTTGTAAAATGTTATGAATAAAGTTCTTCCTCTAAGATTTGTGCATTTGACTTTATTGAAATAATAAATATTGGCATTAAATGGTTTTCCAACTTCTTAAAATGCTATTTCTGTAACACACATAGGTTATGGCTATATCTGATTGGGGCAGTATTTTATTAGTTTGGGTTTTTTTAATTGGCTTGTATTTGGGATGACTTGCGTAACTTGACATAGGCCCATCTGAAACTCGTGCTGACTAAGGATTTGTATGGGGTAAGGGACCGTTTAAATGCAGTGTAGATGCTCAGGCTGCAGCCTGTGTTCTGGGATGCTTTCCATTGCAATAGACTGTTTAGGCTAAAACTAGATGTAACCCATCAAAAATGGTGGGGGAAAATCAAAAGGGAATTTGTGAAATACTTATTTATTTTAATCAATTAATAGGTCTTTAATTAAACATTTTTTTGCAAAAATTCTGTGTTCATCTAAAAGTTTTCCTTCGTAGTTCGTATCCTTCATGTAAACTTCCAGATTTTCATGGTTTCTTCCCTGAGTGAGAGCCACATACAAATGAAGAGTCAGTGTGACATATTGGAAACAACTGAAAGCATAGCTGAGAGCTTTATAATTTGACACGTCCTAAAGGGACAGCCATGTCACCAGAGGGAACCATTCCGGGGTTTCACGGGCTGTTACTGTCCAATTTTTAAATCCTTAGCCATTTTGCCTTTATGAATTAGAATGAGGTATGCAGCTCCCAAGGAGCAATTAGTTGAGTCACCTCTCACATCACAACGGCCTGTCACATGGTACACTTCACATCACGCACGCACATAGTAAATTAGTATAATAGATTATGCCAGCTGTTATGTAGCACATCTGAGGATGGAGTAATGAGCTCTCCCTTAATCACTACCTCAGTACAAGGGGGAACTCTCAGAGCAAGCCGCCTCACCAAGGCAAGACCCTCCTAATGCTCTTTACTACAAGCTGGGAGTGAACACGTGCAACCATTTGCTTTCTTCTCTTGTCTATGCTTAAATATATATACATCTACAACATCTACTGCATTTGCAATTTGCAGGTGAAACCATGTGGAAAAAAATAACCTTTCTTTCTGTATGTCAATTTCAGGAGGACAGTTCATAGTTCTGTTTCAAATGCAGACTCTCTCCAGGTAAATTAAAAGGATCGGAAGGGCACATTAGAACTATGATCACGTTTCTGAGTTATACTGTCATCCCATTAAACTGAAACACAGTTCCTTCAATTAATTTCTTACACAAGGCAAGACAGTCCAATCAACACTGATGCATTTTGGAAAGATAAATTTTCATAATAAACTTTGTGACCACCTGTTGTGGGTTCTGGTACATTAATCATGCTGCCTTTCATGATAAGCATAGTTGTGTCCTTGTCCTTGTTGCTCTTTACTTTTTATTTCAAGACAAACCAGTTTTTAAGTGCAGTATTGCTATGAATGGTGGAGAGATACCATTTTTCCAGGTAAGCATATTTATTAATTCTTGAAACTGCTTTTGAGACCAGCAAATGCATTACTGGGTTGCTATTAGCATAAAATAACTAAATATTTTGAAGCATGGAGCTGTGTATCTTAATTATTGCCACCCTAATCCCAGTTCCTGTGAACTATAACTTTCTTAAGGTAGGCCAGAGCACTAAGCATGGCCTTAATTCTTATTTTCATTGAAATCAAATGGAAGTACTTTTATTTACTTCAACAGGAACGAGAGTGGGTAACTGTAAATGAATTCAAAATATAGTTCTGCACTTTTAGGTGGTAAGGCTCAATGCCTTTAAAATAAATAGAAGGATGTTCAGTGATTTCAGTGAATTTTGGATTGTGACGTTAATGTAGCAAAGCTGATATGGACAATTAAGCTATGTCTACATCAGGCAAACTTAGTTCAGACTTGTTAGTCTGAAATAAGAAGCCTGAGTTTAGTTCTAACTAACCCGAGGTCAGTTTGAACTAACTTCATGCTTCTAAGTTTGACCTAACTGCGCATTCTAGTTCGAACTAGAACACGCAATTAGTTTGAACTAAAACGCGTGATTAGTTTGAATTAACTGGCTCAGTTAGACTTCTTAAATCCAAACTAAGCGTTAGTCTTGGTCTGTCATGCCTAGGTCGAACTAAAGTTCGAACGAATTGCTTAAGCCCGGACTAAGTGCCAGTACTTATTAGCTCGAACTAAGAAATTTCTTAGTTCAAACTAGGGAAAGCCTAGGGTGGCCATGGGCTAAATTAGTTTGGATTAAGCCTCCTTAATCCAGACTAATTTGCCGGTGTAGACATACCCTTAGGGAATGAACCTGGGATTATTCATAAGAGCCAAATGGAGTTCCCTTAGGGTCCTCTGAAAATTCCAATCTCTATTTTTCTAACATGATTCAGGCTTATGCTTAATGCTGACATAATTAGAGGTATCAGCCTTCTGTCTGCCCTTGATGCTTTTTCAGTTAAAATGTAAAGATTCCAAGGTCTGAATAGGAGGGATTCCACTGCATAAAAGGCTTCACGTAAGTGAACTTTGAGTTTGTAATATCTGCTATGCTACTATGCCAGAATTCAATTTATTATGGTAGTTACTAAAACACTTTGTGATAGACTTGGAGATGAGGTTGCTTTATGGAACCATATCTATTCAAATTTAAGTTTGTATTTTCTATTCAAATTTAAGTTTGTATTCAAGTCTGTATTTTGAGACTGACATTTCTAGAGCAGTATTTGACTTGAAATTCAAGAGTGAATTTCTCAAACCAGAATCCTGCATTCAAACACACTTCGGGGGCTGAAAGCTCACCCCATTCTGAACTGTACGCGTGGCCCCATTATCTTAATACACTGACCTGGAACCCCAGGTACAAACACTCTAAAATGTAAGGTGTTAGCAGTCTGGATGCAGATTCATATTTTGCAGCTAGAGACTATTTGCATCTGGAATAATGTATTTCTCTCCAAATAAAACTAGACATAACATGGTATTTTTTGCTCTGTACAAGTGCAATGGTACATCTGTGTGTGTATCATTGTTGCTAGCATCAGTTCAATAGATTAGTTATTTATCTGACTGCACAGAATGAAGGAAATGTCTTTTTCCTTTCCAATGACTTGTTAAAGGATAACTTCTGTGTGGTAAACAGTGAACCTAGTAGGAGAATGCTACCTACATTATGCCAAACTTACACAGAATGATACTTGCAAACAATCTTTGAACACTCATTTTACCCTACACTGCTATAGATTTTTTTTGTTTATCAAGATAATAGCATGGTTAAGCCTCCTTTTAGGTATAGTAGTTTACTTTAAGGGTGGAGGTTATTTTTTTCTTTTTTTAAGATAAGGTTCTATTAAAACAGTTTTTCTCAACCTTTAATGGACTGGGGCACACCTAAAGTTACAAAGTTTCAAAGGGGCAGCCGTGTTAGTCTAATTCAGCAAAACAAACAACGAGTCCTGTGGCAAGCTTCCAAGTGTGCATCAATGTCCTCTGCCAAGTACCTGGAAGCTGTGCTGCCGCTGGGGCATTAAACTGCTATTTCCCTGTCCCCACTCAGCTCCTCCTGATGGGGAGGGATTGGCATGGGTCACAGAAGACCTGCACTGTGTTTGAAAGTGGCTGAGAAACACTATATTAGAAAGCAAAGATAGTATTTCTTAATGTTGTAGTTTCTTTTATACTGGATGTGTAATTTATGGATAAGATAAAGAAACTGACCAAAAAAGGTGAAAAAAAAAAAAGAGCTAGATGTTGTTTACTGTAACTTCTCAAACAAGTGTGGGAGTATGACGTTAAATAACTTTCCTGGTTTTTATAATTTGATTTCAGTTTCAATTATTCAGAGAAGAAAAAACTGCAATAAATTGTGCTACAATGAGAAATGTTTTATTGCAAAGCCTTCTCCTGACTATTGCTGCAATGTCCCTAACTGGTTGTCCCATCTCCAGTCCTATGGCTGAAAGCACTACACAGCTTGCAGTGGATATCTACCGAACTCTTCACTCTTCTCTCGAAGACAACCTCATACACTCGCCACTTGGTGCTGCTTTACTGCTCAGAATGGTGCAGTTAGGGGCAAAAGGGAAAGCACTTAATGAGATAAGACAAGCTTTGAAACTGCAAGAAAATGGAGACGGTGAGTATCTCTTGAGCTATTGTCGGTTATACTATGTAATAGAGATGTCACAAGTAGGCGTGCTACTGAGCGACTGGCATTTAGTACCTCGCCCATGTCACATGATATGACTGTTGGGTTTCGATTGATAACATCGTCATCTAGCACTAGTTCCTATTGCTAGATCTCCTCTTTTAAAATACAATTACAATATCAATCACAAACTAATGAAGCCAACTAACAAAAATGGACATGCTTCTATGATGCGGGACAGGATAAAGGACATTGATCAGTAAGCTCCATCTCTGATCCTCAGTGTTTTTCTAATCACTTGGACATTTCTTGTCCTTGGATCAGGTTCCTCTACAGCAGCCTGCTCAGCCCTTGAGATGGATCTGCCATTAGCAGCTCGCCTGCAGTTCCTAATATTTGTCATTGTCAAAGACTGGGTGGGCATGTAAAGTCATAATATACCAAACTCTATCATTTGAATAACAAATAGTGTGTGGGTGCGTGGGTGGGTGGCTGTGGTAAACCTGATCCACCTCAGTATCCATCAATTCATGTGACTGCTATTACATACTATTTGATGCAAATTGGTTATAGTTGAAATAGAGTGGAGATTACTGCAGCCATGTTTCATTTGAAGGAATTAAGGGGGTAAAAATTACATGATGCACAGACTAAAAAGATTACAGGGCAAATCCTCAGTTTGAATAAATTGCCAGTGATACTATGACAATTTCCACAAGCAGAGGATCTATCTATCTATCTATCCACACACACTGAGGGCAAGATCAAGCCCTAGACCACTGTGCAATCATTAGGTAGAGCCCCCTGACTAGCTCTTTAATAGTTTTAAAAGGTGCACGTTACCATATGCAGTTACTTAGTGATTCTCTGAATTGGAACCATAGCTATCTCAGTTGTTGCTCCACTGTATACGCAAACAGACTCTGATACTTTTGCATAGTACCTTATCCATAAACAGTCCCACTGAAGTCTTGAGGCTACTATTATCGGTGGTGCTCCTAACCACGCATTAAAAGTATCAGAACCTGACCTAAATGGTATAAGTTAGATCCAGCCGCTCATCCCAGCTCTCACTTCCTAATTTATGTTTAATATCACCGTACTAAACAGTAATAGGAAAATCATTACAAGTTTCAAATATAACCCCATACTAGGTAAAAACACTGCAGTGAAAAAATATCTGTTGGCTAAATGATTTTAAAATCATCTTTTACAAAAAGCACTGTATTCTTAAGACAAGAAGTGGATATAATTGAAGCCCATGTTCAATTACCGGTTCTAAGAAATGTAATAAGTCCATTTTAATTGCTTTGGATAGTTTTAATACAATCTTTAAAAACAGAGGTCATTGATCTACAAATCAAATCCAATATGCAAAGTACATTTTTAACATTGCTTTGCAGTGCTTTGTATGGTAAAATTGTTTTTCCCCCACCACAGATTCCCAAGAATGACCTATCAAGGGACAGCTGGGCATTTATAGCACATACATAGGTCCTCGATGCATAACACTAATCCTTTCAAAGAAGCAGATAATTACTAACCATTTTTATTTTTTCTTTAGAAAATATTTAAACACACAGGGTAGAACATAAGGTCTCTAACGTTTGCGACGTGTCATGCTGCCAGTCACTGGCAGAAAGTGATGTTTCCAAAATTCCCATGAAATAAAATATGGCACTAACAGAAACTAATTAGAGTGTGTGGCTACAACACTGCATGGATTTTATATTTCTGCATTGTTTATACAAATGTGATACCACCAGAGAGCTATAGAATTAGCTGAGTGGGGGTTATAAGTGGAAAGATGTACTGCAATCTGCATATTTACATATATTAAATTTGGGAATTAAATGAATTCCAGAGGCTGAAATTCAGTCCTGATATAATGGGTGACTAAGTGGAGTTATTTCAGGAATGTATTTGACCTGGGGACTCTAAAAAAGTCTAATATGTAATAAATACATATTGTGGATCTTAAAAGTGTAACTATGGTCAGTAAGGTACCTTCATTATCCACCCCTAGCAGTGTCTTTCAAGAAACATAAAGTTAGCCTGAGCCTGTGAAAGAGACGTCAGAAATCTTTTATCAGCCATGTTACCAATCCTGAAAAGCGCGCACAGTCTGAGACTTGGAATGCTCTGCTCTGAACATTTATTTAATTAGTGCACCAATGAAATTCTTTCACTCTGTCTTTAAGTAGATTTAGTTCATGCTTCCTAAAGTATAGTCTATTCAATATTATCCTTTGAAGGAGCATGTTGATTAAAAGAGCCAGACTTTACCACCCTAACTCACGCTGAGCTATACCTGCCTCTGCGTACAGCACCACAGATTTCATTAGGCGCGCTAGTAGAGTAAGGTTACAGACCTGTGAGAGTAAAGAGGGCAGAAACTGGTTCTGTAGTAAATCTGGTGATGCGAATTAACCTTGTATGTGTAGGCTAGCGTAAGTTGTTCTTTATATACAATAGACTCAGTACCTTTCACACTAGATGACCAGAAGAGAGAATGGTTTCAGTGGGGATGAAGGAGGTATGCACAGGAGAATTTTGGTAGGGAAGAAGACAAGAAATGTTCCAACTCATCTCTCCACATTTACCTCTCTTACAAGCAATGCCTGTCATCTTCCAAATCAAAATTCATGGTTGTAGTGCATGTGGAGAAAATAGTATTTGCCCCTCCTACTGTTTTCCAGCCTTGAATCCTTTTGCTGTAGTTTACTTGTCTTCATCTGCAGGTGGCTTGTGCCTGCAGTGGCTTACCATAGAAAGGACAAAAATAAATGTTTATGACACTGACAGAAAGGTGGAAAAAAGCCTTAAAGTTCTGAGGGATATCTAGTCACCTTACCTGTCACCTTTACATGGTAGCTTGAGTGGAAAGTGCCTGTATTCTGCGAGCATGAGTTTTTCTTAATCTTTTATTTTTTTTTTCAAAATATTCTTGTAGCATAAAAGAAACATTTAGAACGTTGCAGCTCATTTACAAAAGCAGCGTTAGTTGTACCGCACCTGAGGCTTCAGGGGATTATGGAATGCATTTTGTAGATGGATAACGATGCTATTACACAGCTGTTTTATGTTCTTCAAATGAAGATGCTACTATTAACATTTATTTTCCTTAGGTGAAGAATTCGCTCTGCTCCAGACACTTCTCTCTGTCAGCTCAGAAAAGAAAGAATTTACATTTAATCTTGCCAATGCCCTCTACCTTCAAGAAGGATTCATTGTAAAAGAACAGTATCTCCATAGCAACAAGGAATATTTTCAGACAGCTATAAAACTGGTGAATTTCCAAAACTCAGAAGCTTGCGCAGAGGCCATAAGTACCTGGGTAGAAAACAAAACAGATGGTAAACTTTCTCTCTATAGATTTTACAAAACCATTGTTAGCTAGTTAGTTTCCTCCTCTTTAATGCCCTAAAATACATAGAATGGGCTGGTGGGTGTAGCATTGATCTGTGACAGATCTGACATGTTGCAAGAAGGAATCTGCAAGTTAGTACTTTGTTTCCAGAGTAGCCTGTTATTAAGACCAGCAACTAGCCCTTAAAAAAGCAAAGAATACTAGGTTGTTTGCTAACTTGAATGATCTTCTTTTCTTTCAAAGCCACGTGATACATTCTTCATAAAATTCTTTAGTATGGATTTTTATACAGCTAGAAGTCCGAGGATACTGGAAATCATAAATCCTTGCCAAGTAGATGATTATTTTATTTGTTAATACCGAATGCCGAATTTCTTATGTTTACTGTAAATCATTAATACATGTTAGTAAAATATATTCATTTTCAGAACACTATACAGCTACTAAATAAACTCCTGTTTCTTGACCTTCTCTGACTTTCCCAGTCCAGTTAATATGGTATTTTTGGCTTATTCAGTTTGATAAGATTCCAATTATTTTATGTTGCTCCTATATTGTAATGCTGATGTGCTGCTGATTTTTGCATTGTATAGAATAGCTGAGCAACAGAAGTTGTCAGGGGGAAAAGTTTTGGAAGCTGGATATGGGACAAAAGAGGCTTTTGGTAACCAAGAGTGGTGTGCAGGTTGCTGTCAATCTGGAATCATTTGAGAGTTTGATAACAGGGAAAGGAGATACTTTATCCCTTCCTCCTTCTGAACCGGTGCAGAGATTCCTTTAAACTTGGTGGCAAAACATGTTTTGAGTTGCTCGTTCCTTATTACAGCAACTATTGACACTAACAAGGTGCCCCACTTTATCCATCCCAGTATCTGCTGCTATATTCAACAACAGAGAAGAACATTAGCTTGATGTTTCTCCTAAACAACGAGCAATGAAATGGTTACTGTTCACACTGCAATTATCCATACTTTGTCAACACTGCTTCTCTTTTAGATAATGCTGTTTGCAGACTCAGGTAGACTTCCTTATATCACTTACGCTCAATTCATAATGTGAAGATTTTCTTTGTAAGGGAGAGATGAAAGATCATTTAAAATACATCCTAAATTCTCGAGCACAGTGTTGTGACAAGATCAAAATAATGTGGCATTCTGCAGGAAAATATTATATTACATATTATACACAAAACCTTCCTAATAAATGGGCATGCTCTGGCTCCCATTGGCTATGGCTACACTGAGGGGGAGCCCTGGAAGTTGACTTAAGAGTATGTCTGTGTAGACAGAGAACAGACATGCCCAGGGTGCTCCTCCTCCTACCCCGCCCACTAGTCTGGACTGAATGCCTCGAGCCCAATGGGCTCCAGGGCCCGATCCTGATAGGGGCTGATCTGGCTTCTGCCCTCTAAGGAGGAGCTGGGAGCTGGGTTCTGCTCCCAGCCTCTCTCTGCTGGCGCCAGCCAAGAAGGGCTAGGAGCTTGACCTGGCTCCCACCCCCTCTTTACTGGCAATGGGGGGTTCTGGCTCCTGCCAGCACTGACAAGTGAGGGGGGGCCAAATTTGCCCCCTCACTTATCAGGGCAGGAGGCTCCCCAGCCTGATCAATTTCACGCCTGTGAAATCGACCAGGTTGTGGAGCTACCTGGCAGGGGTGCGGATCCCTGCATCGTCCCTGGCTGCCTGCAAGCAGCCATGGGCACAGATCCTGACATCGCTCCTGGCTGTTTGCAAGCAGGCAGGAGCAATGTCGGGTCCTGCACCCCTGGCTTCTTGCAGGCCCCAGCCCAATCATGCCCAGGGAAGGGAAGGGGAAGAGGCCTGCCCTGTAAAGTCAGCGTAAAAGCTTTAGCTGATTTACAGGGCAGGAGTTATTAAGTCGATTTAAGCACAGGCTTAAGTCAACTTAATGATTTCTAAATATAGACAGGGCTTTATTTAAGTCGACTTAAGGGCCCTTTAGTAGACTTGAAGCCCCAGTGTAGACATATGCATTTAAGTCAGCAAATAGCAATAGCAAAACTTCATCCACTTCATTGGGACAGGAGTGTAATGCAAACTATTATGTAACGTTAGAGTACAGTAGACTTTTTTCAGTGTTTTTTTTTGTTAACAGGAAGCCTTTAAAATCATTACATGGATGTTAATTTTTTTTTCTGTTTAAGATAGATTAGCTGGTGTTTATAGTGACTGCAAATTTTACTCATATACCTTTTTCCTTAGGCAAAATAAAAAATATTGTTTCAAGTGAAGAATTTGGTCCTCTCACTAGGGTTATCCTGGTGAATGCCATTTACTTCAAAGGAGACTGGCAACAGAAGTTCAGACCAGAAGCTACCCATGAGATGGCTTTTACTAAGAAAGATGGTTCTGTAACTAAGATACCAATGATGCACCTTCAGCTGAGAGCAAAGTTTGGTAATGTAATATATGCATGTCAATGTGTAGCTATAAAATCACAGAATCATAGAAACTGGAAGGGACCACGGCAGGTCATCACTTCCAGTTCCTTGCACTCATGGCAGGACCAAGTATCACTAATCTTCTATATTGTCTTAGGAGCTGCAATTTGTTTCCTTGCAATCCATGATTTTGTCTTCATTCTAGGTCATTTTTCTGACAATAATGTGAGCTACCAAGTTTTGGAATTACCTTACAAAGGGAAGGAGTTTAGCTTAGTTTTAACACTTCCTTCAGAAAATGTACCAATAGAAGAAGTAGAAAAACGAATTACAGCTCAGCTGGTAAAAGACTGGTTTGCTGAAACAAAAGAGGAAGATGTCGAAATAAGCCTTCCAAGGTACGGAATGTAATCTTCAATATTCTGGGTTTTTTCATGATCTCTTCTAATCTTGTGCTTATGGGAGAATTGGGTATTAGCTACAAAAATAATCAAAAAGCCTACTGGCATTGGACCCTGATCTAGTTCCCACTTTAATCAATGGGAATTTTGTCACTGGTGTCAGTGAACACAAGATCAGATTGGACCTGCTTTTTCATGACCTTGGGTAGCACTGATCTGCTCCATATAGGTGTGCAATGCTACCAAATCAAAACTCTCCATTCACTTATGTGACTGGTGGCATTTTACACCTTCCTCATGCGCCCGTTGTAAATGACCAGAAAGGCAGTAAGAAGCTGCGTATCAAGAGGACTTCTTCAGCATCTGATGAAGTGTGATTTTCTCCCCAAAAGGCTCATGCGATGAATAAATTTGTCAGTCTTTAAAAGTGCAATCAGGCTCCTTGTTTGTTTTGCTGAACTAGAGTAACGTGGCTTCGTCCTTGGAACATGTATTCAGAATAGTAATATGACTGCTATGAAACCCTTACATAGAGCTTTTCGTTTAGACGTCACAGAGCACTTCACAGTCAGTGGGCAAGTAGCTTTTAATAGACTGGGAAACTGAGGTACAGAAAAGTTAAATGTTTTGCCCGGGGCACACAGCTAGTCAATGGCAAAACAGGGGTTGTAACCCAAGTTTCATATCATCCTGTCTTCTGCTCTAACCATTAGACTGCTGCTTTCATTGCAAATCATTTATTGCCTGGAAAAAGCATTGCTGGTTTTAAAATGGGTCTTTTTTTTTCTTTCCTATACTCTCTACAGGTTTAAAATAGAACAGACGGTGAACTTACAAGAAACATTGCATTCTCTCAATGTAACAGAGATCTTCAGTGGTGGTTGCAACCTTTCTGGTATAACAGGTGCAGTAACTAACAATTGTGATCTTACAATTAAGAAACTTTTAACTTTCACTTTTTATCACTTTTCATAATAACGTAATTTAACCATGTGCTTTTCGGCAAATTCTCAACAAGAAACTGCACACGTATGCACACACGCATCTCACACACAACTTTTTTTCCACTCTACATCAGAGAACAAGCTTGGATTATTTTTTGACTCATGTGAAAATATGGGCAGCAGGTGAATTGTAGTTTTAAATGTTAAGAAGATCTAAGGTTTGAAGTTCATGAACTCCTAATTTATGGAAAATGTTACATATACACATGCATGGATGGTGGTAAAACCCCTATTAAGTTGTATAAGAGCAGGATCAGGTAAATATTCATATTCATTTTCATTAATATGGAATATTCTTAAGACTTAGATTTCTCAGATCTCATTGTTTCCACAAGACCAATCTTGTTATATTACATGAATAACGTGTAGCTATAGACAAGTGTATATGCTATTTTTTCAACATATAGTACATCTTGAGACTCCCTCAGTCTAGATTTACTTCTTTGTTTCTTCACTCTTCAACTCAGCAAACATTAATGGAAAGGTGGGGGTGGTGGAAATCTTCTATTTTTTGAGGGCAGAGGCTAGAAAATGAAACTGGAAAGAGTCCTCAGATTTTAACAGTTAAGCATTGTGCTTGAGTCTTCATTTTGCAACATAAAATGTATTAATTTCTATATTTCTCCTTCAGAATCATCTGACATACACATTTCTAAAGCTATTCAAAAAGTTTGTATTGAGGTAAATGAAGACGGCAGTGAAGCTGCAGCATCCTCAAGTAAGATGTGAATATTTGCTTTGCTTGGATGGATAAATGCTTATCACTGTGATCTGTTTTGAACTTGATGTGAGCAGATTTTGAGTAAAGGTTGGGTACACATCACAGGATGCACTTTTCACCCATGCTTCTTATATTTACAATTATAATGCAGGGCTGCAGATCACCATGTAGAAGAGGCTTGTGAATGTCTGGACTTCAATTCTCAACACAACTGGATATAGAAAGTCCACCTCTTTACCCTTATATTTGGCTATATCTTGATCTTTTTTCCTTCATTATTCTTACAGTCAAAGGCATATGTTCTCGCCTGGCTGACTTATTCTTCAGCAGGGATCCAAAATAAATTATTTTTAGGGCAACTTTTACAAAATGAAAAGTCCATCAGTTACTTTTATTCATGACTTTGCACATTACATGGATTTTTGTTGGTTTTTCTGTTTGTTTTTAAACAGAGTTTTGATGCTGCATCTATTCTGAATTTGATTATGTTTTCCTTGTCTCTGGTCCTCAAAGTAAGCAAATTTTAAAAATATGCATACCAATGCATAAGTGCTTGGAAGACAGAAGTACAAAAGGATTTAGTATAGTACACCTTGCATAATGAGACATCAGAATCCTGTGTTCACTTTTTTAACACAAGGCATAGGTAATCATAGCGCTATTGGAGCCTCTGGCCCAAAAGGATGAGGTTGGAGCAGGTGCTATGCTGCCATCTTCCCGCTCTCCTTTCACATCTGCAGAGAATGTCGATGGCCAGCTTTTGAGTCATAATATATGCTCCACTATATTAAAATAGGTATCCTTGGGTGCTTCGCTGTGCACAGCACCAAATGCCCTTGTCAATATTTTATCTGTCCTTCTTAGGCATAATGCCTCAGGCCATTATTACTGCTGTATTCCTCTACTCCTGAATGTGGAGTTGATTTTCTCTCTGGGAATTGTTTTCTAATTGCCATTTAGGTCTTAAAAAAAAAAACAAAACCCATTCATTAGCTTATATCTTTTTAGAGTTTTTAAATTGAATTTACATCTGATTTAATTTTTAACACAGAAAAAACATTGTTAATAAACAAGAAAAGTTAAGTTCCAAAGGGGCAGCCATGTTAATCTAGTTCAGTAAAACAAACAGGAGTCTGGTGGCACTTAAAGACTAACAGATTTATTTATCGCATGAGCTTTTGTGGGAGAAAAATCAGCAAATTGAACACATGTATATCTTCATTGAGAGTAATGGAGTTCCCCTTGATGTTTACTAGTGTATACGAGAGGAGAATTGGCTCCATTTTGTGTGTCTCAGTTCAGCACTTCACTGAAGAGGAATATTGGAAGCAGTCAGCTAGCGCTATAGCTCCCAGTCACGCTACTTGAAAGGGTTCTCTATATTAAGTACTTAATAAATAATCCATCCCTGGATCGAACAACACTAACTGAATTACATAGTGCATATGATACGGATAACACTATCTTCAGAAAGTCAGACGTTGCTGCCACACCAAGTAAACTTATCTCCTGGGGATTTTTAGTTCTTCTTTCCTCAGGGTGGTCCTCCCAAGCATCTCTTGGAGCTTAATTCTCCTCTTCTGGTTTTTTGCATTTACTTCTCTGTCTTTCTATTGTCAGGAAGATAAATATTGGAATGTTAAGTATTTGGTGGCCAGCCTGGGATATTCTCTGCATCCTGGTATTGAAGCACTTCAAAATGATTAACTGCCCTCATCAAATTCCCCAATGTTTTGACCATTATCCCTCTTATTATGGCCTACTAAACAGGGTTCCTTCTGAGCTCATCTTACTCACAAAGTAGCTAATGAGTGATAAAAGGCCTGGTTCCGCCAAGGCTGAGTGCTCTGTCTCTTCAATTTTCCCAGTGGCTGCTGGCTTAGGAGCAAAGGATTTAAATTCTGCTTCCTCCCTCATACAATAACAAATAAGCCTTAGACTGCTGGGCCCAGCCTGTTGGCACCATATATGTATTATACTGTGTGAAAATATTCATCTTGTCTTTACGATAATTTCTGCTCTGGCTTTTAGGAGTAGCACAATTCCATATTGTCAATGCAGGCTGCTCATGAAGCCCCTTTTAATGGAGATAAAGTGATTTACTGTATCTTGTAAGGATGTTAATATGAAACTGAAGATAACCTGATTTTATTTAATGACAGTCTTGCGGTATCGTATCTTAATTCTTAACCAGCCCATTTGCAGTTGTAAACCATTGTTCTTGAGCGCATAGATCACTGCTTAAATGGACCATTTTAAGCTTTCATTTTGACAGATGCCTGCAAGAAAGGTAATAACTATAGTTAAAATAGAATATAGTTACAATATGCCATTCAAATGAGTTTTAAAATGAAATGCCACATCTTGAGCTAAAGAAGTTACAGTCTCAAGATCTCTCCAGCAGGCTATTATCTTGATAGGTTGTACTAAGTCTTCAGAGGAAATGCCATATTACAAGGCAGCTGTATAACAGAGAAGTGTTTTGTTCTTGTAATTGCTCAGTTTTCTTTATGATTTGTAACTAAGGAAAAAAGCCAGTTCTACTAGATTTGTCATTTGGTAATCAAGCACAGCAGCTCATCCAGTGCATGTGACTGACTAATATATCTAATCTGTGACGGAGAAATCCAGCCCATCCTCCACAGTCCCAGAAGGCCTTTGGTAGCAGAATGGATGCGATTCTTTTGTGTGAGAAGGAGGTGACTGCCTGTACAGTACAGAGCTGAGCCTTGCATATGCTCCCTATAGAGTGGATCAGTCAATTCCCTGGGTGTTCACAAAAGAATAAAACTATTTTAGAGTAACCCCTCTCTCTATCGAGAGGCTTCTTAGCAGTTTCGTGGGCATGGGGAGGGAGGATGCATTCTTTAGCTTAAATGCATAGGGTGACCAGATAGCAAGTGTGAAAAACTGGGACAAATAGTGGGGTAATGGGAGGATAACAGGCACCTCTATGAGAAAAAGCCCCAAATATTGGACTGTCTGTATAAAATTGGGACAGATCTCGTCGCCCTAGTCCTCCAGCACCATGCTTTGTTGCTTAGGTTCTGTGCTGGACTAAGGATTTGTTCCTAGCAGAAAGTCTATTGAAAGTGCTTTCTGTTTGTAGGCATGCAGATGGCAGCAATCATGAGCATGTCACATAACCAGTTTGTGGCTAACCGCCCATTTCTGTTTATCCTGAAACATGATCCAACAGGTAAGACTACTGCATTTACACTTTCCTGAAACTTTTCAAAGGGTACATGTCAGACAGACCTCGCCCAAAATGTGGGTAGTGGGGGGGGGGAAATATGACTTTCATAATAATAAAATCAAGAAAAAAAATTCTTTGATTATAATAAAGAAAAATGTTTGCATTTAAGCATTCCTGTACAGTGTCTGCAACACATACAGGACAGTACATTGCATTAGTGCAGAAAAAAAAGGAGGTAAAATGGATTATGAAATTTCTGTTTGTCAAATAAAAGTAAAACTGATTAATGTGACCATTTGAAAGACAAAGTGGGTGAGGTAATATCTTTTATTGGACCTGCTTTGTTGGTGAGAGAGTCGAGCTTTCTGTGTAAGCTGAAAACCTTTTCTCTCTCACCAACAAAAGGTTGGTCCAATAAAAGATACTACCTCATCAGCACTTGTTGCTGTAAAATCCTGGGATCAACTCAGCAACAAAACTGCATAGACTGGCTGTTGGCTAAAACAGGAGTCAGCAATGTTTGCTGGCCCCTGTGCAAGCCCTGCCCCCCAAAACCTCAGCAGGTGCCAGGGGCAGGGGCCAGAAAGGTGCTGGAGGCATGGCCAGCAGTGGACAGGGGCCACACATTCCTTTTCTCTGCTCACCTTGCCGGGGAGCAGTTGCGGTGGCACAGAGCCAGGAGCCCTGCTTGCCGCGGTGCATAGGCCCATGTGCCAGGTTTGGCAAGTGTGCTGGGTGCTGCCAAACTCTGGTCTAAGGTAAGTAAAATGCAAAAAGAAAAATCACAGCATAAACAGTAAAAAGAAAAATATATTTGTGAAGTTCTTTTGATTTTAACAATCTAAAGTATTATTAGTAAGGAAACTAGGAAAGATGTTGGTTTGAATTTGTGTCCTTTTAACAAGGAATGTACATTTCTCATAAATTTCTCAACCATGCTCTGTCTTCATTTTATCTTCCCACATGCATTTCAAACTCCAGGCCCATGTCAGTCTGGTGCACATTGTGTGGTCCATTAATTCAGACCCCATATCAGTTGAGAATTCTACAGAATATCAGTTTTCTTTATCTATTCTCTGCCCTGTTCTTCATCCTACCTCAAAATCAATTATCCTAGCCATTCTGATTTTAAAGAGAACTTTCCTAATGTAAATGAAGGCAGTGCTGTCTTTCTGCATTGACACATGTAAGGGATAGATTTAATCCTACATTACATCACCATATATCTGGAATAATTTCATTTACGTAGTATTTCCAACCTCAGAAAAAATCATTTCAGATTTCCCTAAATGATGAGCTGTACAGAAGTTATCAGATCACATCTTTTGACTTTTCAACTCACCTCTAAACCTCTGCCATTGTGTGTGGATTTAATTTCAGGTTGAAAAGTCAACTTTTAATACAAACAAACCTGCCTGACTCCCCCGAGATGCTCAAATGGATGCTTACTCTCACCTCAACCCAGGAGCATGTGCGGGAATTTAAATTTGAATACCTTTGGAGGGGCACGTTAAACACACTCAAATAAAGGCTTGTGTAACCTCCTCCCCAGTTTCACAGCGTGTCTCTGAGGAGGCAAAACAAACAAGGAGTGTGCTGGTACTTTTAAAGAGTAACGAATTTATTTACTGCATGAGCTTTTTCAAGAGCCTAATTCTTTAAGTTCTCAATCTTTGAGCATCTGACGCTTCTGATGAAGTGGGATTTTCTCCCATGAAGGCTCATGTGATAAACAAATTTGTTAGTTTTTAAAACTGCCACAAGACTCTTTATTTGTTTTGCTGAACTCGACTAACATGGCTGCCCCTTTGGAAACTGAGCCCGCAGTGGCACTCATTGGCAGCAACACTCTCCGTGTCCCTGCACTTGAGGATGGATGAGGCAGCAGGCTGGCTTGCAACCAGTGCTCTGGCTGAGCTCCTCCTTCTCCATCTTATAGCTGCAGCTGCTGCTAGTCTCTCAACCCTGCTGCCTGCTTTGGCATGAATTGGCGCCAGAGGCAGAGGCCCTGTGTGGGATTTCAGTAGCAGTAAAAGAGAAGTGGGAGGCTGCAGCTGTAGGGGTAAGATGAGTAGGAGCTCAGCCAGCAGCCTGTCACCCTGTTGCACACCCCTGCTTCAACCCTAAGACAGGGGAACTGCCATCCCTTTTGTATAATTGTCTTTACTCTCTCTCATCCTAGATTGTTTCCTTTCAACAAAAGGAGAGATGTAAGAGATGTAGTTTGAGAACCAGACTGGCCTAATGAATGCATCATGGTTCACACTCAAACATAGAACTTACATTACTTTTTAGGATTGATGAGTTACAGATACACATACAGAACTTTAACTTTTAGCAATCGTTGATGTAAGTGATAAGGGCACAGTAAAAACGATATGGGACTGGTTTAGCGTTTTCCAAGAAGCAATGTTTCCTCAACTTCATTCCTACCCTCTTCTCTGCACAAAACTGCGTAGCACTGCCCTGGCTCAGGAATTCCTTGTCTTTCTCCTGTCTCCCTTTCCATCTCCCTGCGACTCAGTCACCTGACACCCTTAAATTTGCATCCTGCTCCCCTCATTGACTATGTCTCCACTACAAATGCTAAGTTGACTTTCTTAAGTCAACTTAATAAAGTCTACTTAAAGTTGACTTTATTAAGTCAACTTAGTGAGTCCACACTTCTCTTAAGTCAACTTAACAAAGCTGGTTAAGTCAGCTTAAGAAAGTTTCCTAATAAAAAATGTGTTTGATTAAGGCAACTTTATTAAGTCAACTTAAGTAGGCATATGTTATTACATGGGGTTTCCTAAGTCGACTTAGATGGCCACATTGCATTAAGTTGACTTAATAAAGTTAACTTAATGCTTAAGTCAACTTAAAGAGAGAGAGTTATTAAGTCAACTTAAGGAAGCCCTTAAGTCAACTTAATGAACTCCAGATGTGGCCAGGGCTTTGCTTAAGTCAGCTTAAGTCTCCTTAAATTGACTTAAGCCCATAGTGTAGACATACCTATTCTCTTCATCCACCTTCCACAGTGTCTCTGCTGCTCTTTCTCACAGTCCCCATATCCTGTTGAGTCAATCTGAAGATTAGATGAGCAGCCATTATGTGGATAGGCCAGGTGCAGCTTCAGTCTCTCTGAAAACAGTGGAAGGTGGAAGTTAGCTTTATTCAGGACAGCCTCACTTCCACATTTTGATTGGCAGTAGGAAAATGGCTCTATATTGACAGGGCAGAAAAGTACCCATATATCACAACAAGGTTGTGAGCTGTAGCATGGTTGTCTGTTCAGTCAACATGCCTAGTTTCAGGCTGGGTTGGATTCTGGGGGTGCTGCAAAGTCCTCTTTAGGTCGGGGTCAGGGGCTATAGACCCTAAAGCCAGTACCTTAATTCAGCCCTGGATTCAGATGGATTAGCCTTGTTCTCAGTAGCCCCCTAGTCCTGTCCATCCCAGGGTTAGGCACAGACAAATTTGGGATGGGTAGAGAAAGCCAGGCACTCCCATTCCTCCAGATCCCAGCCAAGGACCCTGAAAGTTTGACAGCAAAAACTGGCCTATGTATAGCCTATCTCCTGTTCACCTTCCCATGGGCCACTCCCTCACCTGATGTTTCAGCCTGGCTGCTGCTTGAGTACTGAGGGTACTTCTACATTTATGCTTTAAATCGAAATACTGATGATTATTTCAATTTTAAGCAGTGCATGTCTACACTCTTTTCCTTATTTCAAAATGAGGAGCTCCCTCATTTCAAAATAAGGCACAGTAATTTCAAAATAATAAAATCTTGCTTTATATCAAAATGACAGTTAAATCGAAATTATTATTTTGAAATAACGCAGCATAGCCACGTTATTTCAATTTAACACTTTTTGTCCTTCTCTGTCCCAGGGTGCCTTCCTTTTTCTATGTATTGGGTGGGGGTATGGGCCTTCTTAGGGGCCATCTTGCCACACCTCCCTTGGTGCACCTCTCCTAAATCAAACTAGCAAGTCCTGTCCATGGACCTGCTACTTTGATTTGGGTTTCTAGTGGGGATATGATAAATCGATTTGACTCAAATCAATTTAATGATTTTTATTTTGATTCAGTTAGATCAATTTAAGTGAAATCGATTTAACAATCTAAGTGTAGACACAGCCTGTGTCTCAGGGCTGACAAAGGCAACCCTCTGGTGCCCTGCACATGTGCCTCTTAGGTGATATCTCAAACGAGAGGGGAAAACTCATTGCCAGACACTCTCAGTAAGAGCTCCTTCTGGTCCTGGAAATGGCTTCACCCTTCCCCTTTGCTTGATTTGCTGGAACTCTTTTTATGTTGCTCTTTTCCCCAGGAGAATGCTCTGGAGTGCCGGAAGGGAAGTGCTCTCCTGGCCCATACGGCTCCTGCCTTTCCCCTGCCTCCACCTTAGTGAAGGGTTTGTAAATCCCACCACATGAGTGTTGATAATACTGCTGATGTCAATTAACATCAGTATATGTCAGAGCAGAATTCAGCTTACTAGGTTATTACCTATGAAGTCTGATGACTGTTTAATATCAACATTAACTATTTAACTGCTGGTCACTTTACCAAAATATTCACGTAGGATGTGTAGAAATTGTGGCTGGATATGGTAGGAATTGGTACGGGAGGACTGGACAAAGCAGGCGGCCTGCCCCTTGATGCCCATCAGTTTTAAAAATAGCCTGCAATAAGCAGTGAAGTAGGTACTGCTCTCATTTCTTTTTCTGTCTCTTAATGCTTGTCCTCTGAGCAATTCATCTTTCTTCCAAGTGAAGGGGCTCAGAGATTGATGCTGCTGGGTTTTGTGTCCAGACAGAATACAAAGCTGAATTTATGGCACTCCTAAACATGGTCTTCATTCCCTGTCTTCCACCTCAGTCAAGTGGGGCTGAATGCAACGTTTAACTCTGCTAGCTAAAATATTAGTTACTACTTAAATACACTCTTCTACCCTCAGTCGCTTTGCAAAACTCCTTGTGATATACCACTGGGACACCTACTGTGTGACTTGAGAGCAATATGTTGACCTACCTTAGTAATGCTAACCTAAGGGTATTAACTAGAAAACATAATTCAGCCATTTCCACTGAATGAGTTTGGCACCCCTATTCAAATGGTTCTGCAGAAAATTTTGTTCCTTGGGGATAATGCAGTTCTTTAAAAGCTGAGCATGAGAGGCTAGAAGTATCTTTTATATGAGCTTTATGTCTGTAAGTGTTGTTTTAAAGTTATGTGACTCAGGTTTCTTGTTAAAAAGTATTAGACTCCATGATCCTGTAGGTATTATGTTCCAGCAAAAGTTTTCGGTTAGCTTTTTGCATTAATATTTTAGCTCTAGTACTTGTCATGCCACTTGGATTTTTTTTCTTCCTCCTGCTCATCATAAGTGATTCTGCTAAACTGAGATCCTTTAAACTCCCTCCAAATAAATAGAAATATTAAAACAGATACAGTATAATTATATGTCAGAAATATTCAAAGATTCATGCTCTCCTTCACCCTCCGCCCTAGGTTCCCCTGCAAGACTGGGATTCTATTCAGCAACATCAGATTTTATTTTAACTTTTAGGTAGTGCAAATTCCTTAGCACCAATACATTTCATAAGCTCCAGGAATGAAAAGATCTAAAGGCATCAGTATCACATGCTCAGTGGGAAATCATGCCCTTCAAAATATACATGTTTGACTCCTTTATTTCATTACCACACGGCAGAAGTTATGCATTATTTGTATTAAAGGGCCACATGATGGCAATTGGCACACAACAGTGTACATGGGGGAGGGGGGGAATGAGGGGAAATTTCTCTTTTTTTTTTTAAAGCTTCAACTTTTAACAATCTGTGTTTAATGAAATTCTCTACTGTTTTACTGTCTGTGCTGAAATTAAAATGTCAAAACTAAGATACTCCTTTAAATTAGGGATTAAGTTGAGTGACATCTCATTTATAGGAGATAGTAATGGCTGCCATAAAAGAGGAAAAATTACTGTTATTTTTAACGATTACACAATCAGTAGTTTTTATTATAGCAACTTTAGAAATGAGTTACAGGGAATCTGTCATAATGATAGGCATCTGGAGACCAATATATGCTTGATACATCTTATTTAGGTAAAACATGAATAGGCCAAATTCTGTAAATCAGTGTGGTGATTCTAGAGTATTGGAATCAATTCCCTGTCTTCTGATGAAATCAGCCCTTTCCTGGAGATTGCAACACCATCCCTCTCACATACATTTTGTCTGAACTTCTATCCTGATGAGAGAGAGAATAAATCACACAAGACAGAAGTTAATTATGTCACTTAATGCTCCAAAGGAAAGTGTTCAGGTATTATTACAGTGGTGTGGAGCAATGACTTTGAGAATAGTGTGTAACAACCACCGATCAGTGGAGACCAGTCCCTGTCACCTGACAGGAGCATTAGCCTTCCATAACTCTGACCCACCTCTGATGACTGGGGTCAGCAAATTGGGTTCCATCTTTTACCAAAAAATGAAGCACTATTAAAAACACTTTCAAGGACTCCTATAATGCGTAAAAGCAAGGAACTTCTGGAAGAAGATTTTGTGGATATAAATAACTATATATCAAATACTGCTCCTTTAAAAAACAAAATTATACAAGCTCCAATGTGCAAACACACCCATAAAAAAAGACCCAACCTTATAGCGAATTGAGAAAGTAATTTTTGATAGATGGCCAACTGGGAAAGCTATGGCTATCATGAAGATAAAATCTGTTGGGACTATGGAGATTAAATTGCTGTGTGAGATAGGATTCTGCATAAAGAACATTGCATCACAATACTGCATAGCATGGGGACAAAAATGCTAAATACACACTGCTCATATAGGCAGTAAGAAATGTCTTTTTCTGTCCATGTATGAATGTCGTTATCCATCTTCACATGAATTCATATGCAAAGGAACCAGTGAAGCTACACAGGATTCTTGATATCTCTCAGGACCATGGCTGGCAAAGATTTCTTCTAATTAAATGTGAAAAATCATCTCTTACTAATGGACTATTACCTAGGTTTTTTAAAAGTTCGAACTGTTGCACAGCACACTGCTTAACAACTTGTTAATGCTCTATTAATGTCAAGGAAGAAGGGGTGGCATAGATGAGAATCAGTGCCTTTTCAGTAGCCACAGATGAGGTGATATAGGGGCAGTTCTTTGAAAGGACTCTAAGGAAGATTTCCTCCCCTAGTGCCAAGTTCCATTTCGAATCTGACACTTTTCCTGAGTATTGAATTCACTGCAAAAATAGACTTCAATCAGGGAGAATGGAGGGAAAGGGATTTCTCCATCTTTTGGCTAAGATCATGTATAATACTAGATCCGAACTGAAATGGCCTTTGACAACAGCAGGAGATTAGTTCCCAAGGCAAAGTAAAAAGCCTTTAATAATGGTAAATTGTTCCAGAGGGGTTAGAGTAAAATTCCCTAGGTTTGGTGGTCTGAGCTACTGAACCTGTCAGCAAGTAACAGGGAGAAGAAATAAGGCATAGTAGGGCACACGTTGTAAAAATCCCTAACCTGTGGGTTAGCTCAGAAGAAATTGTACACCAAAGAAGTGCAAGAAGTTTCTCTCTAGCCACCTAAAGCAACTTGCTGTGTTGCTCTAATTAATCTTTTCCAAATGCAAAAGTATGGAGATTTATTGATACTAAGAACTTGTCATGTATTGAAGTACTGTTAAGATTTGTGTTCATAATGCACAGTCTTTTAGATGAAAGATAAACAAGGGTTAAAATCATCCTAATAAGTATCTCTTCCTATGAAAACCCACCAACTGCGCCAGACCTAGTCATGGTCCACTTTTTTTGTTGAGTTTGTATACAGGTGATCTTTTTTTAAGGAGAGATCATTCAATGATAAAAACCAAGATTGCTGTGGATAAAGCTCTGTCAGAACCCAGATACAAAGATTTCCTATTAAAAACTAATGAAGAAACACAAGCCAAAAATTTCATAGACAATTCAAAACACACAAAATAGAAAAAAATCCTACTGATTGGTCACCAACTTTTAGAGGGGCTAAAAAGGAACTTATGCTCTCTTTTAGGCCTTTTTAGAATGTAGCCTTAAATATGGAGTCTCTTGCACAACTGCCGATAATAAGATCTCTGGTACATGCAGGAACAAAAGCAATCACAGTTACAGAGCTACACGTAGATCATACCGTACATGCAAAGAAGATACAGTACAAAATGACACATTGGAAGTACTCTAAGCCATACAGTCTTAGGTTAAATAGAAATGTGATTTTATATTTCAGGATTTCTTCTTTATACAAATAATGAGGGCCGACAGCATCAGTTTCGCCAGATAGAGGAATAGGATTTAATGTTCGAATCATTCAATTTAACTCAGACATACATTCTGGTGAAAGGAAAAATGCAAATAGATGAAAAATGTTCTTGTTTCTTATTCTTAACAATTGTTATTGAAATCCACAGTAATGTCTACCACTAAATGTATGTAATATTCCTTCAATTTCTAGGTATAATTGTGTTTATGGGAAGGCTGGCAAATCCTGACACTCAGAACACAAGGAGAAGAGATACAGAGTCACTATAACCTTAATAAAACTAGAATAAAATGTAATTTTCTAAAATTAAAGTCTGATCAGTATTACAGTCAAACTTACTGTTTTTACTTTTCAGACTTTCAGTGCTAGAGCATTAAGGAACTTGAAATTTTAGAATAATTTTTTTTTGTGATTTATAGTCAATTTTCTGACTTTGCTATAAATGATTTGTGTCCATTGTGGGGCCTATACTATCATGACTAACAATACGATATCTCTGAAATATGTGAATACCAAAATATCCTTTGTCTAGCCATTTCTAAATATGTATCTAATTATCTCTGTTCTCAGCTTCTTGGAATGGGAAGAGGTGGTCTGATCTTATCCTCTGATGGAAAAATCTTTTATTAATTTTCAGACAATGATTCCTCCACTTCTGTAGTATGTTGAGAACTAAAGCTTTAGCATGATTATTACTCAAGCATGCCAGCAGATAAGATTATTTCCATTGCATTGTGGGGCAAAGGAGGACTCTAGTGGTGTCAGTGATTTAAGAGAAGTTTTGTGGTTTTATAGGAAATCTTACAATTTCTCTTTGCTGCTGTGGACTCTGTATTTTTCATTCCAGGTAATGATATTACACTAATGATCTAATAATATTTAGACTTCTCAGTCTTTACTGTCCCAAAAGTGTGTGCTTTTACAGCAAGATAGCTAATGCGAGTTAGCTATCTGGTGATAAAATCATAGTGAAGATCAGTGGTTCCCAATATTTTCTCTGCTGTGGCACACCTTGTTACTTTTAATTAATTTGAGGCACACCACCATATAGCTTCCAAATAAACTCATGAATATTTGAGCCAATCAAGAGCTCTTTAAGTAGTTTTTCAAAAAATTTTGTGGCACAGCTGCTCAGACCTGATGGCACACGTGTGCCATGGTACGCTAGTTGGGAAACACTGGCGTAGATGACTCTAGTTTTTACTTAGATGTAATTAGGTGAGGGATGGTATAATGTAGACCTCGTGGCGATACAATGAGGTTATAGCCACTTGCGTCTTGTCTCCGCTAAGATTTTACAGTGAGGATCCTAACTAGTTATCTTGTAAAAATATCCACTATTTTTGGAAATGGAAACATAGCCATAAATGTCCAGACTGTGGACAAGTCATTGTGGCTGTACCACTTGTTGGAGGTGTGCAAACAGGTACGCTGGTCACATGTTACTTGTTCACTTGTTTGTCTAGTTGACAGAAACAGAACGCAAGTATTGGGTGGATGGAATGAAGAACAAAAGTAGACAGCCTGAGAATTTTCTTTTCAAAAAGGACAAAATGATCACAGTAGGGAAAACGAAATCCACACAAAAATTTTTAAGTTTCATACATGGAAAAGTAATAGTAGGAAACCTTTGCTAGCACAAGTGGAAGAGGAGGAAGACTTTTTGATCCTGAAAGGAAAGATGGATCGGTATAAGAGACACACTTTCTATTAAGAAGTGAAAAGTCTGAGAAGTCTTTTCTAACAGGGCCCGTCTGAATGTCAAGCAACAAATTATGTGGAAATTATATTTCCTCCACCCCAATATTATAGCAGCTTCCACATATTCCTAATGTGCTGTATGCTTCTGCTGCTGCTTTGACAGTGGGGTGGTTTTTTTTCAGATCTTTAAAATATTTATGTTTGATTATTATTCTGGAATGCTGTCAACAGTTTCCTGAGGAACTGAAGAGGCAAAAGAGCAAAAGCAGATTTCAAAAGTTTATAGCTCACTAAACCTGAATGGAATTTCATGGGATAAACAAAAGGTACATCTCTAGCCAAGGCCTTTCTCCCTGCTGAATTTTAACATTCTGATTCAAACAATGCAGTATTAATAACAGTTGCTCAAAAGAGGTTTAAAATTAAAAGTGTTAAGCAACCTAAAATAGGTCTCACTACCAGTATCCCCTAAAACAAAATAAAGTTTTTGAAAATGCACAAGTCATTTCCCCTGGAAAAGTTTATATTTCATCCTCTTTCCTGACTCAGCTGATACCAGGAGCTATCGCTAATATTTTGCTTCCCGTGCAACTGGTAAATTGTTAGTTTGTAAGGTTAGAAATGGAAATGATATGAAATAAGTTACATTTTCATAAGAGCTCAATTCTCTATGGGTATGTCCACACAGGCTTCTTATTTTGAAACAACAGAGGTTGTTTCAAAATAAGAAGCGGCATGTCCACGCGACACACCATTATTTTGAAACCGTTAAACCTCACAAGTAATTGAAATAGCTGTTGTTTCGAAACGGCTGTTTCGAAACAACGGCGTTCAGACACGTTGTTTTGAAACAACATGTCCAAATGGCCTTGTTTTGAAATAACCATTTTGAAACAATGGCTTTTTTGAAAGCAGGCTTTCCCTTAATTCGAATTAACAAACTGTTAATTTGAATTAACTTTTTTCGAAATAAGGACTTTATTTCAAAATAACTCATTTTGAAATGGGTTATTTCGAAATAATGATGTATATATGGACATAGCCTATAGCTATGTCTACATCTAAAAGCTTAGTTCAGACTTGCTTAGTCCCAACTAAGCAGTTCGAAGTTACTTCGAACTAACCACGGTTTTTTAGTTCGCGTTAACTTTCAGTTCAAACTAGCTGCATTTTTTTTTTAGTTCAAACTATCTTTTTAGTTCAAACTAAGAAAGCGTGGTTACTTTGAACTAAAAGGTGGTTCAAACTAAAAAAAATGTGCTTAGTTTGAACTAACTGCTAGTTCAAACTTATTTAGTTCGAACTAGCATGACTGCATTGTGCTAGTTTGAACTAAAGTTTGAAATACGTTCAAACTAAGTAGGTAGTTAGAATTTACCATTTGAAAGAACTAGTTTGAACTAAAAAATAAAAGTGTTTTTAGTTCGAATGAGGTAAGGCCTAGTGTAGACAGAGATCAAATTAGTCTAGATTAAGCCTCCTTAATCCAGACTCATTTGCTAGTGTAGACATAGCCTATACGCCCCAACAAACACGATCTACTATTTGCTGACTGAATTTTCACCTGCACCCTCTTTATATCAGCATGTGATGGTGCAGAGGATTTTTACAGTATATTGATGTTAAATGTTTATCATACTATGTTTTGTATGATGGGGAGTATGTTGTGATGTGTGGGGATTACTTGATACTGTTCCTCCCCAGCAGGAGGTGGCACGACCTATGATAGTTAAGGAGTTTGCGTAACTCTGTTTATGAACAGAGTAAGTTAGAGTATTTCTGTAAGGGTAACCGACAGGAGTACTTGGCAGCTTGCCGAGGTCTGTGGGTCTGCCCAGAGACAGGCAGACGAGCAAAGACTGAGAGATCACATGGGCTTCTCCTTCGAGAAGATTCCTCATGTAAGTAAAAGGGAGAGCTTTTTCGGCACGAAAAGGCACAGCATTGATTGGTCTAGGACAAGGTATTTAAGGGGAGTTCATGCCAAAATTGGGGCTTCGCTGCGTGTCTCTGCCAGGGTGCAGAATGCTGTGAGGGCTGATCCTGTCAGCTGCGTTACACCCTGCAGAGTGCAGGCTGCAAGCTAGGAGCTTAGCCAGGGGCCTTTGGTTTAGGTACAGCTTTGGCTTGGGCCTTACCAATAGCGAGACTCGGGACTGGGTATCAGTTTGGACAAGCTCCTCAAGGAGGCTCAGAGAGTGTGAGTGGACTGAGACTGGAGCTGAGCACTTGGTTCCTAGTGAATCAGGGTGCCTCAGACATTTTCTCACCTCTCCTGGAGCCTTGAAGGCAGAAGAGGACAGAAGAGGATCATTTAAGTCCCTGAAGGGACAGGGATCTGGGGGTCTGTTCGATGCCCCTAAAGGCCCTGTCACAGCAGACTTTGTTTAGGGGTGAATAGACTTTGTTGTTAACGCCTGGGTGGAAGAACCCCAGAAGAAGACATCCCCAAGTCTGGACTGTGGCTGCCTCCCCGGGATCAGAGCGGCAAGGGACCTCTCCATCGTCTCTGCGAGAAGCTGGGGAACGAGGACATTGAATTGTGAGCAAAGAGTGGGGTTCCAGCCTGAGAAGCTGTCAAGCCTCTCAGGGAATTTGGGGAATTTTACTGCTCAGGGCAATCTGGGAGAACTTATCTGGTTAAGCTGGGTTGAAGGTGGTGGTTCTTCTGAATTCTGGGTACAGGTTAAGGGTGGTTTTATTACCTATATACTTACCTATTTGGTCTTGAGATGTTTATGGGAAAGGTAATTGTAAAACATGCTGCTTAATTGTGTATTCATATGGGTAGGACAACTTAAGGTATTTATCTGGTTTAAGTTAAAGTTCTTCACAAGTTCTCATACTGATTTTTGATAGTTTTCCTCTACCCCATCCCATGGTTTTAATAAACCTGTGTTGTTAAATTCAATCTGCCTCCATTATTTGTTCTAAAGCAGGCTGGCCTGAGGTGATAGATACTCAAAAGTTTGGAGAGACTTTCTGGGACCCACTGTTGTCTGTTGAGAATGAAAAATTCGCTAACAATGGCAGTGGCTGAAAAATGAAAGGATTTTGTGCAGGTGAGCTGAATTCATTTTGAACATAACCCATTAAAGACACAGCAGGAGCAGTAGGTGAACAGTCCGAATCTGTCAAAAGTATGTGATTCTTGTGCGTTTCCCTATTGATTACATATAAAAAATTCTTCTTCAAGAAGCAGGGTTCCTCTTGTCTACCAACCTCCTGAGTCAGCATTAAAGTTTTTGGTTGCTACAGACACTTTAGTGAAAGTTCTTCTGAAAGATTACTTATTATTCCTGGCCATGAAAATTTGATTGCTCTCTGAATTCTTTTTGATATTTAAAAATGATTTATTCTCTCCTTATATAATAAAACTGAAAACATTTCTGGTAGGCTGAAGGAGTTAATTTGGTTCTGCTGTTAAGGCAGGTCAATACTGTTCATAACTGGGAACTGTTCATTTTACTTTTTGGCATGTCCTAATTTTTGAAGGAAGTGTTTATGGAGGTTGACATCTACCGATAACACTCACTCTGGCACATGTTGAATACATCTGTCGTGGGACTAAATTGGTCCATAGTATTCTTAGAGTCTTTGGTGCCACAAGATGATTAAATAGCTGCGTCAAAGAAAAAAAAACAGGGTAAGGGGAAGCAAAAACAGGCAATAAACTATAGCAAAAAACAACAACAAGCATACCACATGCAATTAGCCCGGAGACTGTGACCCATCTTACTGAATATAGTGCTGAACATGGCCATCTATATATTTGAGTGCCTCAAGTTTTACTATTACATCTCATTTTGAATTGAATTCATATGCCCAGAAAAAGCTCAAAAATATGCAAAATACAGCAGCCTATCTGTTTAATAATATAAATCATCAGGGGCACCTCTTGTAACTGCTCTTTCCACTGGCTTTCCACTCAAGAGAGTTCAGTGCAAGGGGTCTCGCCTCATAATCAAGGACCTAGAAAGGTTTGGGCATGAGAATGTGCCTTTTCTTCTGCGACCATAACCTCCAAGGACACCTACGTTCCTTTTCTTTTGCGACCATAACCTCCAAGGACACCCACACCAACCATAAAGCTATCAACCAGAATGAGGAGCTAGAACTTACACAGAAGTTGGATCTTGACTATGCAAGTCTGTCAAGCAAGAAATAATAAGGACCATGGGTCTTATGTGTTCAGCACTCATCTCTTTGACTTGGCTTTCCTTGTAACTACCCCTACCCCTTACAGCCAAGTTATCCTTCAACAGGCTGAAATGGAAAAAAGATACTGTGATATACTGTTATTTCTATTTTTAAATAGTTGGAGTCTTCTCCTACACACCAGTGATGAGATAGACAGGCAGAAGACAGTTGTTGCTCACACAAAAAAGAAATTCAGTGGCTAAAACGTAAAGATTTCTTGGGTCATTTTGTTATATTTATACCTTAATTTGTTTATTTAAGAAATCAACAAAAGCTCGTTGTTTTTAGTCTTCATATCTTTTTTCTTAAGTTTTTGTCAGTGTAGCTGCCTTCATCTTTGTATATACATCTTTTGGTTTGTTATATTTTTTTAAGGCTTCAGTTGTCTTAAACCTTTTCATTTCATCACATTTAAATAGGCTAGACAATTTCAAGACATTTATAAATGGACACATTTATGATTAGGGCCTAATAATAGCTTTAGGGGAAAAAAATCTTGCCTTCCAACCCAGACGGTGTAATAATATCTCAAATCCTAATGACTTAAAGCAAGTTCTTTTTTATTAACCTTACAAAGTGAACAAATTAAAGACCATCACAGCAGCTGAATTCACTGGAAGCACTACAGATAATCCCTTCCATTTGTTATTGGATAGTGTTTTCCTTTGTAAGTATCAATCTTCTTTACTGGCAGATATGTAGGTCATAAATTAGAAAGCTGAGCAACACTCAATAATGAAATCTGAAGTTCAGCTGATTTCACCACAAAGCCAAACCTTGACTCAGATTGGCTGGACCAATGTATTGGTCTTTTGGTGTTAATGAATGCAGCAGTAACATTTTATTTTCCAAGACATTTGCAATCACTAATTAATTACTTAATCCTCACAACATAAGCATGCATTTAGGTTCTTTTACTGTTCGTAATGGTTATACCTACACTGGGAATTTAGTTTGAATTAAGGAGGCTTAATTTGAACTAAATTAGTCCATGACCACACTAGCTTTCCTTAGTTGAACTAAAGAATTCCTTAGTTTGAACTAGGGAAAGCTGAGTTCGAACTTGTAAAACTTGCCTTTAGTTCGAACTAATGGTTAGTTTGAACTAACCCAATGGATTCGCATTAGTTTGAACTAAACGGAGTTTGACCTTCTTCCTCCCAGGGTGTCTTTCTCTTTTTATGGATTGGTTGGGGGCATAGCCCTTCTTGGGTGCCATGTTGCCACACTTCCCATTGTGCCCTCCTCCTAAAACCGAACTAGCAAGTCTAGTGCATGGACATGCTAGTTCAACTTAGGTTTCTAGTGGGGACATGCTAATTCAAACTAAGTTAGTTCAAATTAATCACAATTAGTTTGAATTAATTAATTCGGACTAACTTATTTTGAACTAGCGTTCTTAACTGTAGACATAGCCAATATGTTTTCTCTGTAATGCTTTCACCTTAAGAACAAAGGTGCTTGCTTAGAAAGAGCTGTGTGGTAATATAGGCATGGATAATTACTGCTGTTCTTGGCCTTTGAAGGGAAAGCAGAGTGCACATGCTAGCCTGTTTAGGCAGCATGACTTGCTGAGAATATCACAGTGTAGATAGTAAATGGTGCGGCCTTAACATCCATGTCAAGAGGGAGGAAGATATGAGTCTCTGCTCAAGAGAGATCACAGCCGAGGCACCAAGAGCAAAGACTGCCTCCCCTTGACAGACCACAGAAAAAGGATATAGGTGCAGTTGCCCTGAACTGTGACACTGTACTCCTGAGTCCTTTGTAAGGGTATGTCTGCACTGATGGCGGCAACACTGAACAGTGAGTCTGAACTCATTGTGGTGCTTCTAGAAGTCAGTGCTGGAAGGCCTGGGGGCCAGGAGGTGTAGGGGAAAGACGTTCCAGTGTGTAGGGGTGGCTTAGGAAGTCACTGTCATTTACTAAAAGCCGCCCAAGTACAGATTAGGGCTAACTATAGATTACAGTTTTTAAAAAGATTATTCAAAAATATTAGCTTAGATTGATTATAAAAAAGCACCAAGATAACAAACCTGGCTTTACCTGTTATCATGAACCGATTAGAAACAAAAAATAGATAATAGCAGTTTAAGAGCCTTGAAAAACACGGAAGGCTTATAACTTATAGCACAACTCCACCAGATGGATTTCAGATGAATTTCAGTTGTTTGTCCTGAACTTTGACTACATATTTATTTACCTTCAAGTAAATTAAACCTGGAAGAAATAATGCATTTCTTTCTTTATTTGCTATAATCTGCATTTGTGAGATTTCAGTGCCAAAAATGAAAAATTGCATTTGATTGTAAAAGTCAAATTGAAACAAAACAAAAATGAGAATTGAGCAGCTGAGGAACGTATATTGTGACTGGAACAGAAATGATTGAAACACATTTCTGGTGAAATTTGCTGAAGTGCAAAGTGCCAGCCCTAAATTCATTGTACTCTGAATGCTCCCTTTATGCAGATCTACTGGTCCAAACCACTTACATAAAAGAGGTAAGAGGCTCTGGACGCTCTTCTAGCTATGGGTCCTGATCCAAAGCCCATTAAAGTCAATGGGAGTCTTTACAGTTTATGAGGGCTGATTCCAACTTTATCCAAAGAGAAGTGCTATATGGGTTTCTCTCTTAGTATACAATATGAAAGAAATGTTTTACAGTCTTCTCAGTTTTTAAAATAAAAGTATTCCTGAACATTATTTTGATGGTTTTGAAACAGATTATCAGACGATGTATGACTTTCACAGTCATTAACAATAACAAACAACTTAGGTAAATACATGTCACAGAAAGTCAATGTCCCAAGACATCTGAGAATGAATTAACAACTGCCTTTACCTAATTATTGGTAGCATGGATTTCCCTAAAGTATGTAGACTAAGACTATTTTACTTACAACTGTGTTGGACAATTATGCCATTAGCTAGGATGCCCGAGGTATCGTCTGGAATACAGTTTGCCTAGCAGTTTTCAGAAAATATCCCTTATCCAACTATAATGTAAACAGCTTCAGGATCAAGAAACAGAAGGGTTAGGAGGCTATTGCTCCTCATCTAATGTTTGACTATGTGTTTATTTACACTTTTAAAAAGATGTTTGTTTTGGGACTACCATCTCCAAAACAAATGTTTTCTGCTACTAGTGACACACATTGCTTACCATCTTCTACTTTCTTTGCTGTAATCAATGTATTTCTTTTACCCTAGGAAACGTATTTTTTCTCAATGTAAAAAAAAGTTAAAAGTAATGATCTTCTATGCTTTTTCACCCCAGTGTGTTGTGAAACAGCAAATAGTCCAAAATCTGTTTCAGAGAGAAGAGGGCATTATGTAATGGTTTTAGCTTCATGCATATTATGCAAAAGAGGGTCCATTTTTAAGATTAAGTAATCACATGGGTTTCCATAGACTCTCATCACAAAATTGCCTGTTGATGTAAAATCTTCGAAACTGTACTGTAACCAAGTTGATGAAGGAAACATACTGCCTGACATCTTATGAAGTCAAGAAAAATTGTGTAACTTATTTTGTGCCTCCAAGCTTGAATGCGTAAGGGACAAATGCAAATTTTCCAAATGAAGTACAACTCACAGTTCATAAATCTCAAACAGACAGTAGTTTGCACTTATTAACGCTTGGCTTGGATCCTAAATGAAGCACTTTTTCCTGAAATGCCAGCTTTTCTGTAAAGACTGACTTTTCCCTAAAGGAACATCAATTATAAATAATGGTCTACTAGCAAAATTGGCAGGGCTAGGCTTGAAGCAAATAAACTGGGAAGTACGATTGATTTAAAAATGAGTGTGTTGCCATGCATTTTAGCCATCATTTGATGAAATGGTTTGGGGTCATTATTCATTGGCAGGCATATAAATTCCACTGCTGGAATTTTTAAAAGCTTGTGCAGGCACAAGTGGCTTGCTGCATAACCCAAACGAGGCTTCCTGCATCAGGGGATTTTCAGAAAAGTTGGCTTATCCTGATCAAGTCCCCTGAGCATTTTGAGGGCTGAGAACTCCAAGAGCGGGTGCTGGGAGCAGTTAAGAAGCTGACAGCTCATTTGGGGTTTCGGAAATCACTTAGATGTTTGAAAGTCCTCAGCCAGGTAGGTCTGCAGTTAGGCATTATAAAGGGCATGACTAAAACAGCAGGTGCAGACTCAGCCACCAGCTATTTATTGGCTTCACTAGAACATAGCACATGCTGAGACCCTTCTCCAATATATAAAATGAATATGGGTGAGAGACACATACAAACCATTGTAATGGGTTACTGCAAGGTTCAAGATGGAAGAGAGGACAACTAGAGTAGAGGACATGGATGGGAAGGAAGAATGCCTGAAAGGAGGGTATTTTAATATTTTCCTATACAGACTGGGGGCTACGGTAATGCGGTACTGATTTCGGGGTGCAGCCAATGCTGTCAACTCCATTAACTCTATTGCATGTCTCACAAAACCTTTTCTTAAAGTCCCAGAATCCCACTTCTGAATGAGACTCTCAGCTTTCAGTGCAATTTTTCCAGCCCTTCTGTTTGTAGAAAAAAGCTTGGGAACATGAAGCGTGCACCCAAAATTCCAAAACCAGCAGGCCCCTGCAGAGAACCCAAAGTTTATATGCACTTTTTAAAAGAGTAACAAATTTATATATCACATGAGCTGTGTGGAAGAAAAATCGCACTTTGTCAGATGCTTTGAAAGTGTCTTACGAACTAGGATTTTCTCTCATAAAAGCTCATGCGGCACATAAATTTGTTAGTCTTTAAGTGCCACAGGTCTATGAATTCTATGATTCTACGATTCTAAGGTCTCCTTGTTGGTTTTGCTGAACTAGACTAACACAGCTGCCCCTTTGGATCTCTTTTATCCTGGAAATCCTAGATTTAAAAGTTGTATCATAATATTGGTGACCATCCTGGTTTTTGAGCCCCTGGTGTTGGCAGCATAGGATAGGCTGGCCCTTGATTTGTTGTGCGTGGGGGTAGCAGGCCAGCACTGACGGGCTGATTTATTGGCAGCACCTATGATCATGAGCACCGCATGCAGGCGGTGGTGGATGGTGCATGGTGCAGTCTGTGTCTTTGGCCAGGTGTAGCAGGCCTGGAAGAGGCAGTTATTACCTAGCTTGTGTGGCCCCAGCTCACAGCGCCAGATTTTGGTGTTCGTAGGCACTTTTGCTCCGAAATGTGCAAAAAGAGGCGTAAACGCCAACTGAATTACATCGATCGACATGAGACCCTTTAAACTCTTCTAATTCTAAACCACGCCATTTTCCTTATTTTTTCTGCTTGAATTTTTTCCCTCCTTCGTAGGCCCTAAAACTTTCATAGGCCGTAGGCACTGTGCCTGCTGGGACATGCCGCCCTGCCAGGTCAAGCCAGGGTAGGGCTCAGGCCCCTGGTGTCATTGCTCCTTGGGGTGCAGGGTGTTTTGGGGGGGCTTATTTGCAAATCCTGCCTGAGCACTAAAAACCCTCAGATGGTAAAGCAAAGAAAGAAGGGGTCTGGTGGCACCTTTAAGGACTAAGGCATTTATTTATTGCAGGAGCTTTGGTGGGAGAAACTCCCACGTGCACAAGCCGGCACCAGGGGCCTGCCCCGGGCCGGGCCATGCAGCCAGAGGGGGGGAGGCCGCCCAGCGGGCTCCCTCACCCCCTTTCTGCCGCGCAGAATGAACTCGCCCCCAGGCAATTCCGCCTGATTCCCCCCCAGCAGTCTCAGTGGTACGTTCCGCGCCGCCGTTGTCATAGGAACAGCGAACGCCGGCCCGGGGCGCGGCCGGCTCGTTCCACCCGCAGAGCCCCACGCGGGAGGCGCCGCAACCCCACTCAGCTGGGGAGCAGGTCCTTGCTGGGGGGGCGGGTCTCTGGCTGTGCCTGGCGCGGATTGGACCCCGCTGGTGCCGGGCGGGGGCTCTGGACGAATGGGAAGGGGAGGAGAGGGTCCGGCTGGTGCCGGGGGGAGGGGCGAGGCTTGGTGCAGGGCCCTAGGGTGGGGACCAGCCACCAGGCGGCCACCCAATGGCCTTGGCGACTCAGTCAGCGGCGTGGAGACCCTGCGCTCCAATTTCCCTAGACACCCCGCCCGAGAGACCGGGACCCTCCACGCCCCTGGCGTTAGAGACTCAGTTTCCAAAGGGGTGGCTGTGTTAGTCTAGTCCAGCCAAAAAAAAATAAAATAAAATAAGGAGTGGTGTGGTATTTAAGACTAACAGGTTTATTTTTCGCATGCGCTTTTGTGGGAGAAAATCCCACTTCATCACATGCTTCGAAGATGGGAGAACTTATCTCCGAAGCATCTGGTAAAGTGGGATTTTCTCCCACGAAAGCTCATGCGAAAAATAAATGTCAGTCTTCACGTGCCACATGACTCCTTGGTTTGTTTGTTAGAGACTCGGTCACTGAGATGGAGGCCCTGCACTCCAATTTCCCTAGAGGTGGGGAGGGGATCCTGCCCTCCAATGCCCATAGAGAGCCAGTCCTCAGGATCCAAAGGGGCAGCCGTGTTAGTCTAGTAAAGCAAAAAAAAGCAAGGCGTCTCGTGGCACTTAAAGACTAACAGATTTATTTATGGCATGAGCTTTCGTGGGAGAATATCCCACTTTGAAGAGCTCTTCAATTGGAGTGTAGGATCTGTGTCCCAATGACACTGGAGTGTAGGATCCCCACCCTGAGGATTAACAGATTTATTTATCCCAGTAAAAAAACAACGAGGAGTTGTGTGGCACTTTAAGACTAACAGATTTATTTTTTGCATGAGCTTTCATGGGAGAAGATCCCACTTCCTCAGATGTTTCGAAGATGGGTGAACTTACAGAAAGGAATGAAACTAAATGCAAGGGGGTGTAAAACATAGGATCAGCTCATAAAGTAACAGCAAATCAGAGCAGTTTACAGGCTCAAACCATGGGAAGCCTATTTATTTATATATTTATCCCATGAGCTTTCGTAGGAGAATATCCCACTTCATCAGACGTTTTGAAGAGCTCTTCAAAGTGGGATATTCTCCCACAAAAGCTCATGCGATAAATAAATCTGTTAGTCCTCGGGGTGGGGATCCTACACTCCAGTGTCATTGGGATGAAGACCCTACACTCCAATTTCCTAGAGACTCAGCCCTTGAGATGGGGAGGGGACCCTGCCCTCCAATGTCCATAGAGACCCTGTCCTCAGGATGGGGATCCTGTACTCCAGTGTCCCTAGACACTCAGCCCTAGGAGTGGGGATCTTCCACTCCAATGTCCCTAGAGATGGGGATCCTACACTCCAGTGTCATTGGGGTGCAGACCCTACACTCCAGTTTCCTAGAGACTCAGCCCTAGAGATGGGGAGGGGACCCACCACTCTATTGTCCCTAGAGACTCAGCCCTAGGAACGAGGACCCTACAAGCCAGTATCCCTAGAGATGGGGATCCTACCACTGTCCCCAGAGACTCAGCCCTGGGGCTGGGGAGGGGACCCTCTGCTCCAAAAACCTAAGAGACTCAGGCCTGGGGATGGGGATCCTACATTTCAGTGACAGCAACCCATTTGGGGACCCTACATGCCAATGTTGCTAGAGACTTGGTCCAAGGGTGGGAACCCTACTCCCCAATGTCCATAGAGACTCAGCCCTAGGGATGGAGAACCTACACACCACTGTCCCTAGAGACTCAGTCCTACACGCATATATTGAAACACACACCCTTGACAGAGGTTAGCTGCACATTATTTACAATATTTTTTTCCTTTTTCGCTGTGTAAATCCCCTACAGCGCTATATGAATTATGGACAGAGAAACGTGAAACTTTTAATAAGTCTAACTCATGATTCAGGTTATGTTGTGTCTCTACAAAAGTTCATTGGAATTTTCCCTCCTGTCTCTAGAGCTAATCCCGGGAGCAACCAAACCTATGAACCTTACTTAGCTGAGGGAAGAGTTAGTTTTAATGAAATTGCTAACGGCGAGAGTTTAATTTGCTTGAGGTTTGGAATTTCGAAGAAACAGGTAAGGAAAACATTCAAAGGACCTCTCTCGGGAAGTCTTTAGAATAAGTGCAAGTGCCTGAAAGTTTTAATGTTAGGAGTACAGGGAATGCTGCATCCTTGTTAGAGCCTACAGTTTCCCTGATTTATATGCCAATTGCACTCAAGGTCAAAAGATCAAGATTTGACATCTAATCCAGGCATCCTGCATGGCATACCAAAGTATTATTTCTGACTCATTTAGGATTTTGACCTGTTCTGATTCTGTTAGAACTGTCTTGTAGCAGACACCAAAAGAACAATAGAGGGTTTTTTGTTTTGAGGCTGATGCAAGTCCCTTGGGGCAGGGACCAGCTTTGTGTTCTGTGTCTGTATGTTGCCTACCCTGACAGGGCCCTGGTCTGTGGTTAGGAGCTCTTAGGTACAACTGTGATACAAGTAAGAATAACAATAATGTGAGATCACATAATGTTATCACACTAGAAAATCCTTGAAAAGAAGTAACTCAAGAGTAAACTCTTCTTTATATCTTTCTCATTTTCAAATTTATTTTATTTTTTTATTCTTTCTCTCTCTTTAAGCTAGATTCAGTGTCCTTTTTTGTCACCAGATACTTATGGTTTTGTAAGGCAGAGCCACCTACCTGTGGCTGCCAAAAAAGCACTGACCTAATGAGTGGCTTTTTTCCCTATTCTTTGTTTCTACTTTTCTGTTTTGGCTTCTGTCTTACTAGAGCTGCCCCCAAGAACAATTGAAACCTGTGAATCTTACTTCGCTAAGAGAAGAGTTAGTTTTAACAGAGCTGCTAAGCTCAGCAATTTAATTTGCTCAAAGTTTTCCTTTTTATTTCATTTTCTTCAGTAGTCTTTTCCTCATTCATAGTGTTTCTGTATCCCAAAACGCATCCTTTCATTTCAGGAATCAGGAAAAGCTTCTGTTCAGGCTGTTAGATGCCAGTGCAATGCTGAAGACATGGCAAACAGCTGTCCCTCACATGTACTTCTTTAGTATCTTGCAATTGTGAATAGGTTGATGCCTGTACAGCGAGACAACTATCTTTTAAAAAGTGGAATGAGATTCTTGAATGTACGATATATTTTGACTTCCTAGTACTATCATTTTGGTTTTATTTTTTTGTTTTTTTGTGACCCAAGCCTTTGGCCAGAAGTCAGGGTCCTTCAAGTTCTTTCTGTTAAGAGGAGAAAATCAGTTGGAGTCAGGTATTTCAGGCAATTCTATTTATTTAAAAGATTGTAGAAAGTTCAGTTGCCCTGAAAATAGTGGGAATCAGTTTCTTTCCTCACGGTTTCAAGCCCCTTTGCAACTAGTACTTAGCCTCAAAGCTTTCTTTCTAAGTTTTTATCAGAGCCACACTCCCAGTGCTTGTTGTGACTTTGTCCTTGATTTTCTGCTGCTTGCCTCCCATATTCTCTGCTGTTTCTTTGGCTTAAGAGACAGACAGACATGTACCATCAAATGAGGAAACCCTCTAGTGAAACCCTGCCCTTGTGTGACTGTGTTTGGGTGACGGCTGCTGATGTTCCATCTGTCAGGTCCCATAAGGGAGGTTAATTGTGCCTTATATTTATATCAGTATTGAAGTGTGGCTGTTACACCACTAGTTTTAATCAGGCTTAACACAACACATAATTGTGGGTGTGAGAGAGAGAGACAGAGAGAGATGAAGATTTGATGGGACTATACACCTCAACCTGTAAAGGACAAAATGAACATTTCTTCCTTTCCCTCTAATATATAACAAGGAGCATAAATAATGAAAACAGTGTAAAATTGTAAATTTAGCAGAAAAATGGAGTTTCTTTTGTTAATATATATAGTATTCTATAAACTCAGCTTCATAATTAATTATCTGCAATTTACAAGATGAAACACTAAAAGTTACATTTGGTTTGTGTAAAAATATCTGCGTCTGAAGTTATGTTCTTGAGCCTCAGGGTTTAACAGATCACCATATTTGGGGTTGGGAGGGAATTTTCCCCCAGGGCAGACTGGCTAGGGCTCAGGTGTTTTTTTTTGCCTTCCTCTGTAGCATGGGGTAAGGGTAACCTACTGGTGAATTCTCTGTATTTTAAAGTCCTTAAATCGTGATTTGAAGACTTTAGTAACTCAGTCGTAGGTTAGAGGCTTATTGCAGGAGTGGGCGGGTGATGTTTTGAGGCCTGCATTGTGCAGCAGGTCAGACTAGATGATCGTACTGGTCCCTTCTGACCTTACAGCCTTTGAGTTTATGAAACTAGGAAGTAGCGAACGTAGGCAGGTCCTGTGGGATTTGAAGTATATAACTTCATCTAAATAGTTGACGCTAGCCATGAAGAGCTGATGCATGGGGCTTTCAAAAGTACTGTTTCTCTTCTCCATTTCACCGTATTTGAGCAGAAACATTTGCTGCAGATTAACAAGGTGACAGAAGGCGTTAGTGTTTTGGTTATAATTAACAATGAAAAGAGCAGTTAGAAGAGCAATATTAGGCAAACAATTACTTGATGTTAGTTACACCTGCAGGAATTATCTTAATGTTCTGTAATTCTTCAATGTAAATTTAAGAACAGAAGTGTAGTCGGAAGCTTTAGCTAGGAATCAGTATTGTATAACATCTATGAGCACATTTTTGTGTGGACAGTTGTGCACTTCTCTTTGAATATCCTTGCTGGATCTTCTAAACTTTTTTTTTTTCTTTCTCTCTCAGTCTCTTCTCTCCAAGCTCTGCTTCCTCTCCTCTTCTCCTGCTTGGCTGATTGGCTCTGTTCTTGTGGGCTTATGAACTTGAAAAAGTTTTAGTAATTTTAGTTAAGGTGTGCTTTTACATCAATTCTGTAAGATGTGCAAAAGACTGGGAGGACAGTCTTATTTAAGCTAACTGGGAATAGTTTTAAGATAAACTGAAATAAGGCAGTCAAGACAAAATAAGATTCTCCATCTGGGTTTTCACTGGTTCAATTACATTGGTTTAAAATTCACCTTAAGGTAAACTGGTACAACTTCAGTGTGAACACAAGGTTTGTGTTATGCTAACTTCTGAATATAAATGCTGTATGTGCTGAGATTTGACTTCACTGCCAGTGTATACAGAGAAACAGGCAAAGGATTGACTGATCTACATCAGTAACATTGCTTTGCTAGTGGCATCATTGAAAAGTGCCATTTTCAGAAGAAGGAAAGGGTGACAGAGAGGAAGCACAAATGGAAGGGAAGTTGTCTGTTGTGAAAACAGGGCTACATATTGAAGTCTAGGTACCAAACCCGTTTCCAGGAGATCAAGAGCTGGGAGATGTGTATCGATAGTTTATTTACTTGTTTTTGTGACCATTTGTGGTCTCACAAAAAGAAATACAAATGAACTTTGAAGGGATCCTTAGCTAGAAGGAGGATTTGTGTCAGCAGTGTCCTTTAAGGTTAGTAGAAAGCCCAAGGGAGGTAAGGTAGGGAAGATCCTGGAAGAAAGAAAATGGGGAGATGGAAACAAAAGTGGGTGATGAGGCATCAGCACGAAAAGGCTGCATGAACTTGCAGTGAGAGAGAGAAAGGCTAGGAAGCAAGATGCATAGGTAAATGCTCAGAAATGAGTAGGAAGTAGCATGGGTCATGAAAGAGAAAGGAGATTGGTGTTTTGAGTTTCTATTTGCTGGGATTCCACCTAGCAATAAAGAGATATTTAGGGATAAAATTTCCCTTTGAAGTAGAAAAGATTGCTGTTGTAGAGAACAACCATGATTGGTGGATCCTGGCTGACAAAAGAAAGAATTTCAGTGGGCATTTTACTAGAGTAAGCGAGGACTATAAGCTTAAATTTCAGTGCAGTCACAAAATTAGTACACAGCTGTACAAATTTCTGCTCCTACAAGCTTCTTTATAGCAACATGCATTAAAGATCTATTATTTTCAATTTTAAGGCACAACATGAAAAATAATTTGAAATTTTTGCTTGCCATTCAAATTCTTTTCTTATATCCAATTTGATAAAGCTATACAGATATGCAGATTTGTATAAGTAAAACTCAGAAATCTTTGCACTCAATCCGAATGGCTATACTTCTACATTCATGTGGAATCCCACTGAAGTCAGTGGATGTTATTTGGCTATACAAGTCCATTCACATGGATCTGATTACAGCATTGGGTCCACGTTAACTAAAATGATGTACCATTAATTTAGAACATCACATTTGAACTATTGATATGTAACTGAAACAGCATAGCAGTGAGGGGTTTTTTTTGTTTGTTTTTTTTTGACTGGTGGTGGTGTATAAAACATTGTCAGTAGTACAGAAAATAATTGTAAAGTGAAATGCTTTTTATTTTTTCTTTTTCAATGTAGATCAAATGTATGGTACCTGGTTATCTTTATGAACAACCTGGTTCTTCACAAAATACTGCCAACAGCAACAGATTATTCGTTATGTGATAGAAATCTACACTGGTGTCTTGTCCTTATGTTACTTGCTAAAGGTAAAGAGAATTGTTTTGAAATTTCTACTTTTACAAAGTGCTTTAGATTATGAACTTTCATAACTGGTTACTTTGGGTCGCTAAGAATTTGTTTTTTGCCTTGCATTACTGTACTTTGATAAAATGACCTGAACACAGGCAGAAAGCATACTAATTCATTAGATGTTTCCATCAAAGAAAATGGGCAAAGCGTTATGACTCATATTTACCATGTTTGTAATATAAGAAAAATGAGCAACATTCTGTGGCTTGATAAAAATCTTAGCAAAAGGAAACTTTGCTAATTGCAGTCAGTGAAATGAAAATGGATTTAGAATAAAATACTTCATTGATTAATTTGCATATAATGTTACAAATATGAAACTGCTCCATATGAGAAAAGGGAAAAATCTGAACACTAATTTCTTTATATAGAAAAAAATTCTAGTGGTTGTAAAAGTTACTAATTTTGATTCAGTTTCACTGATCATCATGTTTATTTAAGGTATCATGAACTACATACAAGTTGTACTGTTTTAACTAAAGGTGTGAACTTTAAACAGTTTCAATTAAATAAGTGGAAAGTAGTGCATGAATACTTTTAAGCTGATTTATATCAGCCTTGTATCAGTTTAGTTTACGCCTGTAAATATAACTTGGTAGTGCAAGCTAAACTGATATAACCGATTCTAAACCAAGTGTGTCCATGCAAGTTTGTGTTTAGATGACAGTTGCTGCAGTTCAGGGCAACTGTACTTGTATGCCCTATTTAGTACCTTGAAGGTGCCCATTTCGGGCTCCTGGCTCCTCAGCTGTCTCTTGGGTTGAGATACACATCTCTGCTTCCTGAATGGGTTTTTTTTCTAGGCTGGAAAGTTCCCTGGCTATTCTGTGATACTCCCAGCATGCCAGACTGCCTGAATACAACTGTATCTGAACCTTGCTTGCTTTCCAGAGGCTGCAGGAGTGTCAAACTCATTTGATATGGTGGGCCAGATTTGACTTAAATGTACTTCAGGTAGACTGTACATACCATAAATCAAAATACTGCAATGACATTGTGGAGTACTGTGTATGTGAAACTGTGCTTCCAACACTGAGAGTGTGATCTTGCAGAGTGCAGTCTTGCATATCTGGTGCTCTGTGATGTTGTGTTCCTGGCACTGTGGAGTGCTGGACATGCAATACCACTCTCTCTGTGTTAGGGAGACAGTGTGGTCTTGCTGACTGCAGTCATGGGTCAGATGAGGCCCATGGGCCGCATGTTTTTCACCCGTGCTTAAACAGTGTAATTGCTAGTAGCTACAAATCATCCCATGCTTTTTCTGAGGAAACTAATTGATTCTTATGGTGAAAGTGTTATAGAGAAAACAATAAAATAACCTATATGCATGCTAAAAATCTTACCAGAGTTCACCCCAACTGCACTCTCTGGTAAGTGGCAGGCTTTTAAGATCCACAACTGGATTTTCTCAGTGGTTACAAATACATAATTGTTTCGGATTCAGAACTAGGCTATCCATTAATAGGTTAGTTTCTTTTATGCATCTTAAGCCTTTGATTTTGAGACTCCAAGAACAGGTAATTAGTGGATTATGGTCCTCTCCTCAGAGCATAACTGCAAAAGGCTGGTTTTTTGTTCACGACTGTAGGTGGGACATTTGTATTCTCCTTTCCCTAGAGATTCCCCAAGCAAACCACTTGATGCTATTCATTCCCCAAAATGCATTCTTGTGTGGTCCATTGTTCCATATAGTCCTTTGAATTTCATAATACTTCCCAGGTTCACATCTCATCTCCCTCCACCAACCGATAACAGCACATAAACTTTTGCATTTAATACAAAGGACTTCAAAGATACTTAAAATTCATTATTATTATTTTTTTTTTGGAATATTGCAGACAATTACCATGTCTGTTACAGGCATTAAACTTATACATGTCTTAGAAATACAGTTTAAAATTATTCCTTGAGGCCACTAAACTGGCTCCAGTCCTTTGTTGTGTGGGTTTTTAATTTTTCATAAGTCTTCAGTGCCGGGCTATAGTGAGGAAGGAGCAGGGCCCAGGGCAAAGTGATCAGTTGTGGCCCCTGCTCCCCATCCCTGCACTGGAGGTGGGGTAGGCGAGCCCGGGGGCAGGATGGGCTGGCCAAGAGGCTGGGCTCTGTGTTCCTGCTCCGTTCCTTGTCTGTGGCAGCAAGGGGAGCGGGCAGTGTGGCAGTGGAGGGCCCATGCAACCGCAAAGCCTGGGATGGTCACCCTGCTCATTCCTCCCCCCCCAGGACAGCCCTGCTTCAGAGTCTGAATCAAAACTAGAGTAGCTATGCCAGCGTGTTTAACTGCCTCATTGCTGTTAGAACACACGTGTACTCTGACAGCAGATTCTTCTTTTTTATTGTTATTGAGCATCCATTAAGATGAATGGAGCACCAAGCCTTGCCAAGGGCATCCAGCCACATTAGATAAATTGACTTGGTACATGTTTCTGACACTTCTTTCAGCATTCAAGAGCTTATCATTTTCAGGCCATCTGCACTAGGATTTTTAACCAAGTTTGTAACCAGTTAGCGAAATGGCTAGGTCTAAAAATGGGTTATGTTCACACCAGAAATGTTTTGTGCGCATGAAGAAACTGTGGCAGGCAGCTAATCATGAGTCATCCTTGCCAGCATCCCAGGTTGGCTCATGCTTGTATGTCTGAAATCAGGCTGTAACAACGTCATTTTTCTGTAGAGCTGGAACTCTCTAAACTGTGCCTGCACAGCACGATCTTTAGCGATTTCAGCAATCTGTCTAGTAGGAGATCCCAGAGTGCGTTGTCATTTAGGCTGCTGGTACTTCTGATTTTGAGACTTTTCCAAATGCACTGAAATAAACATGGTTAGATGTCATAAGAAATATGGACATGTCCAGGCTATTGCCCTATGGTTGTGTCTTGAAGAAGTTGTAACTGGGTCAGATGCGCATGTCATAACCCAGATGGAAAAAAGATCATATTTAATGTATAGTCAAGATCTTGGATTGTGGAGCATACAGCAGAAAAAGAACTACATGTTTACTATTTTGTATGTATTTGTGAAGGGTAGGGAAGCTAAAAACTCTCATGTAAGGCTTTACTGTGGTTTTATTCTGACTTTCTCTCCATTTAGTATTCATTTGAGCTCTGATATGGGGACCTTTATTGAATCGATCTGTTTACATTTTATGGATGGTCTTCAAATAAGACATGTTTTGTTAAATACCGAATCAAATTCATCCTTGGTTAATCCATGCAACCACACCTATTCAGTAAATTTGCATGGGGAAATTAGGGTATGAGTATTCATCATAGGATTTAATATCAAACTTAGCTAAGTATAAGATTCCTTGCAAGTATCAAAATTGGAGTTAATTGTAACTCAGTTAGAGATATATTTACTCAACTAACCTTTTCCTTAATTTTGTGCTTATTGTTTGTGCTTTTTAGCAATACAAAATTTTTGTAACGTTCAATACAAGTTTCTGTTTAACTCTTCCTACTAAACATCCCTGGGGCTCTCAGTTTAAATATTTTCTGTGGTCAAATTCCAGTAAAAACCCAAATTCCCTGAAAAGCCAATTGGCAATTGCAGTTCAAATTCCAAATCATAAAGGGTCAGGCTACATAACTGAGAACACACAGTGGCCACAGTTTCATATAAATGTTCTATAAGTTATTTTAGTTTATATTAAATTTGCTTTAGCATTTTATTGCCATATTGTGTAAAGAATTTCTGCCTTCCAACTCTTTTCCTTGTACATTAATGTTTTGGAGCATTGTAATGTTTTTACAGCTTTAAATTTTATTCCACTTATTCCACTTGGACAGGTTACTAACCACAAAGAATTTCACGAATCATTCTGATTTTTTTGAGAAGAGTTCACATTGGGAATCATGAACATCAATGATTTTGTAATACTGCCAGGTTCAAAAACTGGAACTTCTGTGAAGTTAAAAGCGAAGTAAGTGCATTTCCTCTGATCGTGATCGAGATGTTGACTCTATTTTTTTTAATAAGTTTATATGCAACATTAAGTACGAGACTGTGTTTGCACAAAAGGAAGAATCATAACTACATCTCTCTCTTACTCTTCTTTTCAGGCTTTTATTCTTATTCCCTTCCTCTTTCTTAGGTTTTAACCTACTTACTGAATTCAGTTGTGAGTATTATTGATAGGCAGATAATCAACATTTATTGTTTTCACCAAGGCTTTAATTGGTAGGTGGGTATCCTTGATGCACAGTTAATGTAATATCTACCATTTTTACTAAGACCATGTCTACATTAGAAAGGGTTTTGCAAGCATAGTTAACAACATAGTTTGAGTGTGGCTGCAGTTATACTGTAGGTCTTATACCAATATACCTAAGTCATGAAAGAAGCACAGCCCCTCAACAACATAACATTACCAATATAACTTTTCAAAGTAGACAGGTTTAAATTTGCCCAGTCTTCACTTATTTGATGATGATAATTTGCTGCATTCCCCCATTAACATCTTCCAAAGTTCATTCTGTTCAAAATAAAGTAGTTCGTCCCCCTGACTGAACACTGAATGTGTTGTCCCAAACCTAAGAAATTTTCTGGGTCTACTTTTCTGTCCACTTCAGAATGCAGCACAGAATCTGCTCTTTGGTCTTCAGAATTCCTTGTAGATTAAGGGACTGGTCTACACTTAAAATTTTTACCAAAATAGCTATGTTGGTTGGTTTGTGTGTTTTAGAGACATGTTTATTATACCAGCATAAATGCTGGCGTGGACATAGTTTAATCAGTATACTGTGTCCATACTACAAAGACTTTACCAGTTAGCTAGACCTGTCTTAGCTTGTAGGAAGGGCATTCTCAGTCCTCTTTATTTCCTGCTTTTATGTGCCTGAATTTACTAAGTGGTCATGCAGGGGCGGAGGAGAGTGGAGTGAAATAGATCTCCATATCTCCTGGCCACATGTCAACAAGCACAGGGGAGCAAGACAGCTGACTATTTCCTGCAAACGTCCCTTCGGTGGTCGGACATTACTGAGCACAGAATAACTGTTTTTGCCCTGGAAACAGCCCTATCTGACAACTGGTGCAACAACCTGGATTTTTATGCTTATTCTGGGAGATGCTGTTTACTCACCTTTAATATTAAAAATTGTTAAAATTGTGTCATGCTTTTTAAAATTTATTGAAATATCTGTTTTCATTCTCCTTCATGTCCTGATCAATGTGTGTGTCTATAATTTTCCTGCCAATCCACATTTCAGTGTTTCATTTTAATTTATCCAGAAATGTACGAGAGCTGCAGCTGGAGAAAGTACAGTTAGAACTAGAAAACAAGGAGATGGAGAAGAAACTACAGCAGCTTCAATCTAATATGAGCAGAGAAAAGGAAGAGAGGAGGGGGTAGGTGAAATTTCTATGGAAATTAAATATAAATTCAAGAAATCCCAGTGACGTGTGTTGTTTTGAAAAATGACTTGCTGATAAACCGCACAAAAGACTAACATTTTGGTAGTGTTCTCGGCTATTCCCTCTGAGCTCTCTTTTCTCTTCTTTTCTTCCTTGTTTACCTTATTTTGTCTCTTCTCTGCTCTCCTCTTTCCTTTTCCTTTCCTCTCCACAGCCTCCTGCTATCTTGTGATAAGCTTGTTATTTGCTTGGGTTTCTTTGCAGTTTCTCCTGTGAGATTGGTTGATTTACCTCTGATTTCACAATGATTTCTCTTTCTCCTTTCTCTTCCCCAGTGGGAATATGACATCAGAACTGCTAGCAGTGTCCCTTTTTCCTCACACATTCTCTTTTTTCTAGTAAGATTGTACCATTGGAGTTTAATCAGTCAATCAGTACCTTTTATCTCTTACTGTATTTCACTTTAGCTGTTTTGTCCTGTTAAATGCATATGCATATACATAACATTACAAAAAGACTAGGAATTTGTAATAGTCTTATTTATAATGGAAAGAACATGATTAGGATGTGAACATTGTCTGGTGAAGTAAGCATTGGACTAATCTTGGCTCTGCTGCTAACTCACAGTGTATCTTTAGCAAATCTCTGCAACCTGTGTCTGTTTCGCTATCTATAAAATGTGTATAATACTTATTTTCCCATTTCAAAAAGATGTTACAAGGATGAATTAATTTATGTATAGTACTTCAAAAGGTATATCATGCATTTGAATACTAAGTGCCATTCACTGCATTGGGTCATAGTAATTAAGTTCCAAATTTCTTTTTCTCAGAACATTTAAAACTGAGTTCTAGTTGCCTTTATGCTCTGACAAAATCTCTGTAGCTAAATGCTTTAAAATGAGATAGTTCTTTAGCTTCCAGTCTAGTTTCCAGTGATTTTTATGCCATCTCTTCTTTGCTAAAATTAATGTAGTGGTTGTAAAAGGTGCAAAACTGGTATTAAGGCTGAGATCACCAGCTTGGCTGTGCTTGGAACTAATTAATTCATGATAAGCTATGAGAGGCGCTACTACTGTTCTTAATTATTGAACTTATGTAGCTATTTTGATAGCTCTTGCACTTCATCCTACTCCATCTCTTTTTGAGTTGAGAGCTAGGAGCTCCTGTGGAAGAAATGTGTTTTGAGAAGAGAGATTATAGAATCATAGTAGATCAGGTCCAGGAGGGAACTTCCAGGTCTGGGGGTTGCATGGAAGAAGACAAGGAGATGGGTAGTAAGGAAACAGTTGTGTATTTGTTTAAGAGAAAGAGAGCTAAAAGAAGGCAAATACTAGCTAAATTGCGCAGAACCTTAAAGGTGAGGACAAGCATAAATCTGCTGTGGAAATTGGTGTGGGAGACAATGAAAGGATTTTAAAAGGTGATCAATGTGGGCAGAGCAGTTGTTTGGGTAGATAGTTTCACAGTGGAATGAAATCTGTTGCTGGGGGCACATTGTTAGAGCAAACTACTTGTAAATGTCGAAGAAACTAATGTAATGTGCAGATTTATGTGTGACACTAACCCCCCCCCCAACAAATCTTAGTTTGCTAAATTATGCAACAAGAGATCCTTTGTCAATATTTCAAGTTTGAAATCCTGACATGAAAGCAATCAAAATGAAAGGGGAGTTATGTTTCACTAGTTAATGCTGCTACAGAGAAGATTCCACCCTGCCAGTATGTTGCTATTAACTAAAAATCCACTTATTGAGAAGATGATTCCTACACTTCTGTTTACAGGAGAAATATGCTTAGTAATTAAATTTTCTGTGTGTGTGTGTGTGTTTTTTTTTTAACAGATCAAGTGGCTATCGTTGGGAATCTGGACAGCCAGGCCCAATGGGAATTCAACCTCAAGTGTGCTCACAAAATAAAGAAAATGTTAAGGTACAAAAATTTCATTGGATTTGCAGATAGTCACACAAGCTTAAAGATTTAAAAGATATTTTTGTAGGTTATAGTCACTCACTGTATTGGCATAATATAACTGAATGAATAAGAAAGTTTAAAATATTGAATTATTAAGATGAGGGAGGAAGCATTTTATAAGTACAATTTCAAGAGCTTAAGTTATTTTGCACAGAGCGTATAGGTATCTCACTGAGCTGCAGGAAGATTGGGTTCAGTTATATTATATAAATTTGGTTAATTAAGGGGTAAAGTCACACTACTTTTACAAGCACAGGTTGTCTAGTGGCCACTGAAGTCATTTGGGTATTTTTAAATCAATTGCAGTGGGCATTAGAAAAGGCCCAAGTACAAATCTGTTTGAGTGCTCAAACTACAGTATGTAATATTAGCTAAATTTATCATATATACTGTCCAAAATATATTTTTCTTCATGCAGAACACTTTTAACAGCAAACATTTTCAGACTTCTGAAAAAAAATAGGGGTCCTCTAAATTTTCTTCAGAGAGATATGGAAAATTTAACTAAGGGTAAAGTAAAGGTAACTATAGGTATATTCTGCAACGTCAAATATAAAAGTATGTAGCTTCAGGTGCCTGACAAAGTGAGATTTGGTACTATGAAAGCTCATGCAATAAATAAATCTATTAGTCTTTAAAAGTGCCACAGGACTCCTTGTTTGTTTTAAACTAAGAGTGTTATGATTGCAAAATCAAGCATTTAGAAGTTAAGGAACAATAGAATTAAGATTTGCAGTGGAATATTAATTTAGCCTTCTTGTTCTCTTGTGCAGCTGCGTTATGATAGTCTTACTCATTACAATAATCATGTATTCTTTTTACTACAAGACCCTTGTATCATTCAGTGTCTTCTTCTTCCCTATCCCCAGGCTCCTGGTTGAAATCTACTCCCTCTGCCACCTGCCCTCCAGCCTGGCTCTTGTTACACCTACATTTGAATCAGTCTGCTTCCTCCTCCATGCTGCCTGAGTGCCAGCAGAAGCAGCATTACTGAGAGCACAGGAGAGACTTTCTCCTCTTTTTCAGCTCCGGTGTCCAGTGCCACAGCAATTACCAGTAAAATCCTGCTCTGCCCCTGGGTCCCTGGTCCGAAGCATGCCAAGTCCAGAGAGAATCTTTACAGATTTTAGCTGTAAAGATCTGGGGAGACTTACTGAACATACACAAACTTAGATTTTCCTAGATTAATAATTTGGGCATTTCCCAGATACCAAATGCCACATTTCACATCTTTGCTCCAAAATATGAAGGGTGTTAGAGCTTCTTAACAAAATGTATGAGAAACAATTTTAAAACAGAAAAAACAATTTATTTTTCCTGAATATCCTTCATGGAAACAGTTGAACTGTTTTTGGTGAAACTTTCCAGAAACATTCAGCATCCTTGGGAAATTTCAGTCCAAACAGTTTGTCTGGCGGTTGAAAATAGGGTCTTAGCATGGGAAGTGTTGGGGATCCTTAATTTAGCCAGTGCTAATAGCTCTGTCTGTAACAATGTATATTCCTGAGAGTCACAGCTTTGGGACAATAGATTCACATTTTTGTTAGTTAAGGATTTTGGCCTTGACATATTAAGTGATAAATGCTTGTGCTGCATATGATTCAAGAGCTGTCCATTGAGTAGAACAGTGTTTATGATCACTGTTAAAAATATTGATTCTAATGGCAGAATCTTCTTTGCTCACTGTCTCTGCTAGTATGAAGAATCCTAAAAGGATACCCAGGTCTAAATGTTCTGAATTCAACTTAGAAATAAAGATAGGTTTTCCTAATTCCTTCAGTTCAAATTGATTTATCCAGAGATGCATACGAATTGAGGATGAATAATGCATAACGAAGGAGTTTCTTGCTGTGTTTCTTTAGGATGCCAAGCTACATACCTCATCCTGGAATGCTAGCTGTTAATTAATATAGCTCATTAGAAACTTTATATAAAAAAATCATGTAAATCCAGAAAGAGAGCCAGACATTAACAACTTTTGACTCACTAATAGTATTTGTTATTTGAAGTCTTTGAAGAAGCAGCTGTTCGTTAAGAAGGTGTTTTCAATTAACCTACTCAATTTCAATAAAATTACCTACTCATCTGAGTAAAAGAGGGTGAGAATGAAAAGGGTTTCTTTAAACCTCCCTTCTTTTTTTTCTTCCTCTTTTTGAGGCAACTGGCTCAGTCACAGCTGCTGGTACTTCAGACCACAGGTGCAGACACTGACTGAATGCGTCAGTTCTGGTGAAGACACAAAGGACAAATTTTTCAAAAAAGCTGAAGTGGAACATGCACAGAGGGTGGAAAGTGTGGGTGCACTGTAGACTTCTCAGTCATTGGAAGGAAAAATGCAAGGGAATTATTTGAAAGTTGTTAGTTATTGCCCTTAGAAAATGGGGTCTAGTCACAGAAGGCTGCAAAAGAAAGAGACATGTAGAGCTGTTCACAGGTGCCTGTACCTTGCCCCATAGGCATTGTGAATGGCATTTGAACACCATTTGGGCAATATGAGATAGTGTGGGGCAGTTGGAATAGAGGCCTCTGTCCATGGCTGAAAGTTCAGGTTCTTGGCAGCTACCTAGCTACCTTGGACTATAAATTGCCATTGAGACCAGAAAAAAAACAAGAACTTGAGACCAGAAAAAAATCTGGACCATCATGTCTAGCCCTTGGCTATAGCAGGCAATCCCATTATATAGTCCTAATTCATAAATTTACCAATTTGCGTTTTAAAACTGGTTCGGTTGTTTGGCCCACTGTTATTGAAAATCTGTTCTAGAATCTCACACCTCTGATGATTACAAACTTACTTCTAATTCCCAGTCTAAATATGTTCCAAAGGGGTAGCTGTGTTAGTCTTGTTCAGCAAAGGAGTCTAGTGGCACTTTTAAAGACTAGCAGATTTATTTCTAACGTGAGCTTTCATAGGAGAAAATCCCACTTTGTCAGATCTTCCAGAGTCTGATGAAGTGGGATTTTCTCCCATGAAAGTTCATGAGATACATAAATTTGTTAGTCTTTAAAAGTGTCCCCAGACTCCTTGTTTGTTCAGCCTAAATATGTTCACGACATATGTTTTTCAAAATATAACGAGGTTTAGCGTTGCCAAAAAAACACGCCGATATTTCAAGATACCAACACACTTTTTTGAAAAGGCTAAACCCGACAGCTTTTTTGAAGCAAAAAGCCTTTTTCTGAGATAGCTTTTTTGAAAAAAAAAGTCATTGCCGAATGCAGCAAAGGCTTTTTTTGAAAAAGCCTGCCTATTTTTTCCATTGCCTTGCTTTTTCTCAAAAAAGAAAATACGGTGTAGACTTTCATTTCCCAAAAAAAAAAAAAAAAAAAAAAAAGCTGCGGTATTTCGGGACAACGATTGGTCCCCAGGCTGTTCTCCTGAAATAGCATTTTTGGAAAAAGTTATTCCAAGAAAATTATTTCAAAATTATTTTTTCAAAAAAAGTTTTTTCGAAAATGCTAAGCAATGTAGATGCAGCCATGGTCATCCTAGTGGCCATCCTTTATATCTGGTCCAGTTTGAAATGATCTTCGCTGAACATGGGTTTAACCCACAGATTTGTAAACAGAACAGTGCCAAAGAGAGGGCAACTATCACATCCCTCGATCTGCTGGCAACACTTCTTCTGATGCAGCTCAGTATGCCATTGGCCTTTTTGGCAGCAAGAGCACACTGCTGACTCATATCCAGCTTCCCACACACTGTAACCTCCAGATCCTTTACTACAGTGCTGCTACTTAGTTGATCGCTCCCCAGCCTGTAGCAGTACATGGGGTTTTTCCATCCCAAGTGCAGGACTTTGCACTTGTCCTTGTTGAACCTCAGGAGGTTTCTATTGGTCCACTGCTCCAATTTGTCTAGGTCTCCCGTCCCTTCTAACCCTATGATTCTATGAACTTCAGAAGAATTCTTACTGGTACTTGATGCTTTCCTGTCTTTACTTCAGGTACATTGCCTGATGCATTCTAGGATTGCATTTGCCTTTTTCACAGCCACATCACATTGATGGCTCATGTCATCCTGCGATAGACTAGTACACTCAGGTCATTTCCAGCTGATTTGGACACCTGCTTTAGCAGACATTTTTATTGCTAGTCCTTAAGTGTATGACCTTGTACATGTAGTATTAAATTTTCTTCTATTTTTATTGCTCAGACCACTATGTGACTATGTTCTTGGGGGTGGGTAAGGGTCAGAGAAGGCTGTGCAATTTGTCCTGGAAGGAAGATGCAACTACATTATCATATCTAAAGTTACACAGTTGATTCTGTTTATCAGTTACAGTATTAATCTATAAATAGATTGTGCATATATGCCAAATATGTGGAACTATGAAATGGGGTCTAGATTATGGGATGTTTTAGATTCTATGCTGTGGATGAGATTGATGGTTTATAATGGCAAAAAAGAAAGTGCAATAAAAGTGATTATTTTAGTTTTTTTTAAAAGTCATGGCACTTAATGATTGAATTGGAACTAAGTGGTATGAACTCTCTATGGCTCTTAAGAAAAAGACTAGAATTGTAGGACTGGGGCCATAGAAAGCCGCACTTTTTATGTAAACCTGGTATAATTCATGGTTTTTATCACAGAAATCCTGGCCATGACAAACATTGCATATTTGTTTTTTTAAAAATGAAAACATCAGTGTTTTTAAAAACATTATTCAAATATAAAATGTTGTCATTAACTTAACATTTTAACATACATCCTTTAGTGGCTATATTTGGTATTTATAGTTATTGATAATTTTTCTTTTCTATATATATAAATGTTTCAATATAGGTTTCTTCAAGGAAGATGAAGTTGAAGATACTCAAAGAACAGATTCAAGGTAAAGTGATGTTTGTATTCCCTAATTAAAACAAATTATTATTATAAAACAATAATTTATGTTTCTTGGCGGGTGTTAATTAAATAGTTTCATAGTTTTTTTAAACTCATTGTTTATAGTTACCTCTAAAAGGTTTGAAATTAAAATTAATTTCCTTATTGAATTTTATTTTCCTGTGTGATGTACAATATGCTTTTTCTTAAGAACATTTAAATGGTTGCATTGAAGATGTTAACATACTGAATAGTAAGGATGTTAAAAAGAAGTACTGTATATAGAACCAGAGTACCAAATACAATTAGTAAGAATACACAGTTCATTTTTTATAAAATCATGATATCTCTTTTTTTGTCTACTGTTGTATTTTTCTAGAGCCAGTAAAACAACCATTTATACATAAAAGGGCAAATCTTGCTGCCTTTGAGAAACCTAAAACAAAGGGTAAAACATGTGGACAGTGTGAGATCAAAACTGCTTTATTGGTGAGTGGATGGTGTTGATATTTGAGTATAGAATGCTCTCCAATGTGTTTTGAATTGTATTAAGTTAGAAATTTTGAAAAGAGCATTATTTTAATTATGACCAAATTGCTATCACTAAGATTGTTTGAGGTATATATAAATTAAATAGTTGAACACTCCAATAGCTGTAATTTTATTTCCTTAAGTTTTATTTGTAACATTTTGGAGAATATGTACAAAAATAAAAACTCTTAGCAGTAACTGAATATCAGAGTCTGTTGTTAATTTTTATTCAAGGTGTGCTTGGAATGTGGGGAAGATTACTGTGGTAGTTGCTTTGCGAGAGTCCACCAGAAGGGGGCACTGAAGCTCCATCGAATGATTCCTTTTCAGGTACAGACTTTTTTTTTGTAGTCCTGTATTTATTATAAAAATTGTCTGTGTAAACAGTTTCAGACTTAATTGTTTAATTTAAATGATTGCATTCCTTAAATGTCTTCATTCATCAGAAGCCTTTTTTTTGGTCACACAAGGATTTTTTCCTGCATATATTAGTAGCAGAGGTATTTATTGTTACATCTTTAATATACTTTTCAATTTCAGTCATCACTAGGCTAGAGATTATTTTGTTTTGTAATCAGTTTATAATCTTTTTTAAATACCTTACAATCATTATTTGTACCAAACTCTACATATGAGGCCCTAATCCTTCCAGCACTGATGCACATGAGTAGTAGTTATACTTCATAGGCTAGAAATAGGGGCTAATATTAAGATCATTTCAATTAAATATAAGATGAGTTTTGTCCCATGCAGAGGTTTTTTTTAACGATTTATGAAAGTGTTATTTTTTAAAATTTGACCTGAAAGAAAAATTAAGGTGGATTTTAATAGAAAGAAGCTTTAATTTTTATACACAACCTTCCTGTAAAATTCAGCAATTGTTTTTTGTAGTAAATGCTACTATTCTGTTCGGGGAAAAAATTACAGTTCTTACTTTATATACCATTGGATTCTGCAGTCTTTTGATTCCTTGAAAAATATTTAGACTGAAATAATTGTTAAGCCGCAAGATTCTAAAATATAGTTTAGAAGGTTGGGTAAGGCAACTTTGCATATATAAACCTTTATATATTGGGGGAAGTTTGGTTTTATGTTAATTGCCTATAAATTTGTCATTCAAGTTGTTTGGTGTCAAGCAATTGTCATTCACATGTGCAGGTATATTCCAGTTAGCTCTGCAATCAACTGATTAATTTGGATAACTTAAAAGTAGTAAAATATGATAGTAAACACTTGCTGGTATAATTAACATGCTGTTCTTTTTGCTGCTTTGTAGTAAATACCCACACATATATAGCTCTTGTCTGTCAAATGAACAGTCACATGTTGTTGGACATGCTAGTAATATAATTGGAAATATATTTTTTTAAAACAAATAATTTAATGACGGTGAAATCTGCAGGGTGAAATGTTCTCTTAAAGAGGTACAGTTCATTGTGATTTGGACTTGGGTTGTCTTTGGTTATTTTACCAGCATTAAAATATTTACATTTAAAGCATATCTTTATTTGTATAATATATTATTTTCTTGTAATAACAAAAGTTTTATGATGCCTGTAGTGAGGCTTTCTGCACAAAATTATAATAGAATGTGTATTTAAAACTGCTTTGTTACTCATCCAACAGATTTTGCTTTATTGTGTAAATTGGTCTTAGCAGCAACTTTTGTCCAATTTTTAAATCACTGGTTTTTTTCCATTTTACACATGAAACTGTATTTGATTTTTTTTGTTAATGAGGTAGTGTTTTTATGCTATTCAATTTGTTGAAATAATATATAATTATCCCATTTTTCATTTTGTTTTGTTGTTACTTTAATTATGGTTGTGCTGTTTCATGGACTGGTTTAATGAACCAAAGAGAAAACATGTCAGGAAGGAGTTCTATATGTAGAAGTGTTTAAATTTTTTTCAGTGGAGAGAAACAAAATTACTTTAAGAAAAGTATACAAATTATTGCAAAGATAGGTAATGGAAGAATTTGACTGAATCTTAGCAAACAAATATTTCCTTTCCACTTGATTTATGTATTTATTACCAAAGGCAAGTTGCACTTTTGGACAATGCCAGTGTTTGAGTGGCAAGATGATACTTTGTCTCACTGCAATTTATTGCAGATGTCAGACCTTCCCTGAAAAATCTAATCTTTCTAGTAATAGTTTAAATTATGTTGTTCTGATTAATATATCTTTGTCAGAATGATGCCCACTCATGGCATATTTTATGAAAGATTACATTAAGAGGAAAAATATTAAGACAGTTACAGGATAACATAGCACACTGAGGGACAATGGTCAGTAGTGTAGAAAAAGAGGTAGTAAATCATCTTTGTGGGTCACTACTTCCAAATCCAATTACACAGCAAGGGATGTCTTCTGTGAACTCTTTTTGGCTGGATTTAAAAGATTTTCACCACACAGAATAGTCATGAACAGCAATTTATCAGATCTAGCTGATCTATGCCTTCTCTCACAGCTTGTATAGTCAGAACATAAGGATAGATAATAAACAAGCAGTATTAATCATGCTTTTTTGTACTTGTGGTGCTTTCATTCGTGTGTCTCAAAGAGCTTTCTAAAGGACAATAGTTTAGGTCACTTTTGATTATAAATGGGAAAGTTGAGACACACAGATTAAGCAAAACATACAAGAAGTCCTATGACACTTACAGACTAACATATTTAGATATTGGATGAGTTTTTATGAGAGAAAATCCCACTTAGTTGGAGGAACTTAAAGAATGGGAGGAAAATAAATGCAGGGAAGTGTTAGTCATGGGATCTGGTCACAATGTAACAGCAAATCAAACCAGTTGTTAAGATTCAAATAGTGGGGCACAGCAGACAGAGGAAGATGAGGTCAAATCACCTGTTGTAATGAGAAAAAAATCCAAAGTCATTATTCATTTCTGAAGAAAAATTGAAATTTGCAAATGAATACCATTTCTGCAGTTTTTCTTTGAAGCCTTGCGCTGCTATTCATTTGCTTGAGCATGACAATTAGCAAATCATTAATGGAGTGATCAGGAAGATTGAAGTGCTCATCTACTGATTTTTTAATGTTGTGATTTCTGATTTTTGCTTTGTGCCCATTTATTCTTTTGTGCAGACTGTCCTGTTTGTCCAGGCAGAGGGGCATTTCTGGCACGTGATGGCATAAATCACATTGGTAGATGAGCAGGTGAATGAGGTTTTGATGGAGTAGCTGGCAGGGGCGTTGCTGGGGCCTGGCACATGGGGTTCGTGCCTCAAATCCCAGCACCAGTGCCCCAAGGCCTGGCACGGCTCCTGCCTTTCCTGGTCTCCGGCTGCAGATCCAGGGCCCGGCTGCCTGTGGTGGTGGTGGCCTGGCCCTGTTGTAGGCCGGGCTGCCCGCGGCTGTGGCTGCCACTCTCTGCCCTGTCCCTGGCCGGGGATCAAGGGCCAGGCTGGTGGCGGCAGGTGCCTGAGGCAGAGTCAGGCCCCAGTGCAGAATCGGGGCTGTGGGTGTGGCCCGTGGCCAGGGGGTGAGGTCTGGGCCCGTGCACCCGGTCCTTCCCGGGGGCAGCAACATTCCTGGTACCTGGTTTGATTAGGTCCTGTAATAGTGTCTTTCGTGCAGCTATGTGGGCAAAGTTGGCAGTGTGATTTGTTGCAGGGGTATGTGCCTGCTTTAATGGTTCTGTTGTTAGGTCTGTATTTGCTGATGAGTATCTGCTTAAGGTTGGGAGGCTGTCTGTAAACCAGAGGTCTGTCTGCCGGGACTTGAGAGATTGAGGGATTGTCTTGTAAATAGACTGTAGATCTCTGATGATGTGCTTTTGAGGTCTGACTTGGGGGTTGTAGGTGATGACTAGAGGCATTCTGTTGTTTTCTTTCTTCGGCTTCTCCTGTCGTAGTTAACTTCAAGGTAATCTCCTGGCTTTGTCAACCTGTTTCTTCACTTCTGCAGCTGGGTACCGTAGTTTTAAGAATGCTTGATAGTGATCCTGAAGGTGTCTGTCTCTGTCTCTGAGGGATCAGAGCAAATGTGGTTACATCTTAGGGCTTAGCTCTAGACAATGGATCAAGTGGTGTGTTTGGGATGAAAGCTCAAGGGATATAGGTAGCTATACCGATCAATAGATTTCCGATATAGGGTGGAATTTATGTGTCCGTCCCTAATTTGTGTGTAGGGTCCAGAGAAGGACTTTGGATTTTTTTCTCATTATGAGTGGTGATTTGATCTTATCTTTATCTATGTGCTGTTCCCCAGTGTTTGAATATTAACAACTGCTTTGATTTGCTGTTACAGTGTGACCTGATCCCATGACTTACACTGCCTTGCATTTATTTTCCTACCATTCTGTAAGTTCCCTCATCTTCAAAGCATCTGACTAAGTGGGATTTTCTCCCATGAAAGGTCATGCAATACATAAATGTGCTTGTCTTTAAGTGCCACAGGATGACTCTTTTTTTTTTTTTTTTTACTGAACTGGACTAACACGGCTACCCCTTTGGAACAAAGATTAAGGGCTTCACCTCAGATCATACGGTGAATCACTGGCAGACTGGCCTGGTCTTTGAGGATGCAGTCCAGACCAGCTGAGGGATTGTGACACCACTTGGCATGGAACTGTTGGTGCCTTACAGTGTGTTACTGCTGTAACACCCAGCCTGAGATGCTGACAACAGCCAATATGTATGCAGGTGATACCCTTAAGTGTTTGTGTGCTAGACAGATTTTCTGACCCAGCAGGTTTTCTACAACCCCTGAGTCACCAGCCTTGGTTAAGGCCATGCCCCCTTCCTTACAAAGCTTCAGGAGGGTTAGCCACTGGCTGATCTGGAGGCAATTGGTCAGAGCCCTCTTTCCTTGATAAGTCATCTGCCACCATATTTTCTTTTCCCTTTATAGAGAAGAAACCTGTTTTGTCACTTTTTTGCCTGTTTACATTCTCCAGGACATAATATCAGAGAGTATCCATAACGTCAGCTTCTGAATGGTACCAATGTTTCACAGTGATATTCATGACCAGTGTGGTGTTAGATTTCAAATGGTCTGTTAGACATCACCTTTTAAATAAATATCATGTATGAAGTACAACGAGTCTGCCAGGCCTTAGAAGAGTTGCTGACATGCAGCAATGAACTGCAAATAGATTTCTGTGTCACATAGATCCAGTGATGGAAGCCAGGAGTGTCACTGACGTTAGTGGGCATTTTTCTATTGATTTCATTGGTTCCATGATTTCCCTCTGGTCTCCTGACTCCTAGTTTTATGCTCTAGCTACTGGGCACACTAGAAACACTTTGGTAAGAGGGGCAAAAATAGCCCAGATAGCCATTTTTATGGAAAACTCCCCAACTGATCATTTTGTAAATACATATGGCACAATAGCTGTTACAAATTATCTGTATACCTTTCTGCTTCTGGGAAGCAGATGCTATGAATTTAGAACTATCTAGGAAGGCCTTCTGGAAGTGCTCCCTTGCGAATTTGCATGTTGAAAGCAAGATTATTAAAGGACCTAAGGTCCTAATTAGTGTGGTCAACTGCAGTGTTAAAATTGTCACTCCACTGCCTTTCATGTCATGAGAGCATAGGGTTCATATACGTTCAGAATATGCATATGCTCTCATCTGAGTGCATCAGGCTATTTTCTTGGATTCCCTTTCCCCGCTCATAAATAGTTGTTATAGTAGGTTGAATTAGGTCTGTCTCAGTTTGAATTGAGCTATTTTAGCAGTAGGTTGGAGTTCCAGGTATCATTTTTGTAGCCTGGTGGATCTGAAGATTTGGTGCAAGGAGCACCTATGTGGCCTTCAAAGGGACTGCGCTTTTAGACTGTTCAGATCTCTTGATACCAGGACTCTAAATCCCCAGGATGATTGATTTGTGACAGCAAATACCTAAGCAGTTACAAATAATAACCTTGATTTTTAGTATATACTCTGGCAAACATCTAGCAACGCATGCCAACAGAGGCATTATACGAGAGCGAGGAAGAAAGAACCTAAACAGGAGTGCAGACAATGGAAGAGTACAACCCATAATGGGTACTGCCAGACTGCCACAATTAAGCTGACTCACTACATACATAGTGTTAGCGAATTTCTGGCAATCTACAAAATCTAACACTGAATTTATTTGATCCATATGAGAGCATCTGTTTAGTGTGCTTCTAAGGCTTTGGAGAACAAGTAAGTAGCTGTGCATCACGTCTCAACTCTTCACCATGTATGAGATGACAGGAATACTTTTTTTTTTTAATGTGACAAAGGAGAAAATTGAAAATCCAGCTGGGGCCTTAGCTGCTGCTTTTGCAGTTGTAGACCTTAATAGAGTTCAGGAAAGTCATTGGCAATCAAGGTACATTACATTTGAGGAATGGAAGTAGGTTGGGTCTGGTGCTCTCATCTTTATGACATTATGTTGTCTGAAAAGCTTTCACATTAAAATAACTTTCTGACATTTGTGCCAAAATAACTGAGTTTCTCTTAGTCCAAGAGATTGACAACCTGCCATCATCCTAAGTACTTAAGTGTTATTGATCTTCATGTTTTAAAAATACATTTGGAAAGCCTAGTGAAATGATCTTTGTGAGGGAGTGGGGAGGAAATATTCATGAAGGCACATTCTGAAGAGTACTTGAGCTTTGATTTTTAAAAGTGGGTGGCAGCATCAACATTTTCTTTTGAAAGGAATGACACATCCTCAACAGGTGTAAATTCTCAGACCTCTGTTGAAGTAAATAATTTACACCAGCTGAGGATCTGACTTGAAGTAAAAATGAGTATCAAAATAAAAATGCTCAGTTGATCAATTGTAGTGTTTCCATAATATTTTTCACCTTTTTGTAACTTATAGAATTTTGATGCTGGGAAAGCAAAATTAGGTTTATTTTGAGTTTAACTGAGCCATCATACTGGATGCTCGGTAATTAGAAATCTGGGGCGAGTGGGAGAAGAGTGGAAAGGGGAAAGGAACTAGTATTTTTTTTACAGTAAACAGTAGGATGATTGGAGGGATATTTTTCTAAATAAGATGACAATTTGTAGTAGCGTCTGCATATTAAGATTGTGACAGTAAAACCAAGACCATGTTGCATTATATTCCAGATTGATTTATGCATTTCTTATTAATTCAAAATACAACAAATTGGTCTAGACACAGCTATTTATACATCATAGGTAATTTAGAAAAGATCATGAATGGAATTTTTGAAGCAAAAAAAGTTGATGGTACTTGTGGTCTGAAATTGCTTATGTATTTTTGAAAATTCTACCCCATAATTGGCATGTTTCAGTGTCATCTTGTTTTGTTAGCAAGGGAGAAGAAACTGAGAGCATCTGAAGTGAGTCACATAGTTAGGTTAGGTCGGGTAAGTGTGTCATATAATTAGATTAACTAATGCACTTGTTAGGAACTTTAATAATACAGGAAGAAGTCCAGTAAGTTTATGTGAGTATTCTCTTTGAAATCAGTTAAATAGAATTGCACAAGTGTTCTGCAGGGGGTGGGGGGAAAGCAAAATGGCAAATAAAGAGAGTAAAGTAGAGTAATGTTGTGAAAACATACATAAAACTCCAGGTAGGAGTTTTACAAATATCTCTGTTACACATGTTATATTGATGTGTCAAAGTACCATTTATATCCACATGCAATACAGTAAGTTGCTCCATTTGCTTCCACGTACTTCTGTCTCTTGTGCAAAGACTATTGCTTTTCCTGAGTTTCACCAGAATGCTGTCCTTATAAGTCAAATGGAAACTGACTAGAGAGCTCCGAACCCATTTTCTTTGGGCATTTACTTCACTTCTGGAGGGGAGCAAAATAGCATGCCTTACAGAGCCCTGCCAAGGGGAAATTCAGTTATATAGAGCAGATCTCCAGTTTCCCTCTAAATATGTACTTCTGGTCTCCAAGTATTTTAGTAAACTGGTGCCCATGTGGAAAAGACTGTCATCATCAGGTGTGGAGAATCACGTCTAGAGGATTTGACAAAGTAGTATATTTCTCTTGGGAAAATGTGTCTCATATACCATATGATGGGGATAGTTATGGGGTATGAATCTGAACAGAATATACACAGTCAAAATGGTAGGAAGTGAATGTAGCTTAAAGCAACATTAGCTCTTCCTCATACTCTTTGGAAGGCCACAGAATATGGTATGTGAGATGGAAGCAAGTGACAGCAAGGATACTAGTTCAATTCTATTATCACAGACAGATGGGATTAGAGGAAGAACTTTGAAACAGATGCATGGCTATGTCTACACGGCACTTTTATTTCGAAATAACACTCGTTATTTCAAAATAAAAGAAATTAGGTCTACACGACGTTTTCTTATTTCGAAAGGATGGACCTCGTCCTTTCAAAATAAGAATCGTCATTTTGAAAAAGTAAAACCTGGCCCCCCCCTCGAAACGGCCGTTATTTTGAAAGGGATATTTCAAAATAACACCATTAGACACGTTGTTTCAAAACAACACCGTTGTTTCGAAACAGCTGTTCGAAACAGCGGTCCAATTGGTGTTGTTTCGAAATATCCCTTTCAAAATAACGGCCGTTTCGATTGCGCGGTTTTCCTTATTTCGAAACGAGCCCTTTCGAAATAAGGGTTTTATTTCAAAATAAGCCATTTCGAAAGGACTGATTTTGAAATAAAACTGTGCGTGTAGACATAATGTAGTCACAGTTCCTCAGTGATTGGGTCTTTGTGCTCAACAACTTTTTCTGGCCGCCTGTGCTATAAATTCTTGCTTGTCCTGTGAGCTGCAAACAGGAAAACGTACCTTAATTAAAGCTTCTACAGACACAGCGAATGTTCCTATTAGCATTTTCTTCTATGCATCTTTTTTACACGGAAGAGAGACATAAGGATCGTTGTGTATTCATACATATTTTTACTTAGCACTCTAGGCTCCTGTGTTAGCTAGTACCCAGATGTGGCTCAGAAATGAAATCCTTTCACAGGACAAATGGAGAGACAAGGTCTGCATTATTTTTTTTTCCTATTTCCTTGCAGTTTATCTTATCTAATGTAGCTAATTGTTCAAGTATGGGCAGTTGGAACCTCATAACATGAAATTTATGGGAGCAGTTTGCTTTATACTAATGTAGGCTATAGAGGAATAAAGAAAAGTTGCAACGTGATTCAAGAGACAGGGTGGGTGAGGTGCTATATTTTATTGACCAACCTTTCAAAGACAAAAGCTTTCACCAACAGAAGCTGGGGCAATAAAATATAGTAACTCACCCACTTTGTCTCTTGGATGTGCTGGGACCAACATGGCTACAACAACAATGCAAACAATAATGTAATTACAATTGTTTTTCTTATATAAGAACTCCTTCCAACCTTTGACCTAGGTTAACTTGTTTAGATCTTTTAATTAGTTCAGTAAAACAAGGAAGGAATCCTGTGGCACTTAAAGACTAACAAATTTATTTATCACATGAGCTTTTGTGGGAGAAAATCCCACTTTGTCAGATGCTTTGTGGTAAATAAATCTGTTAGTCTTTAAGTGCCACAGGACTCCTTTCTTGTTTACTGAACCAGACTAACATGGCCTCCCCTTTCAAATTAAAATAGTTCATATGCTCGTCTCACACAGCAGATTTGACATGTTATTCATTCAAGCTCCTTAAATTAGCTTCACCCCTCAAGCTGCAGTTCTAAAGAAGGAAAATCTAACCAATATCTGACTGACCATCAACCTTCATTAGTTACAAATTTTATAGCATGTTGATTATACATTTCTTTTAATGCATAGCATACTCTGCATGGATTATTTCCCATGTTCCTTAAATAATTTGGTAGTTTCTTACATTCCCGTTTGATCTGAATATTTAGTTCCATTCAGACTGTTAAAAATAGTATATGTTTGGTCTGTTATCATTGTGGGCTCTGCTCTGTGACTTTTATTTTTCTGCTTCAGTAATTCTTTGAGCATTATTTATTGGAAAGTGTGTGTGTTTATTTTAAATTAATCTGATGATGTATATTGTTCAAAGGCAAAAACCCATGTGTCCACCGGAAAATTAGAAGCTACTGATAAGTTTATGAAAGACATTAATCCTGATGAGTCCAAAGTGAATCATGAGCAGAAGAAAGCAAATAGCAAGAATCAACTCACCTCAGGCATTTTTTCATCTCTGCTAATGCCAACAGGCAATGCTGAGGTAAGCTGAACAATTTATGAGTTGTGTGTGTTCCAGGATGACAGAAAATTCCATTTTTATAATCATTGTTCCTTAAGGTGTATTGGCCTTGCAATTTTTGTGCCACAAATTGAGAAATTTTGGGCCAGGCCTGCCGTTTGTTTTGCCTGTCTGATTCACTTACCTGTGTTTGGTCATCATGAGACTCAGAGTTTCAGATTGCTACTGCTTTGCTTGTAGTTAACAAGCCATGGTTCCATTAGACTATAGGTTATATCCATAGAGCATTAGAATGAATTGGTTTCTTCTAATAATAAACTGTTCTATATTTATCACTAATATATATTTAGGCTTAATAGTAGTAATTTAGAAATTGGATTCCTTATTGAATTTAGTATGTGGGTGCTGGGGGCCACTGAACTCAGATTGGATGGTCTGGTGGTCCCTTGTGATCTTCAACTCTATGGCTATAAGTTTGCCAGCATTTATGCATTGATTTAGCAGTCTGCCTTAGAGCTCTCTTGATGGGGCATCTCAGTTCAATCTGCCCAAAATAAGCTATTTCCTAAAATAGCTTGGAATTACTTTGATCACAGTTGATCCCAAACATGGTGCATAAGAGAGCATTCCACATTCAAGACTAAGTCCCTTCAACAATTAAAATGCAAAGCTGTTAACATTTTGTCACCAAATGTTTGTGTGTGTGGTGGGGAAGACAGTTGCCATTGGCGCACAGTTGATTAATCATGTTCCTGAAATCGATTCAGGAAACTTCCGAAACACCAACAGAAGCAGTTTTTGAGAATCAGAGTGATGGGTTATTACTAAATGGTACCTTTGATGAGGAGGAATCTGCAGCGTCTTTTCAGGAAGCTTTAACTCAGTGGAGAGATGGAAATCATGAAGACAAAAAGAAACAGAATTCTTATGCTACTGAACCAGGTATGAATTAATTTCTGCTAAACACATTTTTAAAAAGAAAACTACACCCATTTTGATCAATGGCACATGTTCTTAAAGCTTGTGTACTGACAAGCATATATTCACATTTATAGTGTCAACTTGTAATACATGAATTGATACTATTTTATTAAAATGACCAATTTTAAGTCTCTGCTCTGACAGATACTCCTGGAAGGTAACATAGTTTGTAACATAAACTGTAAACCCTTTTTAGGTGGTAAATAATATCTACCTATTACATTGATTTACCAATACATCACATAGGTCAATAAAATATTATATTGGTGTGTCAGAGGCTGGAAGTGTGACTGATTCCTTGATGCCCACCTTCCTGTTAGTATAGTTCAGCAAAACAAACAAGGAATCCTGTGACACTTTTGAAGACTGACAGATCTATTTATTGCATGAACTTTTGTGGGAGAAAATCCCACTTCATCAGATGCTTTGAAGATGGGGAACTTATAGAATGGGAGCAAAAGAATAAATGGGCACAAAACTGACATCAGAAGTTACAACATTCAAAAACCAGTACGTGAACAGTCGATTGATGATTTGCTAATAGCTGTGCTCAAACAGCTGAATAACACATCAAGGCTTCAAAGAGAAACTGCACAATAGGAATAAATATGCAAATTAGACCCTATCTCTTCAGCACTAAATCAGGACTTTGGATTTTTTTTCTCTTTATAATAGGTGACTTGACCTCATCTTCCTCTCTATGCTGTTCCCCAGTGATTGAATCTTAACAATTGCTTTGATTTGCTCTTACAGGCTATCTCTACACTAGCCAGTTAGTCCAGACTAAGCAAGCTTAGTCTGGACTAATTTAGTTTGTGTCTACACTAGGCTTTGCCTAGCTAGTACTAAGAAATTTTGCGAAATAGCATGATATAGACACCTTTGTTTGAACTTAAAAAGTTTGAACTAAACAGTTAGTTAGAACTAACCATGCTTTCTCATTCAAACTAGCTTTTTAATTTGAACTAGTCAGCGTGGCTAGTTCGAACTAAAAAGCCACAGTTAGTCCGAACTAACTGGGAACTGCTTAGTTCAGACTAAGGAAGTCCAAACTAAGCTTTCTGATGTGGACATAGCCACAGTGTGACTTGATCCCATGACTTACACTTCACTGCATTTATTTCCTCCTATTCTGTAAGTTCCCCCATTTTCAGAGTGTCTGATAAAGTGGGATTTTCTCCCAGAAAACCTAATGCGATAAATAAATTTGTTAGTCTTTAAAAGTGCCACGGGACTCCTTGTTTGTCTTGATGCATGACTGACTGAAAGCCGAGATCCCTGTGACCGATTGATTGAAGTAGAATGTACCTAGGCTTTGTAAGGTGGGGAGGAGTGGGCAAAAAGGAAGGGTGAAACTAAACTGGGGCTGCGCTGCTGATAGGGTTGCTGAGGGAAGCGGTTGGGGAAGTCTGCTGGAAGGCACAGGTTTAAGAAGAGAAATCTGAGTAATCCAGGTCACTCTGAAAGGAAAGAAAATAAGGAGTAGCTGGGAAGGGCTGAGGTGCTGCGCTAGCTGGAGGATCTGAGGCTAGACCTCAGGGAAGGGGGGTTGTCAAAGGGAATTATGCAAGCCTTACAAAGAAAGAGTAGTGCCCAGTGAAAGACATCAGAAAGAGACCTTATCTGAAGCTGAAATATAAACATGAAAGAGGCTGTATTCGAGCAGATTGTAGATTGATAAACTAGTCCCTAAGAAGGAGCATTGGTATGTGATATGGGCATTGGAAGATGAATTGAGGTGCTTTGGATGAAGAGACAATGACATTGACCTATGGCAAACCAAATGAAGACCATTCTGGGGTGTTGCATGGAGTAGGCATGTTCTTTTACATGGTACTAGCAAGTAATCACTTTCTAGAATGTTATTCAAATGTAAGGTTGATTTTTCATATTGTTATTGTGATGATTATATGGTGTTCCTCAAGTATACACTATGTAAAGTACGTCCAATAAATATTAATGCCTTTGTTTGTATACTGAAACACTCTGGTTAATCTGTTTCCATAACTTCAGTTTGTTTTAGTAAGTGGCATTATGTTAATAGAATATTATAGCCTTTTTATGTACTTTATAAATGGGGACTTAACATTTGTAATTGTTTCAGACATTGTTAGTGGAAATAGTATTCTCTAGCAGTAGCCAATATATTTTCCTCCAAGTGCAGTATTCTCGCTATTCTTTAGAATGGTGGAATAGTAAACAGAGAGTGTTGTCTACTCTACTGCTTGTGCAGGAGACTAGCATTCTCTTTCTGATTCTGTGAGCCTGGGCAAGTCATTTAACCACTGTTCTTCAGTGAAATCTGTAAAACTAATTTAATGAGATTTAGCTGCCACAGATTTTCATGTATTCTGATCAAAGGCATTTGCTAACAGTTCAGAATGCTTCTGCCATATACCTCTCCAGAAGTCTCTTTCTTTCATCTGAGGCCCCTAGCAAATTCAAAGCCTAAAGCTTACAACCTGTTTATTGAGGTGAGCAAGGCACATGCCTCAGGATGATGTACATTATATCTTAGTGCATCGTCTTTTTCTTTCATAGCTAAGCCCATCAATCTCTGAGTATTAAGCTGAATCCTTTTCTGTGAAGAGATGTGATCAGTTAATCATGAACCATGAAACAAAATCTTGTTTACTTGGATTTGTGCTGGATGTTCTGTGTTTCCACTATTGAGTGAATGACAGTTTGCTATACTCTTGCTTCCTGAAGTATAAATGACTTGCTACTTCATATATTTAGAGTAATCTTGTTCTTTTACCAATCTTTTTTCTAATTATTTGGGTTTTTATTTGGAGGGCCATGGCCATTGGTCCTGCAAATGTGCATGTGCTTATTAACTTTATGCACATGGGCAGTCTTGTTGCCTTCAATGCCTAAAGGTAAGAACACTCATAAGTCCTTGCAGGTTTGGTGCCTTACATGTCAATCTAGACACTCAGTTATCTCATGTAAATCTGTTTTTGAGGTCTCGTATCTCCAAGTACATGACCCTCAGAATGAATTGGCAAGCTTACATGGGACAGATAATACATATGTCTTAAAGAATATATCATTGTCTTGAATAGCTAGTTCCTTGTATTTCACTAGGTATGAGAAAAACTTAACTGGATAGTTCTCCTTTACTACTTGTTAGTGTATTCTTTACATATATCCTTGTTACTTCCAATTCATTTGGAGTAGGAGAAGAAGCCAGCCAACTGTCAGCTGTCCAGCCCTAAATAAATCATCAACTGAAAGCCTGTTTTTACTAGGTAAATGATGGTTTAGCCCTAAGAGGGAGTGATTTTTTTTCCTGCTCAGATCCAATCAATTCAAATTAGATTGTAAACTCACTTTTCATATGGATCACAAGTTCTGCATAACCCTCTCAGCAGACTGTAAATAATATGAGATTGTTAACCTTTTAAATTTTGTGAGTAAGTGAAGATAAACCAAGCATAGACTACTAATGTGCTATTAATTAAAAATGATTTTTATGGTTTAATAAAAGGAAAGTTTATTGTTAACATATCTGACCGATATATATGTGAATTTTTCTTTATACTTATAGAATCTATGGGAGTTTGTGAGGTACAGACCAATCTTACAATTTTGAGAAAACCTGTTAAAATTGAATTCAAAGAAGACAGCCTGAACTATATGGAGAAACTGTGGCTTAAAAAGCACAGAAGGTAGTCACTGAATCATACATTTTCAATAAAGAATGTCAAAAATAGCTGCCTTTGTTAATATGAGCAATAAAGCAATTTCATCTGAATTTCTAAGAACAGATTAAACAAATATTGAAAGATGTAGATGAGGTGACTGTGTAGCTTTTTTTCCTGCAAAATTAATTACTGATTGTGTCCATATTCTGATAAATCATTACTTTGGAAATATTTTAGAGAGATTTTGTAGCAATACAAAAATAACAGTTTCTTGTGGAACTTGATGTTATTACTGACAAAAAATGTACTACTTTCAGTTCACTTTTAAGGAATTTACTACTTAAGAATACATTATGTAAGTCTGAAATGTCATCCTGATTAATGATACAAATTCTGTTTAAACCCTGTTTCTGGGAGGTTCTAAGTACAAGCAATGTTTACAGAAGTCAGTGGAGGTAAAGGAAGCTCAACTTTTTTCACAGACAGCTCACAACTTTTCATGATGAAGCCCAAAATTAAGTGTCTGTAAGAAGTAACATTGTCAAGTTTAATAGTATGAGTATGCTAGAAATATTGTAAGTTTTAAAGACTTGACTCCTCTTTTTCTTTTAATTTTAAGAACTCCAGTTGATCAAATGCCTAGTCTTCAAACAGAAGAATTCACATCTAAGCAAGAATTGATGAATGAAGCTCATGATGTTCTAAGTGGAGGAGAAGAAGGAGACAACAATGATGATGATGATTTAATAGGTTTGTTGAACGTCTGTTACTTTGGAGTCTATTACATATTAGTTCCTTACAATTCTCTCTCATATTCATATTCATTGAACATCTGCAAGTAGATTGCTCTTTCTTGAAGATGTACATGGGTAGTCAGGATACAAAGGAAACTTATGGTACTTAAAAATAATTTTAAAAAACCCTCTGTAGGTTAATAGATAAAATATTTAAAACAATGAAATAAACGTGAATGCACTGCTCTAATTGTTTCCTAGTTGAAGATATGAAAAAATATTGGACAGCTCTCTTTAGAACAGAAGAGTCTGGAATGGTTTGTGAGAACCTTGAGTCCTCTTTGAAAATTGAGGTACTGAGTGATGTAAGTATATGTTTCTTAGCATTGAACTGCAGATGGTTCAGTTTAACTATCATATACCCTTTGAACATATTGAACAGTTAAATTTTCAGCTGAGTAAGAACTGAATGGAAAACATGAGTTAGCTAGGTTTCAGATTTAAATGGGATACAGTAGCTCATCAGAAATTTAGTTAAAGTACTTGTTTTGGTATATTGTTGATGTCAGTCCAACTGTAGAAAGTTCAGTTTTGCAATGGTAAATAAAAGTTCCTGGTGTTTCTCCCATGTTGTGTGTGATGGCACCAACAATAAGGAGTCACACAAAAGTAATCTGTCTGTTTTTTTATTCACTTTGAGTATATGTTCTTTGAATTGCTTAGCTAATCTTTATTTCTGTGTGTGGGTGTGTGTATTGCTTAGCTAATCTATATTTCTGTGTGTGGGTGTGTGTATTTTTTTAAAATTAGTCATTTGAAGAGGACCTAGATGAATCATGTAGCTCTGTAGTGATGGAAGTTGGATCCACTGAACTGAATAATGAAAAAAGGTAAATGGAACAATGTGATAGGGTGGTTTATTCCATTACTTTAGCAGGAACTGAACAAGTGATCTGTTATGACTGACATATCATAGCTGAGTAAATATTTCATCATAACTGCACAGTATAATGCCATCAACCTCATGGTTTAAGTGTTTGTTGTATTTATTTTTTGAATTAAAGGAAATATTTCACTTTAAAAACCCAGTCCAGGGCATAAGAGCCTTTTCAAAATATTTGTTATGCAAAACAAATGTGAAAAGGCAGTGCTCTCCTTCAAGACTATTCCATCAGCCTCTAACCAGTTTTCGGACTTTGTGATTCAGTGCCATGAGTCCCAAACCATGTAAAGGCAAGAAGCATAAAGACAGCACGTACTGTGGATCCCTTGTATGATACTGTATACATATATGCAGCCCCAAAGACAGTTTGTAGGGTCACAGACAAGCAAAGCTCCTTGTGGGAGAGAAAGGGTAATGGTCTGAATAGGAAGTAAGACTGAATTTTTTCATAAGTTTCGACGTCACCTCATTCAAAGCAGCCATGGAACCTGAGGAACTTCTTGGCATGAATCGATTCAAGGATGCTCAGGATGCACATTTTCTCATCCTATTTGTAAAAGTATATCCACTTTATGCTGGGTGATTAGCATTTTTAACGCATGGCACCATCATTTGATTTTGCACCATCCCCCAGGGTATTTTCAAAGATTCCCATTATTCTTCCCTGCTGGACGATTTCCAGCTTACCTTTGTACTGATATTCCTGTATAAAAGTAAGGTGGAAATCGTCCAGCAGGGAAGAATCTTATCTTCATATAGGGCTTGTTGGTGATGGTCCTGTCTGAGTAAGAGGCTGTAAATTGTTTTTCAAAAAACCCACTTTAAATATCTAATCCACATTTTTACACTGGTGCAAATCTTTCCATATGTGTAAAACTACCTCTGTGTACCAGTAAATCCAAGGGACTATATTTTTGGAAGCTGAATTTATGATTATATTATTTTCGTAAGGAAATACACTTGGGTTAATTTAGTATTTCCAGGTAAAACTATGAATCACTTTAACCAAGTCCTTTTTTCTTTTTAAATAGTGTTATTTCACTTTGTGTTCTAAAAATTAGAGTCTATATAGAGTACTGCCATTGGTACTTTTGCAACTTTTATGACCTCCTGAAAGCTATCCAATATTTGGATGTGGTTGTCTGTTACGAGTCAAGCCTTTGAATATGAACTTTCTTTCTGTTTTTTAAATCCAAAGTGGTACAGTACCTGAAAATCAGAAGGATAGAGTATCAGACATTTTGTCAGAACAAGTTGCTGATGTAACTAGCAAGACATCTCTTAATTCTGCCTCTACAGCTGACAAAAAAGACCTTTTAATTCCTTATGACAGAAGCACTGCTCCCCTTCAAGGAATTTCTAAAGGTAAATTTTAGTGAGATTTTTTTTTTTTTTGCTGTCCCTTTCCTTATTTGGGGAGAGGAAAAAGAACTCTTGTTCAAGTAGGCAGTACGGTATTTTATATGATATTACTGTGTTTCTAGCAAGCTGCACCAAACCTAACTAAATACAATGTTTTCTTTGTCTTAAAAGTAAACCTGTTGATTCTTTAAAGATACTGTGAATATTTATATTTTAAAGTCATATGACATTTCTGCTTGGCATGCAGAGAAACAGGCTTATAGGTTGATTATTAGGGGAAAATAATGTTTGTAATATGGGGGTTTATTACATGCATAATTCTATGACTCAGTTACACTAGCTGAGGACTTTGTCCAATGTCTCTAGGTTTATTTAGAGAATGTGAGTTAAATGGACTGTGTCCTTATGTAACAGCTCAGGATGACCTCTTAACTCAGTTTTAGTGGACCATGCTCATATATTCATGGATCATATGCATCAATTTTCATGTACATATAAGATATTATGCTTACGGAGTGGGTAACTGACTAGCTGTCTACCTGATTTGCATGAACAAAGGCACATTAGAATACTTAGATGCACCTACAAAATTTTCTATATATATCAGTGAAAGAGGTCTGAAAATTGGGTTGCTTTCACAATGATTGTGGAATGATTATTAAGCACCAGAGTCAGAAAAGCATTTATTACTTATTCTACAATCAGAAAATTGGGTTATTTTATTATACCATTTTTCTTTAATAATTAGTGTTTAAATTATTAATATGTTAAGTTAATGTCTTACATTTAATTGTTATCTTTCTGGCAAGCTTTCAAAGGTAGTCCTAGGACTTGCTCACAGCCAATCTCTCTTTTCGCATTTGGTTCAAACTGAGGCCCAAAAGGTGAAATAGAAACTGACAGTTAGGGAGTGAGGTGTGCTATGTGTGGCCTTGACGGCACAGAAGAAAAGGCAAATGGCTGTGCCTTAAGATAAAAGATAAAAAAAGAAAACAACCTTTAATCATTACTGTTGTGCTGCATGCAAATGATATATGTCTCAAGAGTATGTATCCATAGTTACTACTGCTTTCAAAGAAATGTACTTTGAAGTAGCTGTCTCACTTTTTTTGTAGTGAAAATATAATGCCGCTATTGCAGTTGTTCAACTGTTTCCAATTAGATCTCATAACGTTTTAAAAGGAAAAATGACAATTTCATGAAGCATTTTCTTGGTGTTAGCTGCCCTTCTATGAACGTCAGACAGAAATGACTTAATGCATTCATGGATAATTAAGTCAGTTATTACAGGTCTGGTTTTTAGAGGAGTTGAGTACCCATGGTTGCCATAAATTTCAATGAGTGCTGTGGCTTCCCTGTGCCTCTGAAAATCAAACTGTAAGTTTCCTTGGAAGACAGTTGCTTTCTTTATGTATTGCTTATTTGACAACAGCAAAGCACTGTAAGACTGACAATTTTTGTTTTGAATTTCCTGAGAATGCCTGAAGATTTACACATTCAGTTTGCCCTGTTTTTTTACTTAGTTTCCTCAGCAAGAACATCTATTGTGAATCATGAAAGAATTTATACTGATTGCATCCACTCTAGCACAGAAGAAACAGTTCTCAGCGGTTGTCGTGAAAGTGCTATAACAGAAAAAGAAAGCATTAAAACGAAGTCTGATAGAAGATCTCTTAGCGGTTGTATATCACCTGAGAAGACTTTTGACCTTCCTGAATTAGGCAGCAATGAACCTTCCTCCATGATGAGATCATTGAAAGACAATAAGGATTCATTGGAATTTAACAGTTTCCACATAACCAAGAGTTTGGTTTTACCTGTAACTACAGAGGCATCAGTGGTAAAATGTTAAATCCCTCTTCTCTAAATATAGCATATTTGCCTTGCCTACTTATTTCAACTTTATATCTTGGCACAGTGCAATAGTTAACTGTATACATCAGTTACCATGAAATATTGCACATTCATATGAACATCAATATATCATAATAAAGGAACTCAATTAAAAATAGTGGTAATCACAGGTATAATTTTAACGGGACAGGAGGCGCGCTGGTTGTCACAGGCCCTGTCTTTTCATTGTGGAGATAATCCCCCAAGTTCCATCTTCTATGGGGATGGTTGAGGAAGAGCAAAAGAAAGAATAGGTTGCTAGCCACAGTCTCAGAAGTCCTGCTCTTTGCAACCTGCTGTTCACCATCCTTTTCCCTTAAACTTGGCTGTGGCAGGTTGGGAGCAATCTCCCACTGAGCCTACAGCATCCATTTTTCACTGAATGTAGACCTGAGGGGCAGGTTTGTTTGCTTGCATCTATGCAGACCTTATATGCATCAAGACAAGTAATCTTGATCAGGTTTCAATGGTGGCAGATTACAGGGTCTGCCCACATATGGATAAAAGACCTGCAGCTGGCTTGGGCTTGTGAGGGTCAGGCTGTGGGGCTAAAAATCACTGTATAGATGTTCTGGCTCATTCTGGAGCCTGATCTGTGAAACCTTCCACTCTAGGACAGTCCCAGAACTTGGGCTCAGCCCAAGCCCAAATGTCTACACCGTAATTCTTTCAGCCCTGGAGCATAAGCCCAAGCAAACTGACATAGAACAGCTGTGGGTCTTTATCCCTGTGTAGGCATACCCTCAGTCGCTTCATGGGAGTGTGAAGATCAGTGTGGTCAATACACTATTACTTTGGAGACTACTAAGTAAAATTGGGTGGATTTTTAAAACAGATGTTCCATATGTAAAACCGTAAACTTCTCACAAAATACTTTTGTGTTAATTAAAATGATTTCAGGTTTTGTGATGTGAGCATTTTATTAAAATTGACTTGGTCTGACACAGTATAAATTGAAAATATAAGCCTTTAGCTGTCTTTAATGCTTTTTCTTTCATTCTAGTTATTACAGAGAGTAGCCCTAAGAGAAAAGCCTACTTTTACACGATATCAAGGACTTGAGGGATTCTTTATTCTGTATGCAAATTCTAAGCAAGTAACACTTGATTCAGCTCCTTCACCTTGCTCAGATTGCAGCTCTACAGACAATAGCATTTCAGTTTCAGGTAACAATCTGGAAATAAAATCCTCCACAACTGAACTTTACATATTGAGTACGTACATCTCAGTGGACAGATAGCCCTTTGTCAGTGCAGAGATGTATTTCTGTCTGTACATGTGCTAGGTCCCGTGGTGAATTTTTAGATCAATGTGATAAATCAATTGATAGTGGTATGATAACCTGCTATGCCAAGAAAAGCAAATAAAGGAATACAGGAAAGCAGAAGATACACCAGCCACCTATTGTAAGCTGTAATTTACATCAACATATTTGTACAGATTTCCCTCTCTATTTATGCCACGTGGGGATTTGAATACCAGTCTGTATTCATGGTTTTCCGCTGGTAGTAAATTTGGATGTGGTAGTCTGCTTAAAATTATTCCTATTCTGTGACTTTTAATGGCTTCCAATAATTCATCTGAAATGATTAATGGACACTAAATCATTACTTGTTGAAATATAGAAATTTGTAAAATAAACACTGTATATAATAAATTGTCTGCATATTGCTTCAAAATTTCACTTTAAAAATACAAATATATTTTAATTTATAGTGCTGCTAATCCTCTCTATGCATAAAAATATCAAATAGTATAACAGCTAAAATCTCATAAACTAAATAAATACTAGTATGAAAAAAGTAAATATTTTCCTGGTGCTATTTATGTTGCATTTTTAATTTCAGGAATGGGATGTTGGATCAGAGATGCTAGTTTAAGTGAATTTGCTGATGATTCTGTAGTACAGGATGTCTGGCAAAGTGAACTGAGCAGATCTTCAAGAAGTTTGGGTGAACAAAATTTACGTACTGGAATCTTGCCACAGACATTAACGCACAAGGCATCCACTGGTAAGAATATTGACAAGATAACAGTTTTCTGAGGTCTTGATTTAGCAGATTAGGTACCACCACCTTGATTTTAAGTCTGTCAGCAGACCCATTGATGTAAAGCTAAGCACGTGCTTCGATGATTTATTGCATCAGGGCCTTAAATCTGATACAATTTGTAATTCATTATTTTTTTAATACTAGTTCACTATTCTTTTCTAAAATAGGCAGTTTTAGAGTCTACCCAGTTTAACTTTAGATTCAAATATTGGAAGAATAAAAAAAATCTGATGTGTACTCAGTTGTGTCTCAACTGATCTGAGGAACACCTAACAAAAATGAATTAGACCAGAATCCTTAACTTCAATCCTCAATCCTAAACTCAGAAATAAAAGTCGCACATGCTTAGCATGAAAGATAGATGAACCTGGTCACAAGCTCACAAATTTGAACATGATTCTCAAATTGTGCTCTCAATGGTCTCCTGGACTGTAACATTTAGAGTTGAGCTAAGAGTGAACTCAACAACAGACAGACAGCCGCAATTCTCTAAAGGTGGAAAGAGGTACATAATAGCTTGTATTCTTTATCATCAGTGTTTGAGTTGAAGCTCAAAACCCAGCACTTAATATGTGTAGAGGCCACAGTCTTGTTTAACCCAGTATATTGATGTTGCTGTCTTCCTCCCGCTGGGGCCACCTAATGTCCTACCTCAAACACTGAGGGCATTAATTCTAGCCATCTTTTCTTTGACTTTTCCCATACAGTGTATTAGGCTATCAATGCCTAGTGAATTTAGGAAAGGCGTTGCTATGGACTTTTTCATGAAATTTGAATCTGGTCCTGAAGTAGTTGAAAAACTTGACTAGAACCGGTGATAGTGTGAATAAGTAAATCAGCAAGTGCAGCAATGCCTGGTCTCCCAAAATCTAGATAATGCATCATAAAATTAATCTAAAACTAAAATGTGTCAGTGTGAAAATAATAAAAATATATAGAAAGAGAAAATAGCTACTGAGTATTTTCTCTCTGGGGCTTACTGTGTTCCAAGATACACAATGAATGCATGATTAAATTTCATTTTACATTTTAATTCGTAGATGGGAAAGTGTATGACATATGCTTAGAGTTCCAAAATAGGTTTAGTTGTATGAAGGAGTAATTGCTACTTGCTAGCATTAAGATGGTTACTTTATTGTAGTTTTGGAATATACTGTACTGTAGTTTGAATACAAAACAGGCACAAAAATATAGCCAGCCTATCTTGGTCCAGTGGCACTGTTCTTTATGAAGCAGGTAGACAGGCAGGCTTCAGAGACCTCTGGTGTTTTGGTTCTTATACTATGCTTATCACCACTAACTTTCTTTTTTCAGTCAAAAAGAAATATTTGCTTTCCTATAATTTTAAAAATTATAGTTTTCATTGTAACTCAGTGTAAATATATGTTCAGAATTTTTATAATCTTTAAAACCTTATAACAGCTTGTAGTATACATTGGTCACTGAACTTTAGTGGTGCATAGAGCTGATTATTTGAAATAGCCTTTGCTTAAGAAAGAATCTTTATGGGAGCTCTGGCATATTAGAAAGCTATTTCTCTTTATAGCAGAGCCAAATTTTATTATTTGAGTCTAATCTTAAAAAGAGGCTTGTATCTGGAAAACCTAATTTGCACAGACTAAGTTCCACTAATCTGCAGATAAGAGATTAAAATGAATGGTAGGAAGTAAACTGCAACAAATCAATAGGATATTAATCCTAAACACAAACCTGTCTTCCCCTCTGTGTGCAAAGCAAGGGGTGGGTAGTGGATGAAAATGATGATGTGAGATTTAAGGGCGGGGGAGGGTGTTTTGAGGAAAGCAGCAGCTCTCCAATAGGTTTAAATGAAGAATTATATTACAATTATTATTAAATGATATGTCAGATAGTGATGTGGTTACAGATATTGCACAATTATTACCAGAAATACTGTATTCTACTGTTGATACTCCAGAAATACTGTGTATGATGACATGACAGTTTGGAGCCCCCATATCTAAGATATGTATGTAAAGACACACATCCCAGTGTCATCTTGGCTTGTTCAATTCTCTTTATCTCCAGAAATAACAAAGCAAAACAAATAATATTACAGTACTTTTTTTTCCCAAATAAATATGCTAAGGCTAAACACTGCTCACTTTACTCACGAGATTCCACTTTAATCCAATGGACATTTTTGAGAGAAGTAAACATAACTTGAGTCTATTTGTGTTTTTAAATAGTTATAATGTAGCTATTTCTGCATCATTATGACTGTGGAAATGTTACTATTTTGTAGCATTCTCAACATTTGAAGTTATATTCAGTAAGAGAGTTTGCCTCATTTCCACACTGCATATTACAAGAAGTATCAAAGAAACACATCTGTAACACTGTTGTGTAATAAGAATTTGCTGCTGTTGATTTTTTAGTGGAAGTTGGATGAATAATTCCTGTAGAAGGCTTTGAAAATCCCAGCTTAAAATGTGACTTTGAAACTGGCAGCCATGGATAAGATTCTGCAATCAACTTTTAAGCATTTGAAAACACACTTTTTGAAAATTTCCATTACAGTATTATGTATTCTTAAAATATGTATCAAACACATCTTAAACATTTAACAAGCATCATATTCATAGCTTCACCAATAATAAAAATTAAGCAACATACTGAATGGTGTATATTCAAGCCATCTTTCTCACAAATTCCATTCAAACAACTTTTCTTACTTTGAATTGAAACTTAGATTCTACAAAGCATCTGACAAAGTGCGATTTTTTCCCATGAAACCTCATGCAATAAATAAATTTATTAGTCTTTAAAAATGCCTTGTTTGTTTTTAGATTCCATAGTTTACCAACAGTGACCTTTAATAAGCTGCTTCACATCTCACTGTCTCTGTTTTCACTCTTCCCCTTTGTTTGTCTTGTCTCTTTAAATTATAAACTCTCCAGGGCAGGGCTTTTTATTTCTGTGTGTTTGTACAGTGCATCGCACAGTGTGGTCAGAGTCTTTAGGTGCTATTGTATTACAAATGTTAAATAATAACAACAAACTGGGGGAAAAATGATAAGTAAGAAATGAGTTATTAAGTGATTCAACTCACCTCTTGTTACTTACCCTTCTCTATCTCAGCAATCTCCCTCCCAAAACACACAGCTTACATATTCTGTTCCTCATCCTGAGCAGCCAAGTTAATTAAAAAATGTCCATATTTTATTGTTCATACACCTTAAATAAAAACAGCAGAACCAGATAGTTTTAAATTTGGCAGAAAAAAAAGTCTATGGCACATTGAAATCAAGTATGCTAACTTGCAATCTAAAATAGGTTCTCCAAAAAGTTTTATGCCACTGTAAAGGGAGCAGCAGAAATGCCACTTTCCAATATACTTTGCATTGTGTTATGGATGTAGTAATAATAGTTAGGCTTTGGAGGAATAGATTTTATATCATCACCACACACTCGCTCTCTCAATGATAATCAGAATTTATAGGCAAAGAACAACACTGCTTGAGAACTTCTGAATTTAAAAATATTTACTTTTGTCAACATCATGTGTCTATATAATTTGTGTTACAACAATTGTAGAGTTTTAACTTTTTTAAATCTCAGTAGCTACTGTATCGTCTGATTTGCTCATTGGTTGCTTCCAAATAATTTTGCATACCTGTGAAAATTTAAACTGATAAAAATGCTAAAAAAATTTAATTTTGACAGATAATACTGATGTTTATGAAACTAAATCTACAAAGACTAATAATAATTCATCATTTTAATTACAGCAAATCACATTAGTGAACTCAAATTTCATTATACATATAAAACCTTTATTCATGATTAACAGACAATCATGATATTTTTTTTTGGTTGGTATTTCTTTCAGATAATCATTTTCAAAGACCTTTTTCAGCAAATATGCCATTCTCTAAATCTATGAAGTGTGGTCATACCCACTGTACACCATCTCAGAAAAGCCTGAGCAATTTAACTATTCAGCCTTTGTCTAGTGCTGCTGCAGAAATTTCAAAAATCGAATGCACTGATTTGACCGAAGACAGTGACCATCTTTTCGAACATACTGCTGATCAACAAGCCTTAGCTGCTTTGGAAAATGAACTAAAAAGTCATACAGGTGAGTAGTTACAGTAAAAACACAAGTGTCATGCATTTAGAATCATAGAATCATAGGGTTGGAAGGGACCTCATGAGGTCATCTCGTCCAGCTCCCTGCAGGACCACACCCACTAAAACATCCCAGGTGGGGTTTTGTCTAATCGGGCCTTAAATATTTCCAAAGATGGCGATTCCACCATCTCCCTAGGTAACCCATTCCAATGCTTCACCACCCTCCTAGTGAGAAAGTTTTTCCTAGTATCCAACCTCAACCACACCAGCTGCAGCTTGACACCATTGCTTCTTGTTCTGTCCTCTGTTTGTGATTATGCTCACAATAATATAGAACAAAATACATTATTGGTCTCCTGAAGATCATTTTGACCTCTGATTTGTGCAAAATTAAAGACCTGATCCAGAACAAAGTACCTGTACCCTTTAGAGATGTGCAAAACTAGTTTTGTGGCTTACTAGGATGGCCTGCTGCTTTTAACTATCACTGAATCCTGAACTACACTCCATATGAACAAGCTGCAGAGAACTCATGGATCTCTCACCTCCTGAACATCTAGCTAAGAAATCTGACTGGATGTGTCAGGTACTTTCTCTGGGTCTGAGTTCTTTAACAGCCACCTGCTTCCTTGATCTTAGATAAGGAACACAGCAAATGAACCCTGAGATCAAATCACATGGGGGGGGGAAGGCCAAGAAATAAATCTTCATTAATGCGTCATCTTCCTGATGGCAAATCTTGTTATCAGGCAAGATTGGCAAAGTACTGCTTCTGGGTTTATAGTTTTTTGTGTGTTTTTTTAAGACCTTACTTAAGGGTCAGTTAATGGTGAATAGAGATGTTTGGATATAGTTTAGTTTTGTTTTCCTTTCAGAAAATTTAAAATTTTTTACGGAAAATTGGACCAAAAATTTTAGTTGCAGAACATTGTGGGAGTTGCACATTGGGCACTTCATGCCTCAGATTTCCTCCTATGGGCTAGGCTTCAACTCTCAGGCTATGTCCACACATACATCATTATTTCAAAATAAGTTATTTTGAAATGAGTTATTTTGAAATAAAGTCCTTATTTCAAAATAAGTTAATTTGAATTAAGAAAATGTTAATTCGAATTAAGGGAAAGCCTGCTTTCGATATGGCTGTTGTTTTGAAATGGTTATTTCAAAATAAGGCCATTTGGACATGTTGTTTCGAAACAGTTGTTTCAAAACAATAGTGTTGTTTTGAAACAACATGTCCAAATGGCATTATTTCGAAATAACCATTTCGAAATAACAGCCGTTTTGAAATGAATGGGGTTTAAGCTGTTTTGAAATCACGTTTCTTATTTCGAAATGACAGAGCTTGTCATTTTGAAATAAGAAAACGTTGTGTGGACATTCAGTTTTTTATTTTGAAACAACCAGTGTTGTTTCGAAATCAAAGACTCGTGTGGACATGCCCTCATAATATGGCTTCATCTCTCATAATAAGTCAAGGTCAAGGAAGAAGAAGAGAAAAACTTTTCAGACAATTGTCAGATGTTCACACATTCCCTTTCTGCTTCTTTCAGCACTTCTTCAGAGACTTGGGCTTCTGACTAAGTGAAAGAACTTGAGGGATAGTTAGAGCTATGTTAGCTTATATATCAGACGTGGCCAAACTGCGGCTTGGGAGCCACATGTGGCTCTTGAATGAAAAATTGTGGCTCCTGGAAGAACGTCAGCAAGTCAATTTAGGAAAGCAGCCCCAGCCTAGGAGCTCAGGAGGGGGTCGGGATGGTGGGGTGAAGCGCAGCATGGTCGGGGATGGCAGGAGAAGTGCAGCATGATTGGGATTTTAAAAAACCTGCCACTAGCCTGCAGTCTTCTACATTGAACAGCAGCTAAGTTTTTACTGTATAGGGCTAATTTTTGTGGTAACCTTAAGGAATTATTAGAATCTGACATTAGTAGGATCAATATTTGTCCTCTTTCTATGATAAAATTAAAGTGTGCAATGAATTTTAAACTGAGTGATTTTCGAGTAGGTAAACGTATATGGCTATATGCCTCAGTGCGGCTCTCAAAGGTTTAATAATCAACTTGTGTGGCTCTTGAGTTCTGTAAGTTTGGCCACCCCTGTTATATATCTTCAGTGCCATGATGAAGTGGTGCAGCCTCTAGTGGTCATAGATTTCTGGACAGTTTTCTGGGGTACAGCTTTTTGGTGTTTACATATCACCAGGAACTGGGATTTACATTGGGTAGTCTTGAAGTTCTGTGGCCATTCGCAAGTAATCTCTCTCCACCCTATCTATCTATGGTATTTCAAGGTCATAGGAATTTATGAAACTATAGTAGTACCTGCTCATGAACCCTGTGTTTTAAACTATAAATTGTGGTATTTTGCCTTCATTATGAACTTGAAAAATCATAAAAACACTGATGCAACCATATAATCACAATGTTAGAATTAATTTGTTTCCAGTAACATCCTATACCAGACAGAATATTGTATCACTGTTATCTTAATGATGTCATGTTTTTGCTGATATGACTATACTATTCTCAAAAAGATTTCAGAGACCTTACACTGTAGATACAGCATTTTTGTTACATAGGTTAGTGAAAATGACATAAAATATTTCAGATCCTCAGGAAAAGCATTACAGTTTACCCTCTGGAGACTTATCGGCCTTCAGCAGACATTCAAAGAAGATAAGTGAAAATATTACAGATTTCTGTAGTAACCTAGAAATAAAAGACAACAGTAGAATTGATATTTTTAGGTAAGTTAAATCTACTCTGTGTGTGTGTGTGTGTGTGTGTGAGAGAGAGAGAGAGAGAGAGAAATTTTTTTGGGTAGTCTAATGTTTGACATGGCAATTTACTTGTGGACACTATAGTTTAAAAAAACCCAGGGCTTTCCTATGTATACTTTATATGCCATCTGTGTGCATGTGTGTCATATGAATGACTTGATAAATTGATGTGATTGTTAAAGAATTACACTGCATTGTGTTATGTTTAATCAGAGTTAGGTAACAATAAAAGTGTAAGAGAATATAATCCATTAGTAATAAAAAGAAAAAAATAGTTCCTAGTGACCAAGATTATTGGATAGGAGTAATGTAAATGTAAAAATATGCTACTTCTGTAAATTAACCAAGTAATCTAGACAGCTAGAAAATTGTAAGGACCCCTTGGTTAAATGTGAAATTTCATGACTGTAAAAGTAATTCTACTCTAATTTATTTTTCTTATGCAATCTTAACTTCTTAAATAAATAATGAAATTGATATCTCTTTTTTATCGAGAAACATTGGTTCTCATATATTTTTCAGAGTTGATCTTTGGTTTTCAAGCCTTTTTCTGGCCCACTGCAGTCACTGCTTGATGTATGAAGTAAAATTGTATGACTCCATCATTTGACCAACATGTCCTCTGTTGTCTGCCTTCTGATATGTTGGTTGGAATCCCATATGTGGCAGTTACAGCTGTATGATTGCTGTTGCGAGGAAAGTAGAATGACACTGATAGTTGCTAGATATCTGAAAGAATAGGGGATAGATTGGTCTGGGTGATTGATAGGAGCCTTCAGATTTGTTGCAACTTACATGGAAAGGAAAAATCTACCAGAAATCATGAAAATGGTGCAATTTATTGATGAATGTATAAACATGATAAATGTTAGTTTATTGAAAACTATTTTAAAATAGATTTTAGTGTTGTTTTTTTCTTTGTCATTATTTAATAAAATGATGATGGTACAGATAAAAGGCTTTTATTTATCCCACCCATTCTGGGCCTTAGAATTTTCAGTTGACACAGGATAGCCAAGGTACTTTTGACTTAGCACTTACCACCTAGTCAAGAATGGGCTTGAAAGGGTGAGATTTGCATTAGTAAATGTTGGTAAATGTTGATTTCACCTGACACGCAAACCGATGAAAAAACATTCCCCCCCCAAATAATAAAAAAATAAGGAAAGTAATAAAAACTGCTGGATAATGTATTAAAATTTGGTTTTAAGATCATCTGTCATATCAGTATAACATGCCAAAATATTCAATTTGTGCTTCATGGTTATAAAACTTGACCTTTTGGAATCTCTGTATCTGTTGTAATTAAATAACTATTTACCCCTTCCATAATTTTGCACAGTTATTAGCATTTAAACTGTTAAAAATAAAAAGTTTAAAAATAAACATTAATATTATCCATTGACATTATTTTTAAAAAATGGAATTCTGTCAAGTCTCAGCAGAAGGTGAGAAAAATAAAAGGATGCAGTATTTCTGGCAAAAGGCATTACTTGAAGCTAAATTTATCAATTGCACATTGTTCATACCTTTTTAAAATATGATAAATCAAACTAACATAAGATGAGTCCGAGAAACAGGATGAAACAAATACTATCAGGATTTGTTTCCTTGAGGACCTTGAGTACAAGGTGTTGACAGTCACTGTGGTGTATGTTTGTTTTTTTTAAGAGACTGTGATGAAAGCCATACAGATGAAGAAGAAGAGATTCTGAGGGACAAGCAACAAGTTATAGCACTACATTGACCAACAAACAAACAAAGAAAAATACTTGCTAGCAATTCTTTTTGCATCACACAAAACAAGCAGCAGGTTAGAATGCTGTTCTCAGGTTCTGAAGACATTAATTGCTGAAGAGTGTTGTAAATTTATGCTACTAATAAAATATATTTAAACTTAAAAACCACTTACAGCTTTTGACTGTTTTCTTTTAAAGCACAATGAATTACTACGTGTTTCATACCATTGTAGCTTTTAAGATTATGTTACTGAAACTTTAGAAAGTTGAGAAACAAGAAGCTTGAATATGGCAAGTTGTCTGCTGCTATAATGAATTTTGAGGAAGCTCAACACTTGGTGGTGGTATGTGGCTAGAAAAAGACAATTGACTGTATGCCTGATGCAGAGCACAGTGAGCTAGATTTAAATATGGTGCAAATTACGTGCTCTTCCCTTCCAGTGTATATTTTATACCACATTGAAACTTGAGAGAGACCCATAACAAGCACTTCCAGTCCTTCTTGCCACTGTAAAGATCATCATGATATAGACCTTCAAGGATGATGAGAATAAAGGACAGGGCAAATTGAGATAAAGGAAAAGAGGTTCCTGGGTGATCTCACTGCAAATATTTAACATCCCAATTACTTCATTAATGTTAGAATAATCTCCTTTGAACTCATCACATCTGTATGATAATAAGGGCTTAATGTATACTAATAAAAGTCAAATCTAGCAGAACCTTTGCAGAATATTTCCTGTGGGAAAAATGTATTTCTTTAAGGGTACCATCTTCACAGATTCTAAGATTGCATGCTTTCATTCAAAGTTCCCATAGCTAAAAGTGTATTTGTCCTCAAGATGAGTGGATGCTCACTGGTGAATTTTAGAGACCAAACTAGGCTATTGTTACATGATGTTATTAATGTGTTGCCCTTCATCAGTACAAATTGTCACATTTCAGCTACCCTATGAGTTGACACAACAGTTGAGTAGAACATGGGATTAGGGGATTTTCACCCTCTCTTTAAATACAGCTAAAACATACTTAGCCTGTGATGATCCTTTCCCCTTGACCATTCAAACTTCTCTTCAGAACAAATATTGTCCTTTGAATGGCCCATAAGGTGCTCCATGGAACACAGTTAAGACAAGTTCCAGAGGGGTAGCTGTGTTATGTCTATTTCAACAAAGTAAAAAACGAGTCCCGTGGCACTTCATTTTGCTTTTGGGTTAGATGAGAGCCCTGTAAATCTATTTAAATGACTGGTATGGGAAAATGGGACATTCAAGGGTTAAGTTTAATAAAGTTACAGTCTACCACTTAAAATCCACCTCTGTTTAGCCTCATTCACTTACATGTCCTGATCAAACAGTTTTAGTTTTTCTTCTTCAAATTACTATATTCAAAAATCAGGTAAACATCTATGTATTTTAGTTTAATATTGAATTTACCTAGTGCTTTTCAGAAGTTTCTGTAAGTACATCCTCATTTCCATTGTTTGACTGAGCCTAGCAAACACAAGCCTTAAATCATTGTGATAAAGTTTGTTTTTCTCATTGAAGACAGTGCTTTGAGAGAAAATCATGGTTTTGTTCAAAAAGATTGTTTTCTGATATGGAACAGATGAAGATGCTTCTGAATGCTTCTGGGAAATCTTTAACATGGGTTTGGATTGAAAAGCTTTATCTGATAAAACCTGTTATACTCATCCACAGGCAGATAGTTTCTTGCCTGACATAACCTGTAAAAGATTTCCTAATTTGAAGATGCTTTTGTCTAGAAATAGAAAATTTTCAGCATGGAATCTGCTTTTAATTTATGCATGATTGCTCTACATTTAAAAAGGAATATCCCCAAGAAACCTTTTGTTTTTTGCTTTTGCTATAGTAATCATGATGCAGATGCTTGTCAAACATAATTAGAGCACTGTTGTTGTGATGATTTGTGACTCTGCCGAAAGCCTGCTTTTTCACTAAAATGTATTAGATGGCATCTTGAATATGCATTAGAAAATATATTCTGCAATTATTAACAAAACTTATAGTTTTCATGATGCAATTTTAGTGCAGCTCTGTGCTGTTTAAATGGTAAAATATATTTTTTTGAAAAATGAAAAACAGCCACTTTTTGGGGGAGAATACTCTGAAAAATACATATCTCATTGATTGTTTTTAGCATAAATGTAGAATGACAGATAACTTGAAACTCTGTAGTAGGCTTTTCAAGACTTTCAACTTTACATTTTTCTTTCTATCAAACAACTGGGGGCCAAGTGAGAATAAAGTCCTATAAACTGTGCAAAGTACCACAGCTTACTGCTTATACATAGTATTTTGCCTGAGTTTGGAAAACGCTGTGAAACAGTAGTACTTTTGGCCACATGGAGTTACTCACTGAGAAAAGTAGAAGGAGCCACCACTTGAAGAACTGCACACCTGTAATTCAAAGTCTTTGATGCTCAGTTGTTTCTGTACAATCCACTTTGTTGGCCCATGTGGAATACAAGTTAAATCAGATATTTATTAGGGAAGTGATATTGGGATAATGAACTGCTGAGACCACTCTATGAGGCCAGCTAATATCTAGCTTCCTACCCTCAACTTTCCATGCCTTTAGGACTTTAACATGCAGATTAATTTGTTAAGGTTAAAGCATTTGAAGCACCAACCACTTTAGTTTCACTTACTAAGATTTTTAAAAAATGTTGATGAGCAAAGCTCAAACAAGAAGCCAATAAAAGGGGACTGGTCTTATTGGCACACAAGTATAAACTATTTGTGCAAGGTAGATGGGAAATAAAACATGATGTAGCAGACTTGTCACGTCTGTCATTTAAGAAGTCCAGATATGTTAGTATACGCAAATCAATGGTTAAGCAAGTGCATAAACAGATCTAGTTACATTCATAGATAAGTGTGTTGTAGAGACTGACAGCAGGCTATGTGATTGAAAATGGAGACCTCACATGCTTTTAAAAGAGAAGAGGGAAGCAGGATTAATCTCAGTGAGCAACACCGCATTTACTTACCTGTCATCTTTCATTTTTGAATTGAGTATTGAAATGCAGAGACATATGTTGTGAATAAATGTTAGCTACTCATTCTATCATTTTGATCTGAACACAGCAGTAGGTTTCAAAAAGCTTTTGATAAAAAGTAGCGATTGCATACCTGGATTGGTTGGTTGTCTGCTAATTTTTTTTCTTAATAATGATGGTTTTTATAAAGCCATAGGCTTGAATTTTCAAAAATTGCCACTTAACTTGAGACACATTGGCCTTATTTTCAGCATGGCTGAGCAATGCTTACCAGCATATCTGTGGGAATTCTATAATGCATTCTCCTTAGGATCTTTGCTATCCTAAAAATGTATGCCTGTGCTCTCCACTGGGTTTAAATAGTGTCTGAAGCCATAACATAGTAGGCTAGGCTTTAGCTTGAGGGTAGGCAACCCCTAGCATGTGTGCCGACAGTGGTATGCGAGCCCATTCAGAGCGGTACTCAGTGCCCTCTGCAGTGCCACAGAAATTCCCACTCCTGCCTCTAAAAGCCACTCCAGATAGCGTCTTTTCATGAGTGGCTCCTTTTAGTAGCATTCCTGGGAAGTGCCCCCCACCCCAAATTCTAGCTATGGCTGCCACCAAATTTTCAGGCAGCTGCTAGATTTTTTTTTATTGGTGAAGGGGGCCACTGGCACTGGCTGATTGTCGAGGAGGAGGAGGGGCCAGCACAGGAGCCAGCAAAGGTCACTGACCCCTTCCTTAGCTGCAGCATTTAATTTTATAGGGCAGTTATAGAAATCTTTCTCTAAACTTCCTGCAGTGTAGCTCCAGCAAAAGCAGGGCAGCCTAACTCAGGAAATTTTACCTCTTCTGAGTTAAAGTAACAGAGCTGTGAAAAAAAGCGCCTTCAGTTTTCTTCTGTTTATTTTTCCCCTCTTGACTATTTTTGTTGCTGTATTTGATCTTTGCCAAAATGCCAAGAAACAAAAAAATTTATGGAGGAGAAAACAACCTTCCCTTTAGGATGGAATAAGGATAGTAGTAATACATGAGCTGTTATAAGAGAAAGAAGGTAACTGCTTCTTTCCCTATTAACTTACCTTTCACACATCACTCAAAACAGCCTTATGTTGTCTCACTGCTTCATTTACAGATTGTCAATAGTTTTCTGAGGTTTGGTCAGAATTGTTAATTTTCACGTGAAGCACTCTCATTAACATTCTCTTTCTTCTTCTAGCTGAACTGGTGGCTTCCACCCACTCCCAACCCCCATTGGATAAAGAAATGATGAATGGCATGCTGTTGTAAACTCTGATCTCTTGTGTGACTATGCACTCTGGACAATCAGGTCAGGCCAACATTATTTCTTTAGGACACTTTGTGTTTGTACGTGACAAGAAGATAGCTATAAAGATCAGGTGGGTCTGAGATGTGCTGTTCAAAGTGATTATTTGGGCTCCTGTTTGGAACATACTGGCTGTGGTACAGTTCATTCTTTGGGACATGTTGTTCTGGGAACGAATGATACAGAACACACAATGTTTTCAAATAAAAAATAATTTTGAGTAAAGGTCCCTATAGAAAGTTGTGACACAGTTAAAGCTCTTTCAGCATTTCTGTTAAAAAAAAAATCTATTTTCATGTGTTCAAAACATGGCCATTAAGCTTTTCTTTGAGCTGAGATCTGAAATAAAAGATACCAGTATAGTTGGGGGCTGTTGCTGGGGTTAGTACAATATTACATTTCTCAAAATGTTTTGGGTGATTTTAAAATACAAATATTATTACTATCCGATTTTAGGTTTAGATGTCCCCCCACCTCCAGCGATTATGGTTCTAATAGTTTGGGATTTTATGGACTATTGTTCTATGTGTTATGGTTTAGGCCCAATGTTCCACCTCAAAACAGATTCAGTATTAAATGTTGAAAGTTTTATTACTTACGCAAAATAATTACTTTACAGAGGGGTTTTTAATTACACCTAGTGTATATGCATTTATGAAGAATATGTGAATTTTGTTCTACAGGATAGTACATTTAGGGTGCCTGCTCCAATGCATACCTTAAAGACACAGGAAACCTGAGTCTTTTCAGGTACATCAGGCCCCATTTGGTAACAAACACAGTGCTACAGGATAACTAGAAACACTTCCTCTGCTTAAGTAAGTAGCTGGTTGGAACATGTGGCTTCTGGCATTCTCAAAGCCCCTATACTGAGAACTTCCAGCTATGAACAGATCCCCATGAGGATGGATCAGGCCTAACTTACTTTACTGATAGTGTTTTTTCCAGATATATAACCTAATATACACACACTCTGGCTTTCTCTTTTCCCCGCAGTGCGCTTAGATTTGTCTTATTCAAAAATATGGATGACTACACAATTTAACCCAACTGTCGAGGGATTCAGAAAGAGAAATAGTCCTCCTTCCTAGTCACAGAGAGACACAGAGGAAGCACAATACAAAGACAAAAGCAGCTTTGACTGGCAAAGAAACAAAATCTCTGAAAGTACTTAATCAGTTTTTTACTCTTAGATGTTCATATCTGAAGCACCTACTTGGGCCTGCTCAGCCTTTGAGGTATTTTAATTGATTGCCAGTTGGCCGGCAGCCTGCTAATGTTCAATTTTATTTTTTCATATAGGGAAAGGATATGGTCAAATAGTCAATTTGCAGAAAAGTCTGCATACAGATCAGAGACTAAGATGCCAATTATTAGCCTAAATATTTCACTTCTACCCACAACTTCAATGATACAAACATTTGTCTTTTTGTCTATTTGCGCTACTACTTGCACAGCCTTCTTACATGCAGAATCTTATTATATAGTATCCAACAGAATAGATATTTACTTTACTGGATTTGATTCTGACCCTTAATATGCCTTTAATGTAATTAATTCCCCACAGTTCATTTATGAAAGTTGAGTCACTCTCTATTCCATTAGAAGGACAAGATTGGTGAAGTAATATCTTTTATTGGACTAATTTCTGTTGGTGAGTGAGGCAAGCTTTCAAAGGATAGAGTTTTTCTGGTCTGAAGAGCTCTGTAGCTCAAAAGCATGTCTCTCTCACCAACAGAAATTGGTCCAATAAAAGATATTACCTCACCCATCTTGTCTCTCTAATATGCTGGGAGCTTTATCTACACTGTATGCTCTCTCTTGCATTGTAATTTGGTTCATGAGTTCCTTATTAAGTCAGTAATACATAAAACCAGTTAGTTTTAATTCACAAAGGTCCTTTAGATTGGGGAAAAAATGCATCTGTCTTTTCACTGAACAATGAATCTGACCAAGTGTGAAAAATCAACAGAAGGGCATTTAGAAATTAGTTGGGTAATGAGAAATTTTGCATGGTTTTTCAACTGTTTAACTAGGAGTAGATTGTAGAATATGCTTATGCAGTGCAAGCCAGGGAGGATATTAAAGAAATTGATATTAAAATTTTAGATCAACCAATAGACCCAAGAAATGGACTCCCCCCTCCCCGAAATTAAACCAAATCCACATTGCATATAGGAATGAAATCCTGATGCTATGTAAGTCAATGGCAAAATTCTCTTTGACTGCAATAGGCCAGGACATTATCCACTGACTTCCAAAAGAACTATAACAAATATATACTAAGGCCTTGTCTGCACGAATAATTAGTCCATGGCAAGTTGGAGACTGCTTTGTGCTTGCCTTCTGCCTCTGTCTGCTTTGATCTAGTCCTCTTTGAAATAGGCCTTCTTCAGAGTGCATTAACAAAACTGTGAATGTATGGCAGCAGGGTACACATGGACAGCTAGAGCATGGAAGTCTAGCGTGTGATGGATTCATAGAGCAGCTTGCTGCACACTGTTGGTACATACAAGCTCTTAGAAAGATGTATCATGAAATGGTACATCTTTTCCTACTGTTTTGTTTTACTTGTAGTTTTCTGACACTGCATGCAATTACCTAATGGTTCAGCCTTTTTTTTAGGAGCAGAGGATTAGTATTTCAGAGTCTGCATGAACTGGTCGTTCCTCATCCTCTTTTGAATAATAAGTACTAATGCTAGGAGCTCACTATGGTAAAAGAACAAACAATGCTAACTGGAAGTCTACAACAGCAAAGTTTCTGATGTAATGTCTTGACTGAGGTAGAAATGAATTACTTTGTAAGACAAATCCTGTACATTCTATTCACTCATGACTCATGCAAACACCCACTGAAGAGTAACTGCAGAGTTTGCCCAACATGTACATGTATAATTGGTCTCAATTGAATATAATGGTAACTTAAAAGGAAGACCAAATTTCTTTCCATTAATAATGTCTAAGGGAATGACAGGATCTAATTTGTTGGCTTACATTTTTCTAAACATCTGAAACCAAATAAGAACATGTTGAATTTATTATGCTTTCAATTTAACAGGTTTAAACAATTGTAGAAATAAAAAAAAGGCCTATTAATTTATATACTCCATCCACCTGCCATCCTGACATGAATGTTTCACATGGTGAATTTACTACATGTGTATCCAACCTAGTTTAAAAGCTCCAAGCTGTGAAGCTTTCACCACTTCTCTACGGAGACCATTCCATGCCCCTGAAGATTTGCATACTGTGATTCCATGAGACAAAGGAAACTGAGTCAGGGCGCCTCACATTTCCCACTAAGAACATGCATATTGTTACTTTGATAGCTTAGGAGTATGCTTCTTTCCAGGTACGAATTGTATTTGGATTTATGAATGTAATTTGTAATTTTAACCTTTATTGTCAATTAGACCATCCATTTTTAGCAGGAATTTGATACATAGTATGAAGACTATAGGGAATATATAAACCACAGAAGTAAGCTGACGTAAGTTACATCAATGTACATCCACCACAGTAATTCAATTGCACTACACTCATAGCCTCTGTGGTCAGAAGGGACCAATATGATCATCTAGTCTATCCTCCTACACAACGCAGGCCACAGAACCTCACCTACCCACTTCTTTAATAAACTTCTAATTTAAGACTGTTATTAAATTCCTCAAATCATGGTTTAAAGGCTTTAAAGTATAGAGAATCCACCAGCAGGTGAGCCATGCCCCATGCTACAGAGGAATGTGAAACCACCCCAGGACCTTTGCCAATCTGCTCCAGGAGAAAATTCCTTCTCAACCCCAAATATGTTGATTGCTTAAACCTTGAACCTGTGGACAAGATTCACAAGCCAGATCCCCAAGAAAAATTTCTCTGTAATAACTCAGAACCTACCCCATCAAAAGTCCCATCTCAGACCTTTGGCATATCAACCACCAGTAGTCAAAGATCAATCAGTTGCCAATCTAGGCTGTCCCATCATACTATCCTCTCCAGAAATTTGTCAAGCTTAGTTTTGAAGCCAGCTAGTTCTTTTGTCCCCACAGCTATCCTTGGAATGCTAGAACTCCTTGTGTTGGTGGTGCATCCTCACCAGGAGTGCTTTCACTGATTTCACTCTCAGCACTGGGCATTGTGGGCTGGCTTCTGAAAAGCAGCAACAGTTGAGGTAAACAATACAGTGTCTTCACTGACACTGGGTTGACCTAACTACATCAACTTAGGCACTGTGCCTCTCATGGAGGTAGAGTCATAGAATCATAGGGTTAGAAGGGACCTCATGAGGTCATCTAGTCCAACCCCCTGCCAAAAAAAGTAGAACCACTCCCACTAAATTATTCCAGCTAGAGTTTTATCCAGACGGGCCTTAAACATCTCCAAAGACGGAGATTCCACCACCTCCTGAGGTAGCCCATTCCAGTGCTTTACCACCCTCCTAGTAAGAAAGTTTTCTAAATCTCCAGCCTCAATCTCCCCAGCTGCAACTTGAAACCATTGCTCCTTGTTCTATCCTCTGTTACTACTGAGAACAGCTGAGCTCCATCCTCCTTGGAACATCTCTTCAGGTAGTTGAAGGTTGCTATCAAATCCCCACTCAGTCTTCTCTTCTGCAGGCTAAATAAGCCTAGTTCCTTTAGTATTTCTTCACAGGGCTTGTGCTCCAGCCCTTTGATCATTTTTGTTGCCCTCTGCTGGACTCTTACTAATTTGTCCATGTCCTTTTTGTAGTGGGGAGCCCAAAACTGGACACAGTATTCCAGATGTGGCATCACCAGTGCCAAAGAGAGGGGAATGATCATATCCTTCGATCTGCTGGCAATGCTTATTCTGATGCAGCCTAGTATGCCATTGGCCTTTTTGGCAGCAAGAGCACACTGCTGACTCATATCCAGCTTCCCATCCACCATGACCCCCAGGTCTCTTTCTACGGTGCTTCTACTTAGCTGATCACTCCCCAGCCTGTAGCAGTGCATGGGGTTTTTCCGTCCCAAGTGCAGGACTTTGCACTTGTCCTTACTGAACCTCATGAGATTTCTATTGGCCAACTGCTCCAATTTGTCAAGGTCTTCCTGAATCTTCTCCCTTCCCTCCAGTGTGTCTACCGTTCCCCCCAGCTTGGTGTCATCCGCAAACTTACTGAGTGTGCAATAAATCCCATCATTCAGATCATTAATGAAAATATTGAACAGGACCGACCCCTGGGGCACACCACTCATTACTGGTTGCCAGCTAGACACGGAGCCATTGATTCCTACATGCTGAAATCTTTGATCTAGCCAGTTCTCTATCCATCTTACAGTCCACCTATCCAACGCATACGAGAATGCTGTGGGAAACTGTATCAAAAGCCTTGCTAAAGTTGAGGTATATCACATCAACAGCTCTTCCCACATCCACAAATCCCCAAGTCCAGTCATCTCATCGTAGAAGGCAATGAGGTTGGTCAGGCACGATTTACCCTTGGTGAATCCATGCTGACTGTTCCTGATCACTTTCCTCCAAGTGTTTCAGGATGGATTCTTTGAGAATCTGTTCCATGATTTTTTCCAGGGATTGAGGTGAGGCTGACAGGTCTGTAATTCCCTGGATCCTCCTTCTTGCCTTTTTTGAAGATAGCCATTATATTTGCTTTTTTCCAGTCCTCCAGCACCTCCCCCATTCGCCATGAGTTTTCAAAGATAATGGCCAGTGGTACTGCTACCTCATCGGCCAACTCCCTCAGCACCTTGGATCCATGTCGTCTGGCCCCATGGACCTGTGCACAATCAGCTTCTTTAGGTAGTCCCTAACCTGACCTTCTGTGACCAATGGCCTCTCTTCTTCTCTCCAATCTGCCATACCCAGTGTAGTGGGCTGGGAGCTGGCCCTTCCTGTGAAAACTGAAGTAAAAAAACAAAACAAAACATTGAGCACTTCAGCCTTTTCCTCTTCCTTCATCAAGAGGATACCTGCCCTATTCAGTAAGGGAGCTATGCCAGCCCTGATCCTCTTCTTGTTATTGACATACCTGTAGAACCCCTTCCTCTTATCCTTCACATCCCTTGCTAGCCACAACTCCAATTGTCCTTTGGCCTTTCTGATTTTATCCCTGCAATATCTTTATATGCCTCCTTAGTCATCTGTCCAAGCTTCTACTTTCTGTAAGCTTCCTTTTTATGCTTTAGCTCAGTGCAGAGTTCTCTGATAAGCCACACTGGGTGCCTTCCATGTTTGCTGTTCTTCCTGCTCATCGGAATGGTAGCTTCCTGTGCCCTTGCCAGAGTTTCTTTAAAATGCAACCAGCTCTCTTGGACACCTTTCCCCTTCAGATTAGCCTCCCAAGGGATCCTGCCCATCAGTTCCCTGAGGGAGCCAAAATCTGCTTTTCTGAAGTCCAGGGTCTATGTTTTGCTTCTTTCCTTTTTTCCATTAATCAGCATCTTGAACTCTATCATCTCATAGTCACTGCTGCCCAGGTTGCCATTAACTTCTGTGTCCCCAATCAATTCTTCTCTGTTTGTGAGCAGCAGGTGAAGAGGTACAAGGTCCCTAGTTGGTTCCTCCAACATTTGTACCAGGAAGTTGTCTTCAGCACTCTCCAAAAGCTTTCTGGATTGCCTGCGCACTGCTGTATTGGCCTCCCAGCAGATGTCAGGGTAATTGAAGTCCCCCATGGGAACCAGGGCCTGTGATCTGGAAACTTCTGCCAGTTGTCCATAGAATGCCTCATCCACCTCCTCCTTCTGTCCTGGAGGTCTATGGCAGACACCCACCACAATATCCCCCTTGTTGCTCTCTATTCTAAGCTTAACCCACAGATTTTCAACTGGCTCTGTTCCACTTCCATAATGGAGCTCTGAGCAGTCATAGAGCTCTTTTACATATAGTGCTACTCCTCCCCCTCTTCTTCCCTGCCTGTCCTTCCTGAACAACATATATCCATTCATGGCAGAGCTCCAGTCATGCAAGCTATCCCACCATGTCTCTGTTATTCCAATTATGTCATAGTTCCTTGTCTGTGCCAGTACTACCAATTCTTCCTGCTTGTTTCCCAGGCTCCTTGCATTCGTGTACAGGCACCTAAGATGCCAGGCTGATTGCCCTACTTTCCCAAGTTGATTTTCAGTTCTATTACATCTACCTCCTTGTATTTTCTCCTGGGATTGTCCTCCTGCACCTGCCTCAGGTATTAAAGCTTCATTAGAACATGTAACATAATTATTTGATCCCCCCCCCCCATGTTCCAACTACCTTCTCTTTTATCCCTGGTGTTACAGTCCCCGTTCCCCCCCAAGTTCCATCCCTTCCCCCAGGTCTCCCACATTGTCACTTACCTGTGGGCTTTGGTCTCCTTCCCCCTTCAAACCTAGTTTAAAGCCCTCCTCACTAGGTCAGCCAGTCGACGTCTGAATATGCTTTTCCCCTTCCTCGACAGATGGAGTCCATCTCTGCCTAGCAGTCCTTTCTGCTGGAACAGCATTCCACGGTCAAGGAAGCCAAAGCCCTCCTGACGACATCATCTTCACAGCCAGGCGTTCACCTCCAGGATGCATCTGTCTCTACTCAGGCCCCTACCCTTGACTGGAAGGATTGAGAAGAACACCACCTGTGCTCCTAACTCCTTCACCCACACTCCCAGAGCCCTGTAGTCACCTTTGATCTGCTGAGGATCACCTCTCGCAGTATCATTGGTTCCCACATGGATGAGAAGCATGGGGTAGTAGTCAGAGGGGCGGATGATTCTCGAGAATCCCTCCACAACGTCTCGGATGCGGGCACCTGGCAGGCGGCATATCTCCCGCGAGGCCTTGTCAGGGCAACAGATGGGCGCCTCCGTCCCCCTCAGAAGTGAGTCCCCAACCACCACAACTCTATGTTTCCTCCTAGCTGTGGTGGCTGTGATCCTCCCAGCCTTGGGAGTGCATGGCATTTCCTGTTCCACCTCATCCATCATCTCTAGCACTGCGTAACGGTTCTTCACCACAGTGGAGGGAGGGATGGGAGCAGGGGTGGAGCACTGTCTGCTGCCAGAGGTAACCAGCTGCCAGTGTCCTCCCTCTGCCATAGGCATCCCATCCTTCTCCAGTGGTGCGGCAGTAGTCTTCGGCACCTGGAGAGTGTCCTCCTCTTTGCATGTCTCTTCATGGATGCTATTGAGGAACTTCTCCAGGGTGTGGATACTCCTTAGCCTAGACACCTCCTCCTGTAACTCTCCCACCTGCCTCCTGAGAGATTCCACCAGAAGACACCTGTCACATTGATTCATCTCCCCAGCCTGCTCGTCAGAGACAGGGAACTGCAGGCTGCAGTCCCTGCAAGTCCACACAGGATCTGGGTAGAGATATTCATGCTCAGGATGTCTGTCTGGCTACAGGAACAGGTGGAGGAGACAGAAGGGGCACTGGCACAAGCAGTGCGGCTCCTCTTCACCATTATGGCCTCACCAAACTCCTTCCCAGCCTCCGTCTCAAACTCCCCTGTTAGCAGTCCCCCTCTTCACAAGCTCCCTCTGGTCGCTCAGCCACTGGCTTTTAAGGCCTTCTCTGCCTAGGTCAGCCCTTGCCCCTCGTTAAACACACAGAGGAAGAGTGATCACAAGGCTGATGAACGCTGGTGGTCAAAGTTGAGCAGGGAACAATGATCCAAACACTCATTAAGTTGGTGTTGTCATTAAGATGTAAGCTGCCTTTCATTGACCTAGCTGTCATGTAGTAGACCAAGGCTGTGTCTGGAAAGTTGAGAGAGAACAGTAAGAGCTCGCAACACTTAAAATATCTTCCCTCATTGGGTTTCTGGCACCAGGGACTTTGAATGGACTCTCTTCACAAAAGCCTGTCTGGGAAAAAGGGGACATGACTCCAATTCCTCTGGGTTAAGTTCATGGCAGTTGCAGTTTCTTCATTTGATTAAGAAGTTGACAAGCAACTGTGGGTGTGTATACCCTAGAGTTACAACAGCAGCACAGCTATGCCACTATAACTGTGCTGCTACAGTGCCAGTAATTCCTACACAAACAAGGGATTTTATATTTGTGTAGTTAATCCTCTCTGAGAAGCAGTGGTTATGCTGACAGAGGAATCCTTCCTTCTACCTCAACACATCTACATCTTGTTAAATCACCTACCGATGGTACTTAAGGTGTGAAATTTCTCACAGCCTGGAGTGACATAGGTAGGTCAATCCAATTTTAATGTGTAGACAAGGCCTTGGTTTAAAAGTAAACTTGTTTTCAAGCAGAAGGGCAATTTTATGACCAGGAACAGACAAGAAAGCTGGAGAGTGTGGAGGCAGGTGCCTAACTTCCACTGGTTTCAATGGGAATTAAGTACACAAGCACCTTTGAGGATATGGGGAGGCCTTTGTAATTTGCTGCTGTTTGGATTCTTATTGCATCGACCTATGGACCAATACACATTCTAGTTTTGTCTGGACTTCTTACTGCCAGCAATGGAACAAATGCACACTCCAGGTTTGCTTTTGTTTTTCATTCATTTATTCAGTCATCAATGACTTAATGTCTAGTTGGGAGCTGGTATCAAACAGAGTGCCCCAGGGGTCGGTTCTGGGGGCTGGTTTTGTTCAACATCTTCATTAATGAGCTGGAGGATGGACTGGATTGTACCCTTAGCAAATTCAAAGATGACATTAAACTGGTGGAGTGATAGATACACTGGAGGGTAGGGGTAGGATACAGAGTGATCTAAATGGATTGGAACAAAAGAAATCTGATGAGGTTCGACAAGGGCAAGTGCAGAGTCTTGCACTTAGGACAGAAGAATCTTATGCACTGCTACAAACTGAGGGCCACCCAACAGCAGTTCTGCAGAAAAGGACCTAAGGGTTACAGTGGACAAGAAGATGACTATGAGTCAACAGTGTGCCCTTGTTGCCAGGACAACTAAAAACATACTGGGCTGCATTAGTAGTATTGCCATCATATCAGGGGGAAGGGATTATTCCCCTCTGTTCAGCACTGGGGAAGCCACATTTGGAGTATTGTGTCCAGTTTTGTTCCCCCCTCCCCCAGTACAAAAAAGATGTGGATGAATGGGAGAGAGTCCTGTGGAGGACAATGAAAATGATAAGGGGGCTGAGTTGTATGATTTGGGAAGAGAGGCTGAGGAAACTGAGCTTATTTAGTCTGCAGAAGAGAAGAGTGAGGGAAGATTTGATAGCAACCTTCAGCTACTTAAAGGGAGTTCCAAAGCAGATGATCTCAGTGGTGGCAGATGACAGAACAAGGAGCAGGGGTCTCAACTTGCAGTGGGGAAGGTCTAAGTTGGATATTTGGGAAAACCTTTTCATTAACGGGATGGTAAAGCACTGGAGAAGGTTACCTAGGGAGATGGTGGAATCTCCACCCTTAGAGGATTTTTAAAGTCAGTTTGGGTTGGTCTTGCTTTTAGCTTGGCATTGGACTCGATGATGATCTGAGACCCCTTTCAATGTGAATATTCTATGACTCATTGTACGTGTGGTCTGAGACAGCACAGGTGTGGCTGATATGTAAGTTACCAGTGAGGGGAATGTAAGACTCCTTTTAGTGCCCCAATCTCTATTTCTAACCATCAATGAGTAATTAGCACACACAAACAGAAAAATCCTTACTGCTTAATTTTTTCCTCCTTTTCAGTTCCCAGTATCCATTTTAAACCCCAGAAAGTTTCAGTAGGAAGGAGGAGGGTGCCAGAAAATTGGTGTGAGATCCACTCTGAGTGAAAGCACACATCAGTCCTGACTTGTATTAATAAGTGAGTAGGGCCAGATGCTGGCGAACCCTCACATCCATTTATTAATAACTAACATGGTGGCAGAAGCATAAGAAATTCTCACCCAGTTAGTTCCTCCACTGCCAATTCTACTGTTCCCAAACACCCCACCCCCCGATTCTGATCCTGGAAGTGTTGCAGTTGGTCTGACAGCAGAGCCACCTTGTTGACTGGCCTGAGCATCAGGGTCACTTTGTCCTTTGTCTGGCAGCTCTTGGCTCTCTTGAGGTGTCAGAGGATGGGAGGTTATAAAGATGCCACTTCTGTTCAGCAGAGTGTCGTTCACTACTGTGGATTCAGAGCTTGCTGAAGTTCCCTGAACTTGGAATTATTTATAAAAGAGGCAGGAAGAGGAGGAGTGCTCAGAGGTGCCATTAGCTTTGCAGCAATCTTGAGCCACTTGATTTGTTTTCTGTATTGATTGCTGGTCCAGTCAATCTCTAAGGACACAAGACACTCAGATATATCTGTATAGGCATGATCATTTCTTGTGCTCTTCGTGAAGTGAAATGTCTTGTTCACCTTGCAACAAATTTTTTTTGTGTTCTTCTGACAGCCCACAGTCTACTTTTGCTTGATTTCTTTTTAACGTTAGTCATAGTTAAGGAACATGAGGGTTAAATATGTTTCCAGCTGAAGTGTCTGTATGAAAAAGAAGGATTAAACACCAAGCACATCTCAGTGCCTGATTTCCCATTAGGCATTGTAGGCACAGTGCCTAGGTCAATTTTAAAAGGGATAGCCGTGTTAGTCTAGTCCAGTGAAAAAACAACAGTGCCTAGGGCCTATGAAATTTTTAGGGCCTATGAAGGAGGGAAAAAATGAAAAAAGCAGAAAAAATAAGGAAAAGTAAGGAAAACCATGTGGTTTAGCATTAGAATAGTTTAAAGTGCATCATGTCAGTCGACATAATTCAATTGACATTTACCTCTCTTTTTGCACATTTCACAGTGAAAGTGCCTATGGCCTATGAACACCAAAATCTGGTCCTGGCAACTGTGTCTGAACTAGGAGGTTGCTTCTGCTTCATGTGAATAGAATGGGAAATTTGGGGATGTGAGGTCTAGAAAGACAGGGGTAGAAGGATGGTGTTGACTGGTGACCTGACCTGAGTTGTAACCATTTTACTAAATGCCTGTACTTGGACCGGTGTCACAGCAGGACTCGGGCTCAGACATGCCCTCAGGCCTGAGTGTTGAGGGCGTTCTGGTCAGAGTCAGAATGATTTGTGTGTGAACAGGGGGAGGAGAGGCTTGGCTTAAATATGAGTCTGAGCCCAGGTTTCTTGTGCTTAATACCCTTAATGTTGTTTCTATCCTTGTTTAACCATTCTGTGCAAGAAAAGATCTTTTTTTGATACAAAATGAGAGCATAGCTTTGTTGTATTTTGATGAAAACTGTGACTTTTAGCTGGGTTCCTTTTATGCAGTAGTTGTTAGTGTTGCTCATTTTTGTGTCTCTTGCTCTGTAGTTAGCAGTTTTACCATTGCTTTAATTGATAATGCCAATTCCTCAGTGAGTTGATAAGTTGTTATTCCTATTTTACTGATGAGGAAACTGAGTCAAAGAGACGATAGTTTCTTACTAAGATCATACAGAAAAGATAGTAGCAGAACTTGGGGTGCTCCCCCCATATCTTTATTTCCAGGACACTGCCTTTTGTTAACATTTGGAGCGGGCTTTCCATCTGCCACTCCATGGAGACACCATAAAGGACTAGCCAAAAATGAAGGGGATATGAATGTTGTATAAATTAAGATGGGTTAGCTGTTGACAGCAAGGGTCAGAGAATAGGCTGTGATTGTTTTTATTCCCCTGAAAAGGGGCTCAGATTTCAAATATTCAGAAAATGGTTACTGTAATGGTGATGATGCTCCTTCCTTTTAGGGTAGCTGAATTATTTGCTATTTTATTATAGTTCACATTTTTTTCTATTGGAATTTGCTCGATTCATTTAGCTTCACTATTAAAATATTAATTAAAGGAGTCACATATCACCTGACACATTGTTATCAGCATTATTTGCATTTATTGGACTTAACTAGTGTAAAAATGTAACTTTTATTATTATGGTTAGAACATTAGAGAGAACAAAGAAGCCCTTTTTAAAATTCTTGAAACAGGCAAACCAGGTACAGTAATTATCTGGTCTCTTTAATTTCACTCATTAACTTTTTCTGGATTATTTCTCTATTGGCTCAGCTGAATGTACTTTTCCCTTTTATTGCTATTTATATTATGGTAATGCTCAAAAGCCCCACTCAGAGTTGAGCCATATTGTGACAGACAATATACTTTACAAGGAGAATGGCCTCTACCCCCAAAGGGCTAACTAAAGACAAGATGCATCTGAGTGTGCTAATTTTTTGGCAGTGGAAAGAGGGGAAAAGAATATCATTGACCAGCCAGTCATAGACTCTAAGGTCAGAAGGGACCAATATGATCATCTAGTCTGACCTCCTGCACAATGCAGGCCATTCTTTCCAGTATCCACCTCAAAACCTGGAAGTTGAACCAGAAAATGCGACATTAGGTATGTCTACAAGGACGGCTTCAGCTAAGCTCCAAAGTTCACTGTGTCTAAAAGATGTTGTAACAGCTCTGGAAAATCTGGGCATCAGAGATGTCAATGGGGCTAGGGTTTTACCCACTTCTTTTTTTTTAGTGTTGGGCTTTGCCTATGTTACAAGAAATGTGACTTTCTGTTTTGGCATGGCATGGGAAAGAGCTGCAATAGAGTGTGACCTAGATCATGGTAAAGAATACGAAAGGTGTGGACACCACATAATAGCTAAGAAAACTGACATTTGCTACTGTTCATTGGCTTCTGCCAAGACAGCAAGAAGGTTCACATTTTTCTCATTTAGTTAAAACTGTCTCTTGCCTGATGAAATATTGGTCGACTTTGCCAATGAGAAAGATACATGGCATGCCACCTCATTTTTTGAATAGGCCAAAAAAGAGACAAAATCTGTAAAATAAGAATTAGAGAGTGTACATTGACCTACAGGTCTCAAAGAAAGAAGTTCAGATATCTGTTCAATTGACATCTTAATATAGAGGGCAAAAGGACTCTATGGATTGACTAGAGTAGCAGCACTATTCCTAGGATCGAGATGAGCAGAGAGGGTGAAGAGACTGACCCATAGCTCAGGACCTGTTGTAAGGTCAGAAGAAATGGTGAAGGATTATGATATGGGATTTCATGGTAACAGCAGCTACATTTATGGTTGGAACTCAATTCATTACCATCTCTTATTTCCACCTACTCCTAACTTTTTTAAAAACAACTTTAAGAAGAAACTTCTTATAGTTGCCTTTATGCTCACAGTGCTTTTGGGGGTGGATCTAAGCAAAATCTGATCATGTTCTACTGAGCTGAGTGGCAAACGTATCCATGGCTTTAGTCTGGTTCTGTAGGCTGTTGGATCTAATTACAAACCTGGGGTAAAGAATTGGTCAGTGCTAGTTACCATTGTACTCCTTTCTTTAACAAAGAAAGAAACAAAACTAGAACAATAATGACAGCACTAGTCTCTCAGACTCGTAGGTTTTAAGAAAGGACCATCACGATCATCTAATGTTCTAGTCTGACTTACTGCCCATTGCATGCCACCGAACCTCACTTGTGCACTCCCAAATTTAGATCCATATGTTCTGGCCAAGCTACTGAAGTCCTTAAATCATGATTTAAAGACTTCTGGTTATAAAGAATCCACCATTTACTCTAGTTTATAGTAGCAAGTGATCCTTGCCCCATGCTGCCGAGGATGGCAATCCCCCCACCATTGTCTGACTTGGGGAAAATTCCCTCCCAGCCTCAAATATGATGATCAGTTAAACTCTGAGCATGTGGGCCAGACCAAGCAGCAAGATACCTGGGAAAGAATTCACTGGAGAAACTCAGAGCCCTATGCACCTAGTGTCCTGTCACTGCTCACTAGAGATATTTGCTGCTGGACTGTATACTACTGTAGGCAATCTCATTGTAGCATCCTCTCCATACATGTATCAAGATCAGTCTTGAATCAGTTCAGTTTCTTGCTGTAGCGGTGTAGTTTCCCCGCTCCAGCAGGGAAAGGTTCAAAAGACTTGTCAGGAGGTAGCATCCAACAGGAGCAGAGAGCTGCAGTACCAGTCAGGGCTGAGGGGCCAGGATGAAAGCAGAGCTGCAGCTCCTGCTCTGGGAAGCTTTCCTCAGACCTGCAAAGAGAAAGGCTGGGGTGTCAGCAGGGCTGTGGGAGACAGGACTCTGTCCAATTCCAAGGTGTATTTCCAAGTTTCAGCAAGTCTCAAGTCTTGGTGTAAGAGCTGCAGGTAAGTTGGGGAGGTGTGAATATGGCCCAGAGGACTTAGTGGGCAGAGGCTGAAGAGGAGTGACGGGGTTAAGGTGCACATTAGGTCCTTGGGTTGGGACCTGCAGAAATGAGCAAGCCTGGCTCCAACACATCTCCCCCAGACCACTAGTGGGTGGGGAACCACAGGTGAGCTGTACAGAGTGTAGCACGCTGATCCAAGTGGGCCAGTTGGAACAAAACTGTACCCCACAAGGGGGGGAACTGAGGGCATGGCCAGAAGGCTGAGGTCCTGCAACAGATTGCAGGTGAGTGGTGAAGGGACTAGTAGTGGCTACTGAGGCAGAGTGGGCGAGGCTAGAGCTGAATGATCCCTGGCGAGGGGTACTGGGACTGTGGAGGACTTAACCAGAGGGCTGAGGTCCTGGTCTTGAGAGAGACCAAGCACTGACCACCAGACAGTGGACGTCTTGAGCTATTTGCCTTACTATCTCCAGGAGGTACTCATCTGGTAGGGTCCATGCTGAGGAGGGCTACTCTTGTCCTCACAATTTAATTAAAGATTGTAGCTTCCCCAGGCCTCAAGTATCTTCTGAAAGATCCTGGGATCTTCCTCCAGCTTCAGGTTCCACAGGGCTTTACCTACTGTAAAAAAATAAACCAAACCAAACCACATAAGTGCTAGATTGTTTTAGTCCTATTACAGCCTCTAGTTTAGCTGCTTCTGAATCCATTTTCATCAGTGGCACTATATAAATGCAGTTTGCTTCTCATTACTTTATTGAACAACAATAACCACAGCAGTGGTGCTAATCCTTGTGCCTTTTCTGAATAAATTTACTTTTGTGCAGGCAGTCCATTCACCTGGATGGGGCTGAGCACACCTTGCAGGTCAGTGGCAAAGGTTTTTGGGGCTCATACAGTTTCCTATGGGTATGTCTACACTATCAGTTTAGGTTGACTTAAAGATGCTTAAGTTGGCCTAACTTACTCTAGGCCCACACTGGCCTTTCATTAATTTGACTTAAGGGTGTCCTTAAGTTGATTTAATAACTGCCGGTTGTTAGGTCAACTTAAGGTCTAAGTCAACCCGTTACGTTGACCTAAAGCTAGTGTGGATGCCCGAAGTTGATCTAGGGCTGGGGAGAAGGGAGTCTTGGATTTCTGGCAGAAGGGAGCCTTGGCACCCTTCTCCCTGGAAAATGGGAGCCCCAGCTCCTTGCAAGAAGTGAGCTGTGGCTTCCTTCTCCCTGGCAAATGGGAGCTGTAGCTTGCAGGGAGCTGTGGCTCCCCGGGACAAGGGAACCCTGGCTCCCTGCCCAGAAGTTCAGGGTGAAGAAAGTGGGGCTCCTTTCTTGTGGGGAAGCCGCAGCTCCCTTCTCAGAAGGGGGCTGCAGCTCCCTTCTAAGGGGGGAATCAAGGCTCTTGGCTACACCGGGTCTAAACTTGGAAAGTTAAGTTGACTTAATAGAGTTGACTTAACTTTTCAAGGGTAGACATACCCATTATTTACTCTTTATTACTGTGACACTGCTCCAGTAGATGACTTCCAGTGTTTAGAACTCTTAAAGAAATATAAACTCAGACTCATGGATCCAAATATAAATCCAGACTAATGGATTTCCAGCCAGATTTACAAATAAAGCAATTGTTCAAAAAATGGGAGTGTTCCAGCTTAGAGATGCCAGACATAAAAAGCTGATGTCTACCTTATTGTAAGAATATGTAACAGAACTGCAGTCTTAAAGTTTGCAATCCCACCTCCACCATATTGAGTAAGCACGACATGTCATCACTTGCTCTAAAGTAATTAAATAGGGTATGTGATATTTCATAATCAGTTAGGGTCATTTTCTGTTGTTGAGCTGTTGCCTGCCTTCAAAGCAAATTACAAATCAGAGCACATAATCATGTTAGGAAATCACTGAAATAAGAGTAGATTAAATGACTCACCAGGCAAGAGGACCTGGAATGTGGGGGAATGAGAGCATGTGGAGTCTTTTTCTGATGACAAGCAGGAAGAATTTCTCAGTAATCCCCAAACTGTGGTCCATGGACCACAGGTGGTCCATGAGGGTACTGCAGGTGGTTCATCGGGGAGAGGAGAGTAATTACTGCAGGTAAATGTACTGTGACAAGTGCTATATGTTTGTGAGTGAGCATAATAAATATTAGAAATAGCTGCATTTTTAATACCCTTTGATACCCCTTGAGTTTGTCTTCCATCAGCCATAGTCTATATTAAAAATGGTTAAAATGGCTTGCTTACTTGGTGGTCTACAAAAGCTTTGAATGACAGTGTAGTGATCCTCATGAAGGAAAAGGTTGGGAACCACTAACTAAACAGCCTCAGGTGGGTGGAAGAAAAGTGCAGAAGAAAGTAAAATGCTTACCGCACCTGTCGGCAAGTGGGTCCCTATACCTTGTGTGGGGTCGTAGACAGGGCCAAAAATACGGCAGTATTTAACAAGAGGTTTCTAGTATGAACTGGTCTTTCAATTCTGCCTCCTGCTCCTGTTGTATTGCCAGGAGCTGGGGCAATTATTTGGGTAGGCACAATCCTCAATGGTGGCCAGTGTGCTGCAATTCAGTTTTTCAAGCCACTTTCTGCTGAACATTTGGAATGTTTGTCATTCTGGAATCAGAAAACCCAGTTGCCATCCTGATGAGATGTGGTAGAAAATTATTGTCATGTGCAGATTAAGTAATCTAATCGGTGGATTTCTCCTTGCATTGCCTTCTCTCTAGACAATTGTTTTATCACCACATACCAGATAGGTAGGTAATTGGTAAGTTATAAATATACTTAAAGTCCAAATAAAATTAGGAATTGCTCTATTTATTGGAAAAGCAATACAGCTATAGGCAGTGACATCTGCAGTTGTCGTATGGAGTGTTTTTATAGCATGGCCTTTAGCAGCCATGATTATAAAAAGATTCTTTAGGTAATTGTCAGAATTTTGTAATTAGTGGTACTGAAAAAAAGCTAGCTAAAGCCTCAAACTATTAGCTAGGTTGAGTTGGAATGAAGATAGCAATCAAGGTCAAGAAATGCATCCATTAAATGGGAACTATTAGTTATTTTCTAATTACTGACAAAGCCTTCGCTTATGTGACTGAAAGACTGGTGGCGGTGGGGAGCTGGTATGTGTTATCAGCAGTTAAGTATTTTCACTAGACTGAGTAATTTTGAAAATCATATATTTTCATTATCTTAGACAGATAATAGTGAACACAATGCTATACAGCCTCTTAAGGAGAAAGACAAGGACACTGTCCTGAGGAGTTTATTATTTAAATGTTGTTAACTTCATCGAAAACTAACATACAGTGTCCTCATTGCACTTCATTTTCTGTAGTACCCTGGCAACATGCAGTATCTTTGACAATTTAAGACACTTATAAGACTTCAAAAGACAACTTTGTATAGTATATGCAATTCCATTCTGCAGTGCAAATTAACTTCTCTTAACTGTCTCAGATAAGCATTACTAACTTACATTTCATATGCTATATGAAATAGGGCTATTTTAAAAGTCAAAATAACTTTCCTCCAGCATAATTTGCATGCATTTTTTCTCTCAGAGAATATTCAGCATTATAATTTTTGAAAAGTGTATGATGATTTTACTCAGTGCAACTTAATAGGACAAGATTTTAATATCTCAGTAGTGCCTTATTAGTGCTACATTTACAAGATATATCTGGACAATGTTTAATATTGAAACTTTATAAATCTTTCAAGTCTCCTTATAGCATTACTGGTCATGAATGGGCATCAAAATAAATAGTTACTCCAAGCTGATATCAATCCACTTTTTATCTTAACAATTAACACTCTCTACCTCCAGGTGCAGTTGTTTGTTAATGTGGTGTGTTTCCTACAAAGAATAAAAGACCTACTGTTAGTTCTATCATCAATGAATCTAGTTTTCTGTTGTCCGGCTTCTCTCTTCATTTACCGCTAACAGGTTAAAGCCCCTGTGACACAGAGACCTTTGCCCCCCTTGGGCAAAGGGGTTCCCTTTTTTTTTTCCCAAACAACTCTCACCTTGGGACTGACTAACTTATTATACCAAAAACTTGTGTTTTTAAGTAACAAGTAATGTATCTACATGAAGCTCATAACTTGTCAAGATTCATAATCATTGCAAGAAGTATAATTGCATAATGTTTAATGAACTCATATTTATATTGAAAGTGTACTTTATGTAATTGGAATAACAATTAGTGTCCAGGGGATAATGAGTCTGGATGATGACCATCAGCCCTTCCCCCTATTTAGCCTATGATGCAATGCAAAGATCAATTATTCAGCCTGGAGTAATACTAAGACTTTCTGTGGAAAAGAATTCAAACTAATTGAAGGTTAAAAAAAAGAAAAGAAAAAACGAATGTTGTAAGAAGAAAGGAGTTTGCCTTGCATGTGAATAGAAACAGAAGCCTGTTTTTAGTATAACACAAAGGAGGGAGAAGCACTAGATATCTATTCAGTGAGGAAGAACACTGCTGGTGGTGAGTTTTTATAGACTTTGGGATCCTCTGGGTTCTTGTGATGTCCGTCAGTTCTGCGGTGAATTAAACTTGGGGGGGGGGGACCAACTTTATCAGACAGGAGAAGTAAATGGCAATAAAAGTAGACCTAGGTTCACATTTTATTATTTTGTTATGTGCTATAAATATTTGTTTCCATTACTTTCTGGTAAAATCCTACCCCTTCTTAAATCAACCTACGTACTTTCGTCTGCTCATAAGTGCTCACGACAGCTGTGCATGATTTACAGGCATAGTGGCTTAAGATAAAACTGAGGCGCGTTGTTCCTTTGGATGCAGAGTATTGGGAATTTCTGGGAATAGCCAGTGTCAGGGGCTGGATATTGCAGGGGAATTGTTCAAAGGCACTCAGGGAGTGGGGTGTATTTATTAGCCTACAAGGCAGAGATAGGATTAGCATAGCCCAGAAGGGAGTGCTTATGTGCTGGAAAGGCCAGGCACAGGCAAGACTCCCTTACACTGGAAATGGGGTAATGAAGTGCCTCACAGGCCCTGAGTGCTCCAAGAACCATCATCGTCACTCACCAGGGGAATTGGGAGGCATTTCCATCTTATTAGTGGGGCCTCCACTGCTAAGCCCTGCCCTTCCACTCAGGCCACCAGATTTTTCAGCCCCTGGAAGTGGTGGAAGTAGGTAGAGCTTTCTCTTGCTCATTTCATTTCATAGCTTTATTTTTGTTGTTGATGTTGTGCAATACAGATTTATAATCTGTTCCCTGTCTCCTCTGAATTGCGTATTTGGCAGCATGGTGGTTTCTGTCACCTGGATCAATTATGGCAGCACCCACCCCACAACACCAGAAATAACAGCTGTTACAAACCCTGGGCTAAATCTGTGTGGTGTCCCCTATGTGAGGCAGCATTTACAGGCTCCATTAATTATAGGTGAATTATGCGATGCATTTTCACAGCCAGCAATGCTCTCAGTGCCAGGTAAGAGGCTGAGAGTGGAACTGGTATGTCGGAACTCCTGCCCCTCATTTCCAATAAATAAATTAAATGATTAGGGGTTTTTGAGCATTTCAGGGAGCAAGTCTAAGAACAAAGAAGACTTCATCTGGTCAGTGTCCATATCCAGGAGGTATGTCCCAAGACAGAGCAGAGTGCCATAGGGTGGAACTAAACCCTGAAAGGATCCTAAAGCTGCCCCCCAATGCTGAAATGGGTCTCAACTTCCTGGAGAAAAGCACCAGTCTCCTTCTTAGCTCACTGTTGTAGGGCTCAAGCAGAAAATTTTGTGATGGACAGATAGTATGGCGCTTGCACCCACCCCCATGAGCAACCCAACCATGAACTAACGCTGGGCTTCATGCCAAAAGCACCAGCTGGACCCAGTCTCCTGTGGGATCTAGCTAAGGCCTGAGATAAGGCGTTTTGCTGCTTTGCAAGGCTTGGCTATAATGTACTTATTTTGCCTTGTTTCCCAAAATATGTTATTTGGCTTGCCCAAGGAAGGAGTATAATTATGAGAAGGGTTAAAAAGGAGGGTGAGAGTCTCTCCGGGTCTGAAGCAGACGCCATGAGTTGAAGTCTCCTGGTCTATGGGGCCTCTCACCTTCCCAGAAGATGGCTCTCCTCTGGGGCGTTGTAATGGTGAGTGCATAAATAAAATCTGTTTAGCTGCTTCATCCTGACTCAGGTGTTGTCATCTCACCGGATCCTGTTACCTATCTAATACACTCACTTTCTTTCCACTGTGAGTCGGGGAACTCTCATGACACTCAGGGATAACCCTTGCAAATCTTAGAGACTCTGGATCCCCAAAAGACCCAAGAAAACACATCAGCTTCACAATTATTCTTCTTAATGAACAACTTGACAATAGTTAGTCTGCTAAAGTGCTGAGACTGCTGTTGATCATATTGTCTCATGGTTTCCTTGTATTTCCCTATCTATCGTCCTCTGTTTTGTCTCTTGTTATACATAGTTTGGAAGTTATTGAGGAGAGAGATCATCTTTTTGCTCTGTATTTTTAGAACCTGGACCAATGGGGTCCTGGTCCATACCTGGGACTGCTAGGTTGAAAGTTAAAACAAACAATCAAGGAGTGAAAATCAGGAGCTAACTCTCTTCTCCTTTGCCTCTCCCAGCAGTAGTTCTTGCTGATTTTCTTCTGCACAAAAACTCTGTATCTTCTCCAACCTGGCTGTGTTTCTGTGCATGCAGAGAAGCTTGTTCCTTCAATTCATCCCTGCCTCAGTTTTCAGTGTGATGGGACTTGTGCCTATGTGGCTTTCCGCCCTGGCCACTTGTTGTGCAAGAGAAGGGGGCGCATATTTCAGGCAGCAGCAAAATGGGAAACATGTCTTCTGATCAGCAGCCATAAACCCTGCTCAGTCAAGGAAAGGGGCTAAGCATGCTCCACCAGTTGGCTTCATGTTAAAGCATAAGGCACACATTCCTCTCCCCCACGTCCTCCTTTCTCCACTCCCCATAAAAAAGAACGAATCAAAAAAATCTGAAGGATTTTCCAGGACAGAATGCCAGTGACTTGCATGTTAATATTAATAAACTATTTTTCCTTTCAAGCATCTATAGAGGGACATGGTTTCCTGCAGACATCTCGGTTTGAGGCCCTCGCAAGATCCAAAGGAGGCTTTTTAATTAAAATCAGCTGCTAAACTAAAATCTCATAGAAAAATGTGAAGAAAACTCACATGTTTTTGGAGCATCACGTTGATGCAGAAGTAGTTCCATCAGTGAAAGACAGCTCCAGAAGGTGATTGCGATCCCAAAGACCACTTAGAACTGAAGATATGCTGCACAGCAACTTCAAAGTCTCAGCTACAGCTCTTCAGACCAGAAGGTTTTTTCATATATGTAGGAAAGCTCATATGGTGGCGAACAAGTAGCTTATCATCTATGGCCATGTTCTCTACCTTTTTTTCATTTGCAGCCCCCTACAAAATTTTGAATGGACACATGGACCTCTTTGGAAATTGTCGACATACTCTGTGGTCTGTGTGGAAACCACTGTTCTATGGTACTGATAACATTTCACAGACCCCTTAGACATAGTCTGCAGATCCCCAATTGTTCATGGACCACAGGTTGAAAACCACTGATCGATGGGTCTGATCCTTGCATGGAGTGAGATGTCTGATTCTATTCTGTCCTGGTCAGGCTCTCGGTGTGATTCGTGGTGAGCAACAGCATCTACCTCAGTGAGTACAAGGAATCCATGTTATACCCCTGAACAACCACCAGTTGTCCCAAACAGATACCTAGGGTATCCAGATTTCCAAATGAGAGGCTGTGGAAACACTGGAGAAATAGGTAGCAGAGAGGCCTCAACCTCATTATCAAAACTAGCATAGCAATCCACTGGTTGATATTAACACCAAGCATATACAGGAAGCAACTGTTTCCTTAACCAGGGAAAAACTGAAGCAGAAGCTTGCAAATAAACCTAGAGAAAATTTACTGGAAATCAACAAAGTCTTCAGGATAAGTAAAGACAAAATGAGCATTTATGTATGAGAGCTGATAGTGCTTGTCCAAGACTCTTCCAGTCTTAAGAAACAGCTGGTAGTAGCCACAGTAAAGATTCACATTGCAAGTTACAGACCAGCTCACATGCCGAGACAAGATGCTGATCAGTGCCCTATCCAGGGAAACAGAACCATTCATAGCTGGATAGCTGCTGGTAAGGATTAATACCAGCCAGTTCTTCACAATCAGTACACAGAACCCTTCGAGGGTTAAAGGAACCTGGTTCTGGCCACAATGTTACTGCCATGGTAAATTTTTGCCAAGGTCCTAATCTTCATGGGATCAGTCATTTCCTGGCTGTGGTCATTCAAAGACAATTGTCTCCAGTGACTGGGATTGCTGCTTCCATGTATTGATTTCATTCCCTGGTTTTCTCAAAATGCACTTAAAGACATTCCTTCTGAGGACATGGAACCACGCACCTGATGCAGTCCAAGACTGAGTGTCCTCAGGTCACAGCCAAATGTGCCTTTGTGGACAGGTAAGTCAATTCTTTTTGTGGCTGGCCTTTCTAGCCACCATTACCTCAAACATACAACAGCTATGTCTACACTGAGGGCTATTTTAAATCGACTTCACAAGGTCAATTTTAAGTTTGATTTAAAGTCGACCTTGTGAAGTCGACTGAGGGGTATGTCTACACTGATCTCAGGAGTAGCTCGTGAAGTTGACTAGGCTGCTGATCAGGCTCTGAGTCACTTGTTGCTGGTGGCAGGAGCCAGCTCCAAGCCCCTGCCACCTGAGGCAAGGGGCTAGCAGCCAGATTGGGCTCCCAGCCTCTTGCTACTGGTGGCAGGAGCCGGACAAGACTCCCAGCGACTTGCTGGTGGGAGCTGGGGCTCGATTGGCCCTTGGAGCTGGATCAGGCTCCTGGAGCCAGATCAGAACTCGGGGCGGGGCAGAAGTTGGAGCCAGGGGCTTCCTGCCCTGTAAATTTGATTTAAAAGCTTATGTCGACTTTCAGCTTAAGTCTGCTTACTAACTTCTAAATATAGCCCTAGAGTTGCTTAAATCAACTTAAGCCAGGTTAAGTCAACTTAAACCTTCAGTGTAGACATACCCAACAGCACTAAATCCAAAGTTTGTCTATAAGAGAAACACACTGATTTTGTCAGGTGAAAAAGATTAATCTTTTAGCTCTGGAAACCTTTCTGCTCATGGTTAGTTTCTCTTTCCATAATTCCTGGGAAGTCATTCCCCCATCTTTTTGTTCTAATTCTGAGCATTCTTCTGCATTCCTCTTGCTCTAAAGATGGAATTCGAATGTATGGAATAACTTGTTCATTCCTTTCCATCCAAAATATGAATCTTAGAAACTCAAATCTGCTGCATGCAAGAGTTTAAAATGCTGCACCAGTGGGCATGCTGGGAAGTCATTCACAGAAGCCCTTAGGGACATTGGGAAAATGTGTCTGACCCTTATCTTAGATGAGAGTGGCCCACCTTCTGCAAAAAAAAAAGGTCTGGTAGGAAAGGTGCTTATGGGTTGGCTCCCACATAATTCATTAGTTTTCAAAGCTGTTGCTTTGTATGTGAGTGAATGTCTATTTTTGCCTATTCTTCTACCATAGTAATAATTAAAACACTGCTTATCCTTCCCCCCTACTTGTGTGATGCACTGCTTACTACTTCCCATGACTAATGAATGAGGAGAGAAGCTGTGCAATAGAATGAGAAATTTCTTGCCTGATGATTAACTTTCTCTTTTCTCCTCATCCAAGCTACCCCTGGTAGTCTGGTAAATGATGAGAATACAAATTGAAATTTTTCTCAGAAGAGTGACTTGGATATTTAATTGTTGTAAGATTAATTAATATATTACATCAAGTGGTTGTCTTAATACTACTAATCAGTTGCTGGAGTGTTTTTACAGCTATAGAAGAGCTCTTCTGGTGGTGTTCATGGAAAGATGGAGGTTTAGTCTTGAGGCCTTCAGCAATAACATTGGACCACTTCCAAATTCTGTAGGTAGGAGGCACTAGTTTATTAGTGATGAATTTAGAGAGACGCTGCTAATGAAAAGAAAATGATCAGGTAAGAGATTTCTGATTCTTTTAGCTCAAACCTTTTTTTAAGCTGAATAACCAGGTTTCTAGTCCTGACTGCTTGTGTGTACATGACAGGAGAAGGGTTGGAGAAGAGAAAGACTCAGTAACTATATCTCATGTGCAGCACATAAATTAATTACAAAGATACCTTCTAATTGACAGATATATATTGGGAAGTGGTGTTAATCATAGCAGTCCAACATACTCTAGACAAAACAATAAAACCCTTAATTTGGCAAACTTAAAAACACAACACAGCATACGGCTGTGGTCAGAATGGTTTCTATGGGGTATGTACAACCGTTAGATGTAGTTGCTCTGTAATGATACTATAATTTAAAAAGAGAATGTTATTACTGAACTAGCTGTGTTTTCAAGTGGAAACCATTCAAAGCTTAAGTTTTGTTTTGCTTTGAAGTTTGATCTGTGTCTTTTGAGACACAATCCTCCAAGAACTGCAATGGCAAAATATAGATATAGATATAGATAAATATATCTCTCTCACAAACCTTCTGAACCACAGGCCAGGGTGCCTGTTGGTGTAAATTAGCATAGTTTCAGCTAAGCTAAAGAGCCACTGATTTATGCCAGCTGATGATCTGGACCCAAAGCTCCTGAGTGTCAGACACACACATGTAAACAAAAGAATCCCAACTCTAAATAATTGTGCCACTTTATTAAGTTGCTTGCATGTTTTTTAGATTGCTGAACCCAGGGCTGGGGTATGGTGAGAAATTGACAAAAATGTGGCAATCACTCTCAATGTACTTTATTCTTGATTTGAAACACTTCTGTTCTTCCAGTCTTTAGTATCCTGATCTTTTGAGGGACTGACAATGACTAAATCTACCAGTTATAACCTTCTTCCCATTCTTCTTTCAGACTTTGGAGAGGTTAGTGCCCAGCACCAGATTTAAATTCTATTTTTGAGCAGCAATAGCAAGTAGAGCCAAACTGCAGTAATGATACTTCCATCTGAGACTGTTGAAGCACTTTTAAGAATATCAGTGAGCTAAATCTTGCAATTATCCTGTCAAGTAGGTTGGTATTGTGTCCATTTTACAGACGAATATACAAAGACACAGAAGGATTAAAGCCAACATGTTCTGAAGTGTCCATGAGTTTGGAATATCTCAGTTTTTGGCTGCTTTATCTAAAATTTGGCATCTAGAAATTGAAGTGACAGTAGATTTTTTAAAAATCGTGACCTCGGTCACTCATTAAAGACTTCATAAGAAATGTGTGACAAACCTTAAATCCGAATCTCCTTCTTCCTTGCACTTCTATGCCCAGGTCACTTTTGAGCATAGTGGAATATGCAATGAAGGGTGCATGTGTGTGAAATAACAAAGAATACACACAATCCCCATACAGTGCCACATGTCACTGAAGGTGGACTGAGATCTGGGGGTCTGGGGATGTCAGAACACAGGTCTACTGCACAAATTGTCCCACAGTTACACTGCTTGCATGGTGTTTACATCATTACTGTTTTATGTAGCACACAAAAGCATCCTAAGCACTCTACAGACAATAAGCAGACAAGGTCCCTGCCCTGAAGAGCTTCTAAACAAATGTAACGTTTACAGCTAAACAAAAGCTACGTGCTTCAGCTATACTTCATTTAGAGGAATACTGGAAGAAAAGTAAGTTAAGAATTGTTTTTCAGTTGCAAATAACTGTTGTCCAGGCAGCTGTACTCTCAGCATGCTGTCGAAATAAAATCTTGTCTCAGAAGCCAAAGCAACCCAGGAGGCTAATCAACTTAAAACACACTGACACAAGTTATAGACAATGCGAAAGCTCTAACAGTGGTAACTAGGCTGCCAAGGCATAGGCTATTCTTGCCAGTTTAATGTTGTATTTCCCTCCATTTGCCATTAAAGTCCATCATTTCTTTCTGCTGTGCATAACAGACATGGGATAGACAAATTAAAGGTTGGAAAACTCTGTAATACTACATCTAGCGAGGAACCTCACATAGGGCCAGATGTTCATCTGTCATGGAAAAATCTATGGGAGGAGAAAAAACTCCTTTGGAAATCTTGTGAAATTCTTCTCATGGAAAGTCCTCCACATTCTTCTCTCCCCATTGAGAGCGTGACATCTGTAAAACCAATGTATCCTCATGATCTGTGGGGACTACCAGTTGTAATTATAGGGATATGTATGCTGCAGGGATCTTCAGCCTCCAATGTCATTCCGTCACTGCTTTCTGTGCCACCTTGGTGTGCTCTCCCTTTTCCACAAAGGCTAGTGAGAATGCAAGTTAAAGTAATAATGCCTCTGTTAATTTATACAACATGTCGAAATCTCCTCAACCAGTTTAGCATGAATGTTTAGTAAGAGCAGGAGATTTGATACAGGCTATTTTTGGAACAGAAATGCCTTTTAAAAATCTGTCTCAAAGGAAAGACACAATAGGGAAGTAGCAGAGAGCAGATAATGGCCGTGTTCTGTCTCCTGCCTGTGATGCTTGCTGTACCCTCTATAGATGGAACATTGTGTTCACAGGTCTTCTGCAGGTCTTTACTGTGATGTTCAATCCTTCACAAAATTTGGTGCCTACTTCCCAGATTTGTGCTCAGATGTGAGTGTCCATGTCTGCCAGTGGCTGTGACAACAAAATTTGCAAGTGCTTCAACAGAGGCCTGATGAAAAGTTGGACCTAAATTTCTTGGCAAATTCAGTAGACTTGCTTTTAATTTCAGATAGGCTATGTCCACACATGCATCCTTATTTCGAAATGACCCATTTCGAAGTGAGTTATTTCAAAATAAGTTAATTCGAATTAGCAGTTTGTTAATCCAAATTAAGGGAAAGCCTGCTTTCAAAATAGCTGTTGTTTTGAAATGGTTATTTTGAAACAAGGCCGTTCGGACATGTTGTTTCAAAACAGTTGTTTGAAACAATGGTGTTGTTTCAAAACAACGTGTCCAAACGCTGTTGTTTCGAAACAACCATTTTGAAACAACGGCTATTTTGATTAGATGCGAAGTTTAATGGTTTCAAAATAATGGTGCGTCGTGTGGATGTGCCACTTCTTATTTCAAAACAACCTCTGTTGTTTTGAAGTAAGAAGTCTGTGTGGACATATCCATAATGTCTTGTTCCTTTCTTAATCAAAATGGTCTGAACAACACAGCCTTTTTTACTGGGAAATACATATTTTTTCCTTATTTTGGATCAAACTCCATAATCTTTTTTCTCATGCAAAAATCCCATTGAAGTCTTTCCTCCCCATCTCCTGTCTTTGAATTTCACACTTACATGATACAGTAGTGACAAATTGATGCAGGAATAACAATGAAATATTCAGTATACACAAAGCTCTATGATGCATAACACTTTAAGGACCTACATACAGCATTTTAAGGAACATAGATGCACAGAACTGATTGCTTTATAAACATGGACAGAAAACTGTTCTGAACTTGTATGATTATTTTTCCCACTTAAAAACACCAATCAAATGTAGCAAACATCTCGGTACTAGGTGTATTTTTCTTACAAACAACTTGTAGTTATTTTTAATTTTAAATATTGCATTATTTATCAAAAGTTATAGAGTTTAACAAAGCAACATTTGAAAATGGCACTTCTGTCATTTAAATGTAAATACTCAGTGGCTCCCATTAAAACAGTTAAAGAAAATGGCCAGATTTCAGCATCTAATAGCTCCCACAGAAAATGTGGCCTCACTTGTGGTGATGAGTGCTTCTGAAAATCTGTCGGAAGATGTTTTGGTTGGCCAGCCCTCTTCTGTGCCCCCCCTCCCCCCGAGATCGAATACGTGCCACTGACTGGAAAGCAAAGCAAACAGTATTTCAGTCAAGCCTTGTGTGGAAAGCCCCAATTGGCTCACTTTCCTCTAGAGTCTAGAGCAGGGGTGGCCAAATTTATGGAATCAAGAGCCACACAAGTTGATTATTAACCTTCGTGAGCTACACTGAGGGATTTGGCCATACACTTTTACCTACTCCAAAATTACTAAGTTTAAAATTCATTGCACACTTTAATTTTATTGTAGAAAGAGGGCAAATATTGATCCTACTAATGTCAGATTCAAATAATTACTTAGTTACCATGAAAACTAGTCCTGTACAGTGAACAATCTATTTTCTTCATATTTTCATTTCTTATTATTCAGTGGTTATGGTTAGAAGGACTTGGAAAACATGATTTTATTTTAAGGAGTAAACTACATTAGGGCCTATGAGAAAATCTAAACATGCCATGCTTCTCCCCACCATCCCCAACCCCCTCCCTAACCTCCACACCCTGACACTGGCTCCCCCTGGCCAACCACCTCTCTCCAGGGCCCCTTAACTGGCCGCTCCATGGCAAGGCAAAGGTTGGGACTCACTCCCTTTTCTTTAAGCCCTGCCCGGGCTGAGCATCCAAAGTGGCCACTCCAGTGGCTAGGCACAGGCTGGGGCTACCTCCCTGAGCATGCTCAGGGTGGGAGATTTAAAAATGCTAGGCTTGGGCTGCTTTCCTCTCTCTGACCCACGTATAAGCCGAGTTCTTCCATAAGCCACACTTTTTCATTAAAGAGCCGCACGTGGCTCCCAAAGCAAAGTTTGGCCATGCCTGGTCTAGAGGATGTCAAACTCATTTGCTATGGCCGGCCAGATTTGACTTAAATGTACTTCAAGTGGGCTGTATATATCATAATTTGAAATACTAGTGCTGTCTCATGGCATCGTGGAGCACTGGGTACGTGAAACCTCCCACATGCACTCTCTCTCTATTTTATGGTCCAGCTGGAAGGGAATATGGCCCACGGGCCTCATGTTTGACACCTCTGCTCTAGACTTTCTTTGCATCCTGTTCTCAAAACAGTGGAACCTCTGCCTCAGGCCCAGCTTCTTGTTTCTAATTTCTTTTCTTCCTTCCCTTCTTAGCTCAGAAATCGAGAAAAGAAAGAAAAAGAACAAAGGGAAAGAGTGTGAGCATTGGAGGTGGTTGCTGCCAGTGAGATGAAACCCAGGTTTGTCTCCATAGTGGGGGGAAATGCTCACTATAGAGTGTGATTTCTAAAGCGCACTAAATTGTTTTGCATTAATTGGTCCTGCTGTTGAGGCTAAAATTTCCTTAGTGCCTGAAGATGGGTTCCAGAGGGGTAATCAGATTAGTTTATTTCAGCAAAACAAACAAGGAATCCTGTGGCACTTTTAAAGACTAACAAATTTATTTAATGCATAAGCTTTTGTGGGTATAAACCCACTTCATCAGATCTGTGAGATAGAAACTGCAAAAACTATCTTGCAGCTCAGTCTTCTGTGCATGTAAAATACTGTAGTTTCCTTTTCACTCATCTGATGAAGTGGGATTATATCCACAAAAGCTTATGCATTAAATAAATGTGTTAGACTTTAAAAGTGCCACAGGACTCCTTGTTTCTAGTGCATGAAGTGCACTAAGGAACTTTGAGTGAACTCCAGCAGAGTCCACAAGGACTAATTTATATGCATCATATTTAGTGTGCTTTAGAATTCATACCCCGCACTGTGTAGACAAGCCTTTGGAGTCTGTGGCTGCAAGAGGTGGAAGCGCTCCCACTTCCCAGGGCTCTGAGGTTGGAGTACTCAGTGGTCATTTTCCTGGGGTCAGAGTAAGACCTTTGTGCTTTGCTGGAGATTCTCTGTCAGCAGTTGCTTCAATCTTTGTTCCTCCAGCACACTATCCATTTCCACTTCCTGCTTTGTTCTCCACCATGCATCCTGTCAGGCAGCACCCAGAGGCTCCATTAGCACCATCCAAACACTTTTCAAAGGCGTTGATTTAAGTAACTAGTTGTCATTACTTGACATATTTTGTGTGTGTGTGTGTTCACAGCAAAGGAGAGCCAAAAATTGCCAGCATATATAAGAACGGTACATTTTTAATAACCAAAAATTGAGCAAAATATTCAATAGGTAACCAATCAGTAAAAGAAAACCCCAATCATTCAGGAAACTCCCTAAATAAAGTTAATAAGGATCACTGATAATTTGTTTTAAATTATTAGGAGAGTAGAATAAACCTTTCTGTGTGGGTTTTAACATCTACTTAATATTAATATGGAACAGTGGTTAACAAACAAAAATTGCTTATATTACAGCAACAAGAGAGAATAGTATTAAAAATATTAAAATGCCACTGTATAAATTGAGTACTATGTTTGTCTGGACACTGTCTCAAAACATATATGGCATAAATGCTAAAGATGATGAGAAGGATGATGATAATAGGGCATGGAAAGACCTCCACTTTAGGAAGATACTTAGAAAATTAGGATTATTTCAGAGAGAGAGAAGGCAAAGAATAGCTGGAACCTGCTGGGTTCTGTTTTGACTTCATAGCATTGAATATTGGCACCTCTCCCCATACTTTCATAGGGCTAAATTTGTTAAGGTATTTAGCTGCATAAAAATGCCTAACTCCCATGGGAACTAGGCATTTTAGAAAACCCCACTAGGCACCTGTTGATATTTTTAGATGGCTAGAAACCTTTAAAAATCTGGCCTTGAGTGTCTGATAGCATTTAAATATCTTTCCCATTAAAATGGAGTTGTTGACAATACATGTCACATTGAATAACTGGTAGCTTCTTTTTTAGCTATGCTACAAGATTTTTGTATGAAATCTAGCCCTAAAGCTGTGTAAATAGGATAAAGATAAAGTGCTTGACTTCCCTCTACCCTGGATGAAAATCAGTTGAAGTAATCATAGTTAATGCACATAATTCCATTAAAAAAGGTAAGTTTTCCCATCTATCAACAGTTAGTTCATCATGTTCTGAATTACAGCTCTGTTCAGTCTAAAGGTATGCTAGGTGATTAACCTATGGATGTACGTATTGTTTGGACATGAAGGCTATGTCTACGCTGGCAATTTAGGTTGAATTAAGGAGCTTTAATTAGAACTAAATTAGTCTCTCTCTACACTAGACTTTCATTAAATTGGGTTAAGAAATTCTTTAATTCGACTTAATGAAAGCTTAATTTGAATTAATAAGAAGTTCCTGTTCAAACTAAGCCTTAATCTGACTCCTTAGTTCAAACTAAGGATGATGTAGACCTAGATTAACCCTTAATTCAACTTTATTAAGGTTGAATTAACAAAGTGGACTAAGTCTACTTAACTTTAAGTCAACTTAGTCCACTTTGTTAATTCGACTTAATAAGGTCAAGTTTAGTTTGAATTAAAGTTGAACTTATTAATTCAAATTAACAAATTCAGCCTAACTTTTTCTAGTGTAGATGTAGCCAAAATGTTTATTGAAGTCCTCAACATGCTGTGCACGTGGTAGTGAATGATGTTGAAAGCTGTCTGTGAAGATCAAGTATATAATGCCCATTATAAAATCATTCCTCTGTTGTATGGCTAAGAGACCTGAAATTCAGCAGACATAGAAGGAAAAACAAACATTTAGATGCTTTTGATCAAAGATGCTTGTGGTAAATTATTATATAGAAAAATATCAAGTAAATGATGAGCCATATGAAATACCAAGTTTGAGAGAGAGGAAGGTTGACATCACTAGAAGCTGGCAAATTTTTTGGGCACTTTTGCTTTACAATGTATGATCCCCCCCCCAATGAAATTGTATACTTGTGCACAACATTTTAGCACTGTGTGAACATGCAGGGTTTTTAGCAGTCTGTGAAAACTGATGTGATGTAACCCAAATTAATTTAAATTTAAGAAAATTAGCTATAGAAGGATGTTCTTCAATTCTGCGTGAATGTGCTTGAAGGTGTGATTAAATTATTATGGTTTCTAATGTTAGCAGTTGCTGAAAGCAAGCATCATTCAAGGCTGGAGGAATATCAAATGCACATCAGATCACATTCTCATTTGTCTCCTAGCCTTGTGCTCTCACTAAATTTACATATGTAGTCCCCCCATATTTCCATATGCAAATTGGATAGTTGAGTATGTACTATAAAAGGGAAACCTGATTTTTTTATTTATTTTTTTAAAATGGTACTAATTCACCTTTTCCTTTCAGGGTAGGTAGGTAAAAAAATAAATAGTCTAATGCTCCCCAGGTAGATCTCAAGCCCCTTAACCATATAGAAATCAAATTATTTTCTTTCTTTTTTTTTTTTTTTTTGGTGTGTGTGTCTTAATTGGCTTTATTTTGCTTTTTTTCTGTACAGGGTTGGTGTGGATGGAAGGGCGCAGACTTTTGGAACAAGGATGCTTATTACAACCTCTGCCTACCTCAGCGACCAAAAACTATTTAAATTCCCTGTGGGGAAAAAAAATTTTAGACCAGAATTCATACTTGCTGTCTCATTTAAACTGAATATTTTCACTGCAATTTAAGCGTAAACTGCCCTTTTAAATAAAAACCTTCCAAAAGGAAGAATATATCACATTCAACTGCATTGTTGCATGGACAAGTGTTAGTTTGCCTGTATTTCAGTTTCCCAAATTAAGGCAATCCCATATTTGTTTCTTTGCATTCTAAAGGATCCTGAAGTGCTTTACAGATTTAAGGCCCCATCCTTTAACACTTACTCATGTCAACAGCTCTCATATATAAAGACTGGTTCAGGACTTTAAACCAGTGGTTTTCAAACACAGGGTGAGGACCCGGTACTGGGTCGTGATGTCCCCCACTGCTGCCACCCAAAGACCAGAGTGTACGGCTCAAAGATGTTATTGTTGGGTCACAGGAAAAAGTGATAGTTTTCAACAGGGTCCATCTGATCTCCGCTTTCTGTTGGTGGGTCATATGATTCCACATGCTCGTTTCTGTCCAGCCGAAATTATTTTCCTACCAGGTAGTCTGTTGTTTCCTAACGTTGTGTAGGAGTGACTGAATTCCTTTCTGCAATTAATTTATTGGAAAAGGTGGATGAGAAGATTGAAAAGTGGCTTAGTGTCTACACAGTATTCCCAAGGTGTATTGCCTTTGACAATGTGATAAAAGTGAGGAATAAAATACAATACAATAAAATGATGAATTTATTTATCTTGCAGAAATTAGCTGGCTCCCAGTGTATACAAAGCATTTAGTCATTCATCAGTTTATCTGTCTTGGTGGACACCCCAGGCTGTTCATTGTGAGTGGATTCCTTGTTTATGTGCAAGGTTTATGTAGAGGATGACACCTCTGGATTATCTTATGATATGCTCAACATGAGAGCTATGAATCTATCTGAGGCTTCATACAGTGCCAGGCCACCCTGAATCTTCTATTTGGTGACTGGTGAATGGAGATCATGCTCTTTTAATGGAATGGCCATTCCTCCTTCCATCTGAAATCAGCACTGATCCAGTGAAGCACCTATTTCATTGGCTTTCACATGGGGATAATGAGAATCTGATTGACTGTCTGCTTCTAGTGATGAATGAAGTCCAGGGGGCCATGCTGAATTCTTTTAGATCTATCAGTAGCTTTTGGTAATACTGATCATGAAGTTTTATTGAGTTGCTGGGAAGAACAGTATTATTCTTAAATGATTCCTTTGGAATGATTTTCTATCAGATTATGGGCTTTTCTCATATAGGGATCACATTTTTCTGTCCCCCTGTTTAATGAGTCCTCGAGGAGATGGCAAGACAATTTTGGTAGTGATGCCATCCGTATGTAGATGACAAACAGCTGTCTCTCATTTTCATCAGCTTCAGATTGTTCAATGACTTTTTTCTTTCTCAGTTTGTGGCAGAAATTGGAACTGGAATAACAGAAAGCTGTTTGAAACTCATTCCAGATAAAAGACATAATGGGCGTGGATGGGGACACGAACTTTAATGTATTGCAGGGATTTCTTCCCTCCTCACTACCCTACTGATGAGAATTGCTCAGTCTTTGTTCAAGACAATTGTAATGAAGATATGTTTATTGGGCGTCGTATGCTCTTGCATTGCATCAGTGGCCCTAAAACATTCCATCTCAAGGCCTAGCTAGGCACTGGCATTTTTTATGTTTTCATTTGCACTCAGGCTCTGGTGCATCAGTGTGAGCCAATGGATTATTGCATTGTATGTGGGGGGGCCTTTGAGGACTGTGCAGAAGGTATCATTGCTACATAGAGCATTTGTGCACCTATTGTGTGCCATGAAATATTGTACCAATTATTTGTCAGTTGCTCTAAGTGACTTTTTGTTTCCAGATGCAATCCAAAGGGCTGATTCTGAAGTATCAAGGGTGGGATTTTCAAAAGTGCCTTGGGGAATATGGAGAACCAGTTCTGTTAAGGATCAGTGTTTGGGTCCAATTACCTGTGAGGGCATGCTGCTCCCATATTCCAATATGACAGTTGAGGTAACTGATTTATTAGTTTTAAATGGCTTGGCCTGATGATAGGGGATTCTCAGAGCAGAAGCCTCAGCACTGGAATTCAATTCCTCATTCCTCTGACAGCTAAGTTTGCTGGTATTACAAGTGGGATTCTTATTTAATGCTTATGTTATGGTCAGGCCCAGTGGGTTATTGCTGCAATAGATGGATGTTATCCTGTAATATACTGAACAAACCTTGTGGAATTAAGGTCAGCTTTAGTGAGTTAAGTTAAACCTTCCTGAATTAAGGTTATGCTTTTGTATTAAAAATGTGGTTGGGTATGTGTTACTGTGGAACGGAATGTATTTTCTCTTGGAGGGAAGAGCAGTTCTAATGACCTTCCTCAGTTATCAGATGTGGAAACCCCTTCTGTGGAGATAGGCACATGCTTGTTCAAACTGGATTCTTCACAGACAAAGAGAAGACTTTTGGAGAAACAGCCTGAGATTAGGCCAATTCACGGCCTTCTTCCTGAACAAGCAAATAGGCAGGGCCACTGATCCATGGAGGTCCCTAATCCTCCAGGAAAGATTGGAAGGATTTGACGGTTCAATTCCCAGGGGGTTGGACTCAATGATCTCATGAGGTCCCTTCCAGCCCTATGACTTGACTTGACTTGACTTGACTTGACCTCATGAGACCGTGTAAGACAGTGTGCTTGTTCTAATGCGTGGCTCTTGTAACCACAAGAAAGCCCCTAGCATGGGGTGTGGAATGACTGCTCCTGCCAGAGCCCTTTTAAGGGTTGGTATGAAGCCGATAAGTTTAATAGCATGTATGTAGATCCTTTCATTATTTTAATATATTTTTTCTGTAGTGCTTTTTACCTTAAGACTAAAGTAGGCTTAGCTAGGAAACCGTCTGTGTTAACTTATATCTTGTATTAATTTCTGAAAAGAAAGCAAGCAGATCTGTTTAGGCAGACTATCTTTTTTGAGAAATACACAATGAAGGCAGGGAACTGTTCAGCCTGGAAATACCTAGTTAGTAGTGAGAGAGATAACATCTGGAGAGCTGGAAGCCTGAGAGTGAGTATTCTTGCTGAACCGAGGGTGACCAGTCAGCATGTGTGAAAAACTGGGGAACTTTTTTGGAGGGGTGGGGGCATAAATGCACATATAAGACAAAATCCCTAATAGTGGTACGAAGGTGCTGATATTATTGGGACATCTGGCCACCCTAGCTGAAACACTGGGGGGGGGGTACAGGCTCAGTTGTTCTGAGCTGGGACAGCTATCTTTACTCAGGATGGGGTTGATTGCTGGCAGGCTGGGTTTTAGTTTGTTTTGGGGGAAGAGTTTATCCTTTTTTCCCACTCAATCATGTATTTTATTTGAAAGTTATATATTCTATATTGAGCCTCGTGATGCTTAATTTAAAAAAAAACCCAAAAAAGTATATTAGTGAAACACATTATAATTTTCATTTACAAACTCTTGTGAGACACAGAAACTGTGGTTTCAGCCTACCCTTCCTTATACTCAATCAAACACAAGGTGCAGACCACATGAAATTCTACCCTCAGACAAAACTAAGTCATTATCAAAGAGGACCCATAGCAGATACAGAAGCTAAAATGTGAGTTCCTGATTCTGTTAGTTGTTGTACCCATGTACCCCATGTACTTCAACAGCAAATTCGCTGAATTCAAAGCAGTAAGTGAAAGTGTCCTCCTTCATGTTTTTCATATAACAGGACTTAAAAACACCACCGCCAAACCTTAAGGGGGTGAAAGATTCTTCCTCAGGATTTGAAGCAGACTGAGCACTGATGGCGATGTACTATAACATATTGTTTACCATGTAATGCAACAGAAAACAAGAATATGCCATAAGCAGAACCCCAGGTAACATCAATTTATGAGGAGCAGCTAGAACGCTTGCAGGAGGTTTGGGTACAGGTGTCTATCCTCTTATTGTGTCTCCTCTTGTTTTATCATTACTGTGCAATATTACTTTAAAACTCTAAAAAAACATGGACGTTTCTTCTGCGGAATACAGCAGAGGATTAGGAGAGGAGCCCCTTATGGAAACCTAATAACATACTGTTCACCAGTATGAAGTGTACAGAAGAAAATTAAAACAGTGAGGAAGGACAACAGAAACTAAAGTTGCAATAACTTTTATGAGGGGAGAACCATACGGTAGCAGCCAGAGGGCAGACTGTGTTTTCTGATCTTCTAAAATTGCATATCTCTTTGTAGATACAGAAGTAAATTAAAGATACTTCTGTAGTGACAAAGAGGTGACCAAATGCTGACTGCCGTGATTGTCACTTAGGTTGGCACCCAATGCCAACAGTGTTTAAAACGCTCAGTAAGTGCACACTAAGAAATCTTCATTTGTTTCCAAAAGCAAATGAGAAGGTGATCAGACACCAACATCAACTGGCAGCTGTCACTTTCAGTGTTCTGAGCTATGGGGATTTCACAAAAACACAAGTTTCTGTGAACTTTTTTTAATATTTTGCTTTCAACATCTAAGTGAATCACTAAAATGAACTGTGCAGAACAACAAACTAGAAGATGCTTAGGGCAACATGCAGTATTTTAATATTTTAGCTTCCATCTCCCTAGTGACTGTAATGATGTGGAAAAGGAATCCTTCCCTTCTAAACTCTGAATGTTTTATATACTTAGTAATACCAGAAATGCCTCTGCTTTCACAACACAATTGCTACCACTGCTGATGCTGTTTGGATTTCTCCTGCCCTAGCGCCCAGTCTGTGATACTGCTCGGAGGATTGAAAGAGATGATTATTTATGTCAGGTACCAAGCTAATACAGGTAAGATACACAGGCTTCAGAAGAATGAGATAATATACTTGTCATTACCAATTGCTGTGTAGTGCAAGTCTGTAGGGAGAGGAGGTGCAGATATATGTGCAATTGTCCCATTTCTTTGTTATGGGACTGCAGGCCTGATCCAGTGAGGTTCTGAATATCTCTTTGGTGCTGAGTGTGATCAACTTCCCTGAAGTCCCAAGGTCCTCCCAGCACTTATAGAATCATAGAATCATAGGGTTGGAAGGGACCCCACGAGGTCATC
>ML682006.1:1095436-1142200 GCA_007922195.1 Podocnemis expansa
TCAGCCTCCCAAGGGATCCTGCCCATCAGTTCCCTGAGGGAGACAAAATCTGCTTTTCTGAAGTCCAGGGTCTGCGTTTTGCTTCTTTCCTTCTTTCCTTTAATCATCAACTTGAACTCAATCATTTCATGGTCACTGCTACCCAGTCTGCCATTCACTTCTACTTCCCTGATACATTCTTCTCTGTTTGTGAGTAGCAGATCGAGAGGTGCACTTCCCAGGATCTGTCTCCTTACTAATAGTACAAACAGTCTTTCATAACTGCTCCCCTTTTCACTGTTTACTCCTTGTTCCCCATGGCATGTGGAGAAGTTATTGTCCTTTTGTACATGTGCAGGACACATGGTATCATTTCTTTCTCACCATTGCTCTCATTTGCAAATGTAAGAAAAAAAAACACATGGCAGCTTTCATACATAGACAACTGCTATGAATAATAACTAGGAAGGAACACTGGTTTGTGGATCACATCTATCCTGTGACACCTCCATAACATTATTTGTATAGATTCACATGAAGGCATCTTGCTAATAGACAAGAAGATACGACTCCATTCTCCAGCTCTGTCTAAGGGACCAATCCTGAGAGGTAATAGACATTCCTGGAGGAGCTGAAGGTGCAGGGTCAGGCTGTGAGATTATTGATGAACTTCTAATGATCTGTATGGTGCTTTGCAGATATAAAAATAAGACAAGACCTCTAGTGTGAGCAGCTTGCTCACAGGTAACACAGGTAAAAGCCTCTCAAGCTAAGTGAATGGATAGAGGGGTGATCAAACAAACAGAGAGGAATGAAAGTTCCTGGGAGAATTTGTGTGTGTGTATTTAGGACCAAATGAAGGTCCACAATATATGGTTTATTTAGTGGGCTGTGTGCTGAATTTACCTGTGGGCAAGAAATGGGGGGCATCGGGTAGAAATCCTCCTGCTTAGGCTATGGAGCTACTTCAGGGTTAACACTTCAACCCAAAAAAACCAGAACAGTCCTCAGAGTCCAAATGTATCTCTATCAAGGGGAAGATCAGGAAGATCTGGGAAGCAATGGGTTCTCTGTCCCCATGTTTCCTTTGGCATCCCCCTACAATGCCGTGCCTCATCACCCCATCCCCCCCAAGGTTTGCTATGAGGAACAGGTCCAAAGCTGTGGAGGGTAGAGTTGGATTTACTCCTTTTTTCACTCTTCTGGGCTGGTCTACACCGTGGGGGAATTTCAGTGGCAATCAAAGGGAGATATGCAAAAATACTTATGTATCTCTCTTTGGCTGCCTAACACCTACTCATTGTGGGATCCCCACAGTGCTGAAGAAACAGGAAATGCCTTCCTGTTGAATCAGTGCTACATTACTTCTTGGGCAGGTCTTAGCAAATTGACCTCTAGCTAATAGCTTCTGGGTGGAGGTTCCTGGAAGTGAGGGCAGAAAAATATTTAAAGGTTCTATGGAAAAGAGTTTCTACAAGAGGTATGTTGAGGGGTTTGTTAATTTAGCTTTTCTTGATCAAATGACAAATAGTGTTGAGATCTACCTTCCATTTTTCAACATGAGAGAGGCTGGAATCAATCTGGAGAAGCAGAGAAAGGAACTTTATGGAGCAAGAAAATCCTAGATGGCGATTGGTCATCATCCTGCCTGTCAGAACAAGTGAGGAGTTACCCACCATATGCTGTCTTGAGTCCAGAAACACTAAAATACTCTTGCAAAGCTCTTCCTCCTCACCAAAAAGATATATCTTTATAAGAAGAGTAAAGTCCAAGAGATAAGTGCCTTCTTTTCATTCAGGGTTTTCCACTGAAGTCTTTGAAGGAGGATTCTCTTTAAGGATGTCAAGTCTTTGATGTAGTGCTATTCAACTTCCCACTAATTTAAAAGTAGGTTAAGATGTGGTGTCTCGTGGAGCTATCACAAAAGAAAAGGGATGTGATTCACGGGGTGTTGACTGTGCAGGTTTCTAAGGTACTGGAGAAAAAGCTGGAAAAAAAATCTAGTCGTATGCTATGTCTCCATTACAAAGTCAACTTAAGTTACATTGAACCATAGCTATCACTGTAACAAAATCATTGTTTCATGTCCACGACAGTGACCACAGTGTCAGTGGGGAGCATCCACAGTAGCAGCTCTTGCATAACAAAGAATGCAGTGCATTGTGGGTAGCTATTCCACTCTGCAACTGGCTGCAGGGTGGTTTTGGGAAGAGTTTGAAATTCTTCATGAAATTCTTCAGCAGCTTCAGCTTTGCATGATGCAGGTTTCTCAATCCCATCCTTCCATGAGCATCCTACTAGCTTTTCAGCTGCTTTTCAGCTTTCCTGGGAACCTGTAAGCTATTCACCTGTGTCAGAAAGTGTGGATCTTGCACTGCTCTTCAGTATTGTGCTATGCATCAATACCCTTGGCTATGAGAGGATTTCAGTAGGGGAGGCTATTCACTTTCGCTGGGATCTGAGTGGATTCCACTCTGACCCCAGCAACCTCCTTGTAGAAATGGCATGCCTGTAGCTCCATACCAGAGCTGACTATCTGCCTGCCTTGCCTTCTGCTATGCTTGGGGAAGTTCTTAGCTATTTAAATGGCACTGCTGCGTGTGTCCCCATTGTAGCCCTTCTCCTCCATGCCTTCACCAAGTTCCTGCAGCTGGACTGAAGCTGTGCCTGAGTAGCATCCTCTCTCTGTGGACCCAAGAGATCCACCATCTCCCATGTACTCCAGGTTTGCTGCATGGAGTTAGCCTGGCCAGCTGCTTGGTTGCTATATGAGCTCTCCACGCCAAGCAGACAGGAAGAGCAACTTCAAAGCTTCCCATGGCTTTAACAAGAGAGAGCGTTCACTGGTGTACCTGGCTACAGGGCAGTGGAGCTGAAAATGATGACCAGAGTGGTCACATGGGCATTGTGGCATCCCTCCTGGAGGCTGCTTAGGGTGACATAAGCAACACGGTGTTTACACCGACACTGCATCATTCAGTGTCAAATTAACCTCTTCCCCTCTCATTGAAGTGATTTTATTATGTTGTCATAGTTAGTTGAAGCAGCGGGAGCTGCACTGCAGTCAACATAAGCTGCCTTAGGTCAATGAAACTGTGTGGTGTAGACATTGTCTTAACATTCCTCAAAAAGCTTATTTAAAAATAAAAGAAATGACAGCATGGCTTCAGATACCTACATCTTTAAACACATTTTCCACGTTGAGTTCAGGAATGCAACTGTAAAGATGAATTTAAAAGAATATTGTATACATAGTGACCTTTGGTAGATGAAAGTTCAATAGATTGGGGTCAGATGTGATATAACTTTGTAAGATATTTAATTTTCATCTGTTTGGAGGAATGGGATTAGAGTAAAAATAAGGGCAATTCCCTCCAACCCCCCCAAAGAGCAAAAAACAAGAATGCATTTTCACAAATGCTCACACAGTGCACCGTTGCTGCAAAAATACAGAGTATAATGAGGAGTTTCCAGAAGATGTGCCTTTTGTGAATTCAACAGCAGCAGAGGGAAAAAAATGCTGATCCTTTTAAAACTGTAATGTTTAGTGCCTGTGAAATAGTGTTAATAAACTAGATTCAGCAATTATAATAACTAACTTTGCTTGGAAATATGCTATTAGCAGGATTTTCAAACATGGCAACAGTTAAAAAATGTTATAAATTAGGCCCCAAGAGATTTGTGGAGTATTTAAAAGTTCCCTTATTAGAGACATTTAAAACAACTCATGTTGCATATGTACAGTGGCATGATTTGGCAATACTTAAGAATTATTTCTAATGCAGTCTCTTTCCCCCGTGTTTCCCATCTTTAACTTTTTTTTTCTGTAGGTGTCACTATAACATAGAAGATTGAAAATATAGCATACCCAGCCCTCATACAAATGGGAAACAAGTGATCTGATTTACTGTGTCACGGTTGTGATAAATCAACAGTAAGTTTTCCTAGCAACTAACGGAATAAATTATTTAATTTATTTATTTAAACTTCTAAAAAGTGGACCCATATGTAAGAGATTTTTCTGTTATGATTATGTAGCAATTAAAAAGGCTTCTCCAGTCATATGCTCTGTGTTCACATTAATACTAACAGTTCAAAATGAATCTTGTTAATATAATTGAAGCTGATTCAATTAATGAAGATTTGCCACTTACTTGAAAGTGTTGCCATTTTATATTGCAACAATTTACATATTTCTACTTAGCTGATTGCTGAGAGAGAAATAAATTATTAGTGTGTATTAATTTGATGGGATAGGCTTTCAGCACCATGCATGGTGGCTTATGCATGCAGCTTTCACTATATGTGCCACTTTTAATATTCCCCATGCTACCCAGTATGCCCACTAGAGGCATTCAGGCTGAAAATCATAGCAGTGCAGAGGATCTATAACAGTCTTACAGAGCCCTAATGCACTGTGTGGAACAGTAGTGGAAAGGCTAGATACAAGTGTCAGGGTGGCTGACTTGATTAGTTGTTCTGGTCATTCCTCTGAAGCACCTGGCTTTGACCACTGTCAGAAGACAGGATACTGGGCTAGATGGACCTTTCATCTGTCCCAGTTATTCAGCTTGTCTATTTCCATACTTTCTCTAAAATGGTCCAAATGGAAATCTTTAGCTTTTACTAATCATTCAGCCTCCTGGAAATCTGGATATACAGGTTAGGTGCTTAACTCTCATGACTTTTAATGAGATTTAGGGGTGGAATCTACCTAGGTGCTTCAGTAAATCTCACGAGGTACCTATCTCAATCTTTAGACACCTAAATACATTGTAAATCTAGCTCAGGTGCCTAAATGTGGATATAGATACACAGTATTATAGACTCAAATTTGAAATTTGATCCTCCCCTGATGTACTTAACTTCCTAAGCAATTGACATGTTAAAGAACATTGTATGTTGTTTTACACAAGCTATATCTCATTGTCACTCTAGTCACATTACTGTCTAATGTGCACACCTTCTAGTAAAATCCTCCCTTTGCCTCCTTGGAGAATACAGCACTTGAAGTTAATTAAATAGAGAAGCTATGCAAAGATCAAAAGAAAATAGAACACCCTTGATTATCTGACTCTCTTTGGGAGTTCATTTCAAGTAAGCACTTGGGTACTTATTAGCAAGCTGGGAAAAGAGATGTAAAAAATCAAGAGGCTCCACAAAACCTAGGAAAGATAGACAGCTATATCTGTTTTCTAATAAAGTTTTAATTGAAAAATCAACAGGAAATGTAATCCTAGAGGAAAATGGCTTCTCTAGGCCATTGTTCTGGGCATGGTATTTATGGGCTGGACATATGCAGCATGCCTAATACAGTACTAGGACATTAAATTGGTACTCTGGTTTGTAAGAAATTTAGAGAGTAACCCTAACAGCCGAAGCATCTTTGTCATGGCTTGCACTGCTGACATTCAAAGTGGGATAGCTTCAGGATACGAAGCGTCACAGTCTGTCATTACTCTGGTGAATTTATGTCTTTGAAGACTTCTCTCTAATAGATCTTTTCCAGTCCTTTTGAAAGGTCCCATGACTTAGGGCAGTGGAACTAAAAGAACACTTTAAGAGTCACCATGTGGCACACTGAATAAGGAGCTCAGAAATCTTCTTACAGAACTAGGCCCGTAGAAACAAGTGAGCAATCTTTTGGAGGTTTCATCTCTTTCTATGTTGTCCTTCAGAAAATATGATATATTAGAGGAAGATTGTATAATTTTCCTCCAAGTCACTTTAGGGATTAACACCTGGTAACTGAGATCTTTATTCTTATCTCATCTTCATTTCAAAATGAGGAAACAGCATGTCCAGTATTTCATGATTTGCACTTTCAGATATTGGTACATATGGCTATGTCTACACTAACCAATTAGTCCAGACAAAGCAAGTTTAGTTCAGACTAATTTGGTCCAGGTCTAGACTAGCCTTTGATTAGTCCAAACTGAAAAATTCCTTAGTTCGGACTAGCCAAAGCTTAGTCTGAACTAATAAATTCGACTGGTATTCCACACTAAGCACAATGTAGACCAGCACTAATGGCTAGTTCAAATTAAAAAGTTTGAACTAAGCCATTAGTTCAAACTAGCTGCATGTCAGAGTTTGAACTAAAAAGTAACTAAAAAGTTAGTTCGAACTAGGATGCACAGCTAGTTTGAATTAAAAAGCCACAGTTAGTCTGAACTAGCCCAAGGCTAGTTCAGACTAACCTCGTACTTTTTTAGTTCAGACTAGCAAGTCTGAACTGAAAAAAGCAGATGTAGACATAGCCTCTGAATCTCATCTTTCTGCTACTGTCCTCTAGATGATCCCACTCCCACAGGATGTCAGGTTTCTGGTCTCATGGAACCTCGTTGGGAATGCTGATTCCACACAGCCTCCATTTGTTTGAGTTCTAGCATGCTGTCATTTTTACTTGCCCCTAGGGCCTATCCTGGAGTCATTTTTCCCTTTTATCCCTGGGTTTGGCTCTTGTGGAAAGTCCTTTCAAAGTGTTTGGAGTCTATTATGAGGACAATTGCTCTTGATTCCTCACAGTAGCTCTTAACCCATCTTGGCCTCTTTGTGGAAAGCTTGTATCTAAAGAAGGGCTCCTAAATACATTCTCCGTCTTTCATTAATAACAGGCCAATCATGATCTTCATGCTGAGAGAGAAGTGCAAATGTCAAAACTGGAGGCAAAGGACTAAGATTCCTTTCCCATGAAACATTACCTAAAGGCACTTTCTCATAATTTCAGGGAACTTAGATATGTTTCTAAATTAATTCCACTCAGCATCAACTTTTATGGGAGCTGTGCAATCTCTCTCATGTAAAATACAGCTTCTAAATTATGTATTTGAAAGATGGAAATATTTTTAAAAGGCTAATAATTGGCATTAATATTTACAGAAATTGTTCAACTACTTATTCTGTAGAAAACTGAACCATCTCTGACTGTCTCTGTAACAAACAGAATATGAAAAGAACATATTTTTCAGAGTTTATTCTAGTTAGCCCCGTGGAACAGATCCAGTAATTGTTAGGTAGGACTACTTCATCCCTGTTTGTTCCAATAAGACTCTAAATAATGGCTAGGGTAAATTCATTCATCATGAATATAAGATTAGAGACTGCTGATTTACTAGCTAAGATAAAGTGGGTCTCAACCACCGTGTCAGAACACATTACTGTGTTGTCACACAGCAATAAGCGTGTTACAGAGAGCTGGGGAGATGACTGGATTTGGCTTGGTGGGGGTAAGATAGCGTGTCCTATAGGGTTGCAACATGGCGTCAAGTGTGTCACACCCTACAAAAAGTTGAGAACCACCGTTTAAAACTATTAGTACTCTGGCTTCAGGAGAGAAACAGGTCATTAGATAGGATTGAGTATTTACGTGATACTTAAATACTGTATTTCTTGTGGGGGGGGCTGTTGCACATTATTTTTCTCTGTAGCATCTGAAGATGGCCATTAGTGAAGGCAAGTTTAGAAGATAATAAATATCTGAAAATCCAGAAGTTCCTATGTTCTCTTCATCACCTTCTCCCACCCCTGCCCAAAATATGAATGGGAGGAGAGAGAAACCAGGGTGGCATTTTATAGAATACAGCTCAAATGGCAGAAAGGATGCTAAGAAGCACTTTATTTAATATACCTATTTAGTGGGACAGTAGAATATAGTAGATTTGAAGAAAGGATTTTGGTACACAAGAAATAGGGTATTAATATTAGATACTAAAGATGGAAGAAACTGGAAAATAGGCAAGAGAGGGGATGAATAATTTATATGAAAACACTTTTTAAAACTCATTAAAATGGCCTGACAGTCACAGAAACTACATATTTTTCTTGTTCGAGATGAAACTAGAACACATGCAAATGAACTATTTTTAAACTAATCAAATGTAACTTTTATTCCTCCTTAAACCTTTAGGAAAAGTGTTACATGGTTAGATGGTGCAGATTAAAAAGCTATCTTTATAGTCATCTACACTGATATTGAAATTTCCAAGAAAAGATCATATCAGTACCTAAAACTAAAGTTATAAAAGAAAGTGACCTTACTCTTTTCGACCCAAAGTGAGAGATACATAAGTGATAATCAGAAAGTAGTAAGTGGGACACAGGCATTTTCCTCCAGATGAGAGCACAAATCTCATATTTGGACAAGGGAGGTATAAAAAAAAAAAGAGGACTGATTCTGTCATATTTTCCCCCTTTCTTTAGAAGTCGCTCTGCAGGTAGTCTAGGATTCAGGTTCAACGGCTCGACAAGGGAATGTCAGGCTACCTGCTCTACATAGCGTGGCTGGTATCTTTCATGTGCCTCCCTCCCACCAACAAAAGCTTAGCAGCTGCTCTGTAAGTTTTTCCATAATATTCTGCAAAAGCCATGTTGCCTTGGCACTGGGGGTACTGGAGGCAGCAGAAAACAGTTCAGAGATTATAGCCCTTTTGCACAGATGGGTCTTGTCTCTATGGGCCCTCCAGACACCTGTGCTTGTCTTGGGAAGCTGCAAGTCTTGGGGGTTAAAAGCCATGCCATTTCCAAGGACTGCTTGCTAGGTCTGGTTGATTTATTTTTTTGGAAGGAAAATTGGGGGTTTTGACCAATAACATTTTGCAAATATCTGCTTTCATTGATGCTTTTTCACCAGAAAACTAAAATTCTGAAATTTTTTTTCATCTAAAACCCACTCCCCCTCCCTTTGGCAGTTTTCAACCATGACTGTTTTCATGTTTGCGAATTTTTAACAAAAAGTCCAAAATATCCATCACACAACTGGGGTTCCAGCATAGAGGACTACTGCTGTGAATTTAGTATGGAGGGAAATAAGCAAATAAAACACAAAGGTAAGATATTCTGGAAATGCATCATTAATATTAAACCTCTGAAAAAAGGCACCTTGACTGCTTTTCCTCTGTCCTAGGGTAATCAGAAATTCATATAACCTTATCCATCCTAGCAAAAGAATGTCATGCTATCAGTGACCAGAGCCCCAGCTGGAACAAACTGGGTTGAACTATCATGAGCGCCATACACAAATTTTCTGTATTTAGATCATGAAATTATGACTCTCTTCCAGGAACAGAACACAGGGTTGTGGGAAAGAACAGAATTATAAAACTGATGTTCTGTCACTCACCTTTTCAGTACTTCCATGCCGAGAAATGTAGATGATAGACTCCTTACTGGATTGACAGCTAAACAGTGACGTTTAAGGAGCAGTGTTTAATTAACTGGAGCAGTGGTTCCCAACCTTTTCAGCTCAAGGGCCACAAATATCATTTTTTACATCTCTGAAGGGCCCCCAGCCAACCAACCCATAAAAAAATGTATGGCATATAGAACATTAAAGACCACAAATCACTACATGTTTAAAGTAAACATTCTGATGCTATGGTGCTCGTTTTTACATCCACTCTTTTATACCTACAAATCACTTGCATTATATCACACTCAAGAAGTTTGTTAAGTCTTTAAGATGCCACGGGACTCTCATTTTCACTACACACTCCAGAACATGACCTGGTATCTATGTCATGGTGGCTGGCTTGCTAAAGGTGGCTTCATGCATGATAGGTCTTGGCTGTTGTGCCAGAAGTCTCCACTCCAGCCAGACGGAAGGAGTTCAACAGGGTAAACAGCATATGTCCTGTAGCTCTGAGTGGTCCAACTGGGTCCCTTGGCAGTGGTTCCATTCTGCAATTAGGGATGGAAGATCAGTGCTCCTCTCCCTCAGGCTCCAATAGGGACCCCAGCACCTAGCGCACAGGCAGAATGCTTTGTTGTGCTCCATGCTACAGCAAGAGGGAAGGGAGTGCTGACCTCCCATTTCTTTGACTTCAGCAAGGAGCCTGCACTGGTTGTGCGGTGCTGTGGCAACATGTTGCACTTGTCCTTGGACAGCAGCTCCTTTCTGCAGCCAATAGGAAGGGAGTATCGGGCCACTTTGAAAGACCCCGTGGTCCACTTCCAGGCACCAGACCACAGGTTGGAAGCCACTGAGTTAGAGGTACCTTCTTTGAGAATATTGTCCTCTAGGCTTCTTAGTTGACAGATTTTTGGGGGTTTTTTAATACTATTATTTTCGAAAAGTAATATGTAATCAAACAACTAATATGAATATGTACCTTAACAAAGTTTTTTAATGCTGGAAGAGAGAATGTATTGTGAGATAAAGTAAGACTAGAGATCTGCTTTACGTATTGAATTCTTTGCTACACCCACGTTACAGTATTTTTCATCTGATGAAGTGAGTTGGAGCCCACGAAAGCTTATGCCCAAAGAAATTTGTTAGTCTTTAAGGTGCCACAGGTCTCTCATAATTTTTGCTGTACACAGACTAACATGGCTACCCCTCTAGAAGTTAAAAGTATTTGTTATTCCTGGTTCTGATCTGCCTCTAGGGAATTTGCCTGAGTTTGAAGGGTGACTTCTTTCTGGTGATTCTATAGCTTGAATGGAACTTTTTAGTCTTTGGACCCTTTGAAATTTCATAGCTTCATGTGTTTTAAGGGAAAAAAGAAATTGTGCCCATCTAGTCTGACCTCCTGCCTCACCCATTAATTTCTGCCCTGAGCCTATTAGCATGTGATGGAGCTAGAGTACCTCTCTGAGAAAGATGCATTCTCCATGTAAATATTCTTAGTGATGAAAAATTTACGACATTCATTGGCAAGCTGTTTCAATTGTTATTTTTTCTCAATATTAAAATTGCATTCTGTTTCCAGGAGACATTTTTTAAATTCCATTTAGAGCCATGCCCTGGCATGCTAGTTTAAAAAAAAAAAAGGAAAAAAAACCCACATTTCTTCTGAAAGTAGGTCTCTTCTTCCAGTGGAGGTATTTGTAGAGAGGTTATAAGTGCCAGAGGTGAGGAGCAGTCTTGAAAAAGCATATAGTCTAAATAGACAATTTAATAGAAATATTTAGAAAAGGATGAGGTAAATGTAAAAATATGTTGATGTATGTTATCATTTTTGTTCAAACATTTGCATAGCTTTAGACTGCAGTCGTGTAATCAAATCCATGCAGGTGAACTCATGCACAAAATTCCTTTTAATTCAATCGGACCCTGCTTCAGTGCAAGAGTCTGCTCAGATGGATCTTGTTGCAGGCTTAGGCCCTTCTATAGATGTAATTGCCTTTTCAATGTCTTTCATGGTGGCTGCTGTTTGGAAAATATACAATAAAAATTCTTACTCCTTCAGGTTCCTGCCCAACCTATTAAAGTCTATAGTGGTTCTTCTGTTGACTTCAGTGGGTTTTGAAACAGGCCTGCAATGAGCTCTGTTGTGACTCACGCTGGAGCTCAGCCTCTCAAGCCAAGGCTGGATGGGTGTAGGGGATAAGTTTGAGAACCTGAACTCTAATCCAAGTTGCAGTGTCAAAACGATGTCTACCTTTGTGGTGCTGGAACAATTCTTTTGGTGGGGATGCTGAGAACCATTGGCCCAAACTGTAAACCCTGTTTATGATGAACACAAATGCATCCTGGCCTGATGTCAAAGGAATTTATTGAAGTAACATAATTTTTTTATCTTGTGTAGAAGATGAAAATAAAAATGGTTTGACACATCTCATTATAACAGAACAGCAGGAGAACCAAGAAAAAAACAATACACCCCAATAGTTCTCCTGTGTATACTTTCATGAAGAGATGATAATGCAAAATTTAAACAAACGTTTCTTATAGGGAGCAAAAATGTTGCTGTGTGAATTTTGACCCCCCCCCAGTGCCTCTACAAATGCAAATGCAAAACATCACTATTGCAAGGCACGATTTTATATAACAAATGAGCAGTGATGAAAAAACAAGTGTGATGGTACTAATCGTTTATGCAGTTTGGGAAGTGTACACAGTTTAGTTCTATCTATTGTTTCCAGAGAGAAAAAAAGTAGAATTTTCATGAAGATGAAGGAATGTGCTGTAACATTATAATCATTATTACTTATTTATTTATTACTGATTTATTAATTATTTGTTCAAAGGGCATTCTGTGCAAGTGGAATGCTTAATTCCCTTAGGCCCCTTTACAAATCCCAGCTTTAAAGCCAGCAGCATGCTCAGATTTATGAGAGACACAAAGATTAAAGCCATGCACTGGCCCAAAAACTGCAAGTCTAAAAAGACACTCTGATCTTTGTACGTTTCATATCATTGTTAGGCTCCCTGTCTGTCTGTCTAATCTCTATTTCTGACAGAACGCACATAACAACACAACCATGGCATCTTAACTTCACACCACTCATGCATTTCTAACAAGATACAACATTATTCTATACATTTTCTTTTGTTTCTTCCTTACTTTTTCTCTTTTTTCAAATCACATTTTAAGATAGGGAAAAGTACTCCTGTATGATCAAACATTTCACTAACTTATGTAAAAAAAAAAAAAAAAAAAAAAAGATAATCCACCAAAAACTAAAATCCAGGATTACAGTTACCACAAAGTAAGCTTAAAAAAAACCCCAATGAACAAACAAACAACATAAAACATGGAAAAAAAACCCCAAGGTGTTCTCTGTTGGTTAACCAGTTTATTAAGAGTTTTATTCATCTTTAGCAAAAGTTGCTGATATTCTTTTTCGCTATCTGAAGTCATACATGGAATGCTTATGCTTGTGTAAGTATTCAAATGATCATCTGAGGTTTTCTGAGGACAATGGGCTAAATCTATAAAAGTATTTTAGAGGCTACAGATTCATACAGAAGTCTAGAGGCAATTTCAAACATGTCTTAGTAAGACTTTACAGAGGGGTAGCCATGTTAGTCAGTGTACAGCAAAAACAACCTACTTCATCAAATGCACCTGACAAAGTGGGGCGGCACCCATGAAAGCTTATACCCAAAGAAATTTGTTAATCTTTAAAATACCATAGGACTCTTGTTGTCTTAAGAAGAAATGCTTCCAGGGCCTGATTCAAGGGAAGACTGATTCAGCTGCAATGGGTTTTGGAACAAGGCTATGTTAGTAATTACGCTGGAGTAAACAGAAGAAAGGATTTGTGTTGCTTGTTGAAGGGGAATTGGGGGTCCAACATGTATTAAAGGCCAGGTGAACAAAGGGTTTTTAGGCTGCAATTTGACTGATTAGGGAGGAGGAGGGAACATTCACACTGGTTTACTCAAACCTAAAGAGAATCACTGTGAGCATGACGATGGAGCTGGTGCTGAGGTGTACACAGAAATGGGTCTGCAGGGTCGGAAGGGTCTCAGAAGGTTGCAGTTGAGCTGAATTACTCAGGGTCCTTAGGCAGGCAGTTACATGGCTACCAGATAAAACTGTCCTGAAGCAGAAACTTCTCTTTTAAGGCTGGTGCTTTGGCTTGCTGCCTGAGGAAGCTGTGCTTTGTAATTTTCTTTGACTGGCTGTCTAAGGCAGCTACAGTTTTTATCATTCTCAAGGTGTTCTCAAAGCAACAGGCAGCTGGACTTTACAAGCTTTTCAGTTTCTTGCATTTATGCTAAATAATAACTCATCCACACTTTCCCATGCATTCTGGATACAAAGGTGACGGAGGGAAAACAGATACACAAAACAATCTTTAAAATAAATGGAGAAAAAAGGAGAGCAGGAAAGAAAAAGGGGAGCGAGTGGCAGCTTACCTACCCAACATCAGTCTTAGAAATGTGAATTTTCATGGCTTAGCACATGGGAATGGCTAGTGGAATTGTCTTTTAAATTTTATATTATTGACTATATTGTAATGGTAAGGAATACCAGTATATCTAAATTTTGCCAATATGCTCTAATCCTTTACAGAGGTAAACCTATCATCATCTATAATGGAGTTAATATATGGCAGGAAAATATCAAATCAAATGTACAGTTTTGACCTCAGAACCTGCATTATTATCATGGGGACTCCTTTGGGGTGTAAGGATTTCTCCAAGTAGTGCCGATGGCAAGAGTGGGGCTCTAACAAATGAGTATTGCTGAGTCAAAGAACTATAGAGGGTTACTTATATGGAGGTCACATCAGGTAAGCTGAATGAGTCATTGAATCAGTTGAATGAATATGCTGTTACAAAACGAAAAAATGGTGGTAAATGCTTTATAGAAGTATTATCAGAAAAAGCAGTATTAAAATATTGACTTTTTATATAGAATGCAAAGCTTGCTAGGCCTTTTAGGGTACATCCACACACACAGTCTTTAAACTGAAATAACGCTGATAATTTTGATTTAAAGTAGAGTAGTTCCAAACTACATTTCCTTATATCAAAATGAGGAGCTCCCTCATTTTTCTATAAGGAAAGTCATTTTAATATAATAAAAACCCTGCTTTATATTGAAATGACTGTTAAATTGAAACCATTATATCAATATAACTGTGTGGACATGTTATATTGATTTAACTGTTGTTTTGGTTTGGACCTTCTTCCTCCCAGGGTGCATGGTGGCCTGGAAGGAAGAGCCAGCATTTAGTGCCCTGGCCAGGTGGGGTGGGGAAGTGAGGGACCCCCCTGTTTTGTTCCCTCCGTGCTGGCCAGGCGGTGAGGGAAGGGACCCCCATGCCTGCCTAGGTCCTCCATCGCTGGCTGGGCACCAGGGAAAGAACCCCTGCACCCGGCTCCCAGGGTGCTGGCAAGGCGTGGAGGTGTCTTCTCTGCACACCCGCCCAGCACTGACAGAGCTTTGCGTGCGGGTCCCTTCCCCAGACCAAGCAGAGCACCTGGGGCTGCAGCTAGGTGGAGGGCATGCCTTTTCCCCCTCCAGGCTCTTTGCCCCCAGAGGTGGGTTGTGGGTGCTCCCCCCCCACCCAACTCACCAGGTGAGAGCCAGGCAAGGGAATGGATGGGTGGCATGGCCCATCTTGGGGGGGGTGAGGTGACCCATGATGCCCTGCTCCTAAATCGAAGTAGCAAGTCCTGTCCATGCCAATTTGGTTTTCTAATGGGGACCTGTTAAATTGATTTAACTTAAATTGATTTAATGATTTTTATATTGATTCAGTTAGATTGATTTAATTTAAATTGATTTAACCATGTATGTGTGGACATGGCCTTAGAGTGCAAAGATGACAAAGATGGCATTGTTTCTTTCTCCTCAGTCAACTTGGTCAACTTCAGTGAAAATACTGCACTCAGTTTGGGGTGTGCGATCATGAAAAAATGATGATAGTGAAATGGACACATTGGAGACCAAACAGAGGAGAGCAGTAGGAGAGATACAGAGTGTGAAAAATAGGGTTTATAAGACAATGTAAAGAGAACAGGCCATGTGCTTTCCACAGGAAAACTTAAGAAACACATCCACCTGCAAATATATCTATATATAGATATATATACACACACACAGATGTATGGACAATAGCTAATTATATTAATTATTCAGGGTCCAGTGCTAAAAGTTTTCACCTAGCATTTCTCTAGAGGCTTTCAGCACCTTGGTGTATGAGGACAGAACAAAATATCATGGACTTAGGGTGCAGCAAAAGTGAAATGATCATAGGTAAAAATCTTAGATTGCTCCAAGCCATTTGGGAGTGGGAGAGAGTTCTGAGAAAGGCAGGAGGGTCGTTGCAACATGGTAAGCCTGGTAAGCATTGCAGGGGGGTTCCGACATTTGAGGGGCGCCAAAATGGGGACCGCGTCATTGTGCCGTGCTCTTACGTCACTTGTCTGCACCAGCGTCTGCCATGCTTGTATGAGGGTGCCAGAAACACTAGTGCCGTTCCTGGAGGGGAGATACACATACCAGCAAGTAGAGGTGGCACAATCTAGGGATTTACTTTCTTTTTAAAAGCAGTAGCAGTTGTGCTCTCTTTCAGGTCATGCCACTTGAACAGTTCTTTCAGAGAGTCAGTCTTGCTCTACCCCTGACTGGGCTGTACGGCTTAATCAGGATTTACCCCTTCCCCTTTATCATTAGCAATCTTTCTGCATTGTTGCTCATATTTCCTGGCAATTCTATCTCAAGCCTGGAAATGCCTGCTGGGTTCCACCTTTCCACTGCTTTCTTCTCCTCTGCTGTTGTTGTTGGTAATGGGGAAAGGGATAATAAATTTGAGATCATCTGCAGATGTAAACTGAGTCTGCTTGTATATTTGCTGATAATGCTATGACAAAACTGAAATCTCTCATTTTGAGAAGCACCGTATTAAAAAACCTACTTCATCTTGACAATGTGAATGCTGGTGAGAAATATGGCAAGCCACTCTCCTACCCTGATAAAGTTCATTCTGTATGCCAGTGGTTCCCAACGTTTGTAAAGCCGGGGACCACTTTTAAAGTTAAAAAAAATTTGGGGACCCCCTGCGCACCGCCACGGAGCAGCAGCACACTGCAGGCAGAATCTGGCACACAGGGGGTGAGAATCTGGCCTGCACTTCTCTCCTGCTGGGGAGTGGGGTCCCTTCTGTGGTAACCCCCACTCTCTGGCAGGCGAATGGGCCTGCAGCTGCTCCCAGACATGGGCAGCGAGCTGTAGCTGAGCTCTGCAGCTGCCGCGGGCCCATTCTCCTGCCAGGAATGGGGACTGCCATGACTATGGCCCCCTGTCTGGGGGTCCGCAGGCAGCTCCCAGGAAGGGGGCCATAGGCACAGCAGCCCCTACTCCCAGCAGGAGAATGGGACAGTGGCGGCTGCAGAGCTCAGATGAGTCTCGCTGCACCTGCCCAGGAACCGCCTGTGGCCGCGTTCCCCTGCTGACAGGGGGGCTGCCATGGCCATGGTTCCCAGCCAGCCCCTGCAGTGGAGGGAAGCCATGCCACTGCCAGCATCGGCAGCCAGCGAGTGGAGGTAGCAGTGAGCCTTCTGCTGCCCCCACCCCTCCTGGGATCCAGCTCCGGTGGGAGCATTGGGGCCACAGCTGGGTTTCGGCCCCGGGGGGGAGCAGTACCGTGGACCCCTGCAAGGGGTATGTGGACCGCAGGCTGGGAACCACTGCTGTATACCATTTAAGGGTCATAGTGGGTCTTTATACTTGTATCATTAAGAGGAAGGGTTAGGTTGATTACCCAGCTGTGTGTTTCTGCTGGCACTTGTTGCTTTTTTGGCTATGGCTGCAGTGCTTGCTTTGGTACGCCTCCTTTTATGCTTGTTAGGTGCAAGGGCCATAGGAGCAACTCCTTCATGAATTTGGATGCAAGCAGAATCAATCTACTGTTGCATTTTAAGCTCTGCAGTGTCCATGCTTGGTTATGTAGCCACTAGTGAGACTTCTTTTTCCAGTTCACTCAAGTTTCTTGTGAGCAGTAATGAGTGAATGTTGCTATTACTCACGGTCTGTGTTTTTACAGTTCCTCAGCTTCCTTTCCTTTTTCTTGGCTAGACCTCAAACCCTTGAACTTCCAACACTGTTTTGTACCTTGTTGGATTCACTTCAGGATACAGTGCCTCAACTTTTTAAGAAAAACAGGAATAAGCTTTATATTAACTGAATAAACTGGCTCAAAGAGAGCAGGTTGGGAAGAAAAGGGTTTACTTTCTGCCCTAATTATTCTTCTCATTAAAACTTTTGTCATTCAGGTGAGGAGTAGAAATATTGCAATATAACTTGTGTGAGTCACATCACACAGGAATAATAAATAATAGTGAATAGTCAAAGTGAACAATTTGCAGCCCATTTGTAGCCTGAAATTATTGGTCTGAATAATTGTGCGAATACAAATATTAACTAAACTGAATTAAACTTGAAGCAAGTCAAACCAGGTGTGTAAACAATTTACTAACCAAGGTTATGTCTACACTGGAGAATCTGTTAAGTCAATTTAAGTAGGTTGACTTTAGGTCGACTTAAAGTGACTTTGTTAAGTTGACTTAAAGTGCCCACACTGAAAACTCCTGTCGATTGCCTGTGTCCACACTGGCAGGTGCTAGGTGAACCCTTTCTGGTGACCAAGAACTCTGGGAGGGGGCCTGGAAGCCAATTAAGTTGACTTAAGGGCTAGTCCCCATCTACATTGGGTTAGTAGACTTAATAAGGTTGACTTAAGCTTTAAGGCGACCTTAAGAGGTGGTGTTATTAAGTCAACTTAAGGGAGCACTTAAGTTGACTTAATAAAAGCCCAGTGTGCCTGCAGGGTCTTATGCTTCCTTAAGTGGACCTAAGGCTCCAGTGTAGACATACCCCAAGAGAAGGGGCTAGCTTCATAATAATATTGTTCTGAGGTCCAGATATTGCCACCCTCATTCACACCAACTGGTACTTTACCCCATGAGCAGTACTATTGACTAATCCCTAGTCTACATTTGAAGTGCTTTTTGGCAGCAGTTGACCAGCAGAGATGCAAGGCATATAAAATGCCTTGCATCTCTGCTGGTGAGTTTCTAAGCTGCTGGGACACACTGCGGACAGCTGTCCACAAATGGCTTGTGGTTGGCTTTCCTCTATACCTTCTAGAGGCAGGTCTTCCGGCACCGACCTTCCAGAGCGCAGCAGTGAGTACATACTCGCTGCTAATCGCACCCAGAATGTCGGACTGATGGCAGTGATTTTGCCATCATCAGTGAAAACATACCCTTAGTTTAGCCTACGCGTATGTCTACACATGGATGGGGGGAGTGATTCCTAGCTCACAAAGACATACTTGCGCTAGTTCTCATTGTTCTAGTGTGCTAAAAAGAGCAGTGAGCTGAAATGGTGTGAGAGATTGGTAGCAAACAGCAGTGGGGAGATCCGTAGCGAACAGTGGTGGGGCTCGTTGTGCTGAGTACGTATCTACGTTGTTCAGTCTGGTTTGTCAAATTAATATTTTGACCAGCACTAATAGAGAACAACATGAGTTTAAAATGTGTTGAGGGTAGAATTCTTGTTATTTGTTGGGTTATTTAAAGTGAAAGGAGGTCTGTCAGTATGCAAATGAGATTCTGGGTTGCATCTCTTGGAGAACTCACATCTCAAGTGGACATGGGGATAAGGAAGCTTTAAATCATCTTCATGCCTGTCCAGTTCTTGGCTGCTTCAGGGACTTGGAAGCTCCACAACATAATTTAGACTGTCCTGCTGGGTTCTGTCGAAGAGTACCTCTGCATTGCAGGCTTGGACTCTTGCGTGTGCTATGCTGCAGTATGGCTGTTTGGAGGTCGGTTTGGCTCATTCTCACCTGCCTGCATGCGAGCCAGGATGTGCATATGGGCTGTGGTGTCAATGTATCCATAGCTATTTGTCTTCCCAGGACTGCCTTATGTGTGGTAGCTAAGAAGTTTGTACCATAGCATGCTGCAGTCCCTCCTTGATCTATTGCTTTGCCTAGAGCTCCATGCTGGATACCCTTTGGGCTTGCAAAAAGGTTCTTGGAAGTTTGTCTTAAGACTGTCTACTGCAGCGCCTGTACCTCCTCTGTGGCAGGATGCCAGGGTTGTAGAGACTCTTCACTCTGCTCTAGCACATTGACCTGGCATAAAGTAACAGCCATGGGAGCAAAAAACCTGCCCATGTGCCCCCAAAGGTAAAACATGTGACTCCCTCCACTTACCTGGCAAGCTGCTTTTCTAACAGATTCCAAGTTTGTAAGAAGCTTCTTGTACCCTGGTAACAGATAGCACTGTCAGAGGCTTGAAGGGAATGTGCTATCATGCCATCCTTTCTAGAAAGCTAGAGAACATCAGAACAGAGAATAAAGCACTAACAACATTGTGTCTGGGTCAGCACCTCTGAAGGACTTAAAGTTATATAGTTTTTGCTTGGTGAGTTACCTAATCTGATCCAAATTGTCTGTAGTTTGGAAATAAACTGTAGAACTGTGGCCTGAATTTATTGGAGAGAAAGACCCTTGTAGTGCTCTGTGGTATTTTGATATACTGAGATGCACATTTAGCTTTAAGATCTTCCTTGCACAGAATAATGAAATTAGTTTAATGCAGCAGAATTTTCTGAGGAAGCATGAATACAGTAATGAAAGAGATTATGATCTGCTACTTTTTCCCCCTCATTTTGTATCTAGGGGTCAGATCCTCAGTTAGTGTAACTGCCTATGCTTCATAGTCATAAGCACCTGCCATTTAGCATTTGAAACATGGAACTGACCCCATATTGTAATTGCTTAGTTTCTGGGTACAGACTTTGTATACATAAAATATGGGGGAGGATGGGGGGGGAACGAGAGCTAGAGCTCGGAAAATAAAGGCAGAAAAAGATGGAATAAGAATAATAATATTAATCAAAGATCACAATCAATTATAATAAAAGAGCATGACAATAACAGAAAAGAAATGCAACTTCCACAGTTTTAAGATAAAGGTACTCCTCTCTCTGGATCAGAAGAAAAAAACAAATAGTGGCTCCTTTAAGAGTTCCCCCCCAATTGGCATTGCTGGTACCAGGTTTATGGTGCTCGAGCCCCGAGTCCCAGCGCCAGAGCCTTGGGTCTGCTGCGGCAGCAGCTGCAGTGGCGGTGTGCTTGAAGCACATGAGCTGCGAGTCCCGGTGCCTGAGCCCTGGGTCTCTTTTTGGGTTGTGGCACTCCTGGCCCCCCCTACCTTAAGCGTTGGGAGGCAATGCCTGAAAGCAGAGGTGTCACCTAAGCTGGTTGGCAGGTTGGGGAGGTTAAGGCAAATCACTGGCCCTGGACACTTTGAGGAGGGCATGTAAACCCTGCCTCTCCTGTCTAGTCCCTGTCATAACCCTGCTAAAAGAGAACAGAAGCTAGAGAGAAGAACAAAGCAACAAATTATAAAATCAAGGTCCAAATCTGTGGAGGGCTGAGACCACCTGTATTTCCTGAGGAAGGAGGAGGCACTCAGTATCTTGCAGCATGAGACACTCACAGGGTTCCTATTAAACAGATTAACACTAAGTAAATATCAAAGTGGAAGGTTTTATTTATAAACACCGTTAACATTATATATGAACCCACTCTAAGGAGAAAATGAAATAATGCACTGCAGGAGAAAGATAAGGGTAGTCTTGTTTTCTCCACCACAGCACAGTGTTTTAAACCATCATTTTTCCTTATGAGGTTTTATTTGCTCTTTATTTTAAGATAATGAATGAAATCTTGGGAGACGTAAAAAATCAGATTTTGTTAATAACCACTTCTCTCTTATTTGAAACCTAATTTTATTGTGTAGGTAAATTAAATGAGAGTAAGAGATGTTAAAATTTCCTGTCTTAGTGCATATAATTGTGCTTCCCACCACCTCCTTGGATGGAGCATCGTTTTAGATCTTCTGTGCAGAAAGTAAACATAGTTAATGAAAAAATGGAGTATAAGAACTACAGCTGCATTGCCAATATATAACCAGTGTTTCTTGATTCTCTTCTTTCTCTGCTTTTTAATAGAAAATTGATGGTTTCTCAGCTGGAACTTGATAATTAGAATCAGGCTGACCATGACAAGTTTGACAGGTTTTCATCCTATCCTTACTGTAACAAAGCTGTGTATTCCTTTTATTGCTGTAAATAACTGACATGAGAAATGGTGAAATTCTGAGTTCACAAAGCTTGTGGAAGTACCATTTTTATCAAATACATGATTCCCAAATTACTTTGTTTCCTGAACTGTTTTTTTTTTCTGTCTCTCATATGGATCTTCATTTCTTGCTGAGTCTTGGGCCTTAAGAAGTTGAAGTGTATAGAATAGCAACATGTGGTCAAATAAATATTCTGTTAGTCTCCTTTCTTTATTTCTAAGGCACCATCATCATGACAACTAGGGACCATAATTAGTGACAATAGTAAAAAAAGGAATCCTAATATACAGTTTTGGTCTGATCTGGAAGGCTCCCTGAGAAAATAATCTGTGATTTTACGGTGGTCAATCGAACACGTCTTCGTCTCCTACTCTTTGGCACAAGGATCTGCAAGGCACTGCCCTGATCCTTTCTTCTTCACCCAAACAGTGGGAATGCTAAGTCACTCTCCTTCAAGCCGATTAAGATGCTGTTAGGACAGTGTTTCCACAGTCCCCCAGCTTAAGAGCTAGAGTAACAAGAGAGGACCAGAGTTACAGTCTGGAGGACCATCTTTTCCTACGGAGGCCAGAGCAAAATCATATAATAGGATGCCTCTTTTTACTATTGTCAATAATTATTGTGAAGAGGATGGGCAAGTTGATTTTGTGTCTAGGCTGTTTCAGGGCAAGTTTGCAGGGCTGATTCCACATGTGTTAAAAACACTACGCTGGGAAAGGAGAAAAGCAATTAGCTCTATGTGCTTTTTTTAAAAAAGTTAGTAATTTTGTTGCTGTTCTTAGAATTCCCAGGAGTGAAGTGTGCAAGTGCCAAGTTGTGAAAATAACCCTTTCTGTGAATTTATATCTCAAAAACATGCAGCACCATCTGTGGTTTGGCACAGCTCCCATCAGGAAACACACATTGGAATAGTTCAGTACAACAAATACTTCCTTTTGCCTGGGTCCCATTGTTCTGGTAGCTTGCTGTGTCCACTAATGTTTATTTAGCATAAAGAATGGCTGGGAATGATATCAAAAGAATGAGGCTCTGTGGTGAGTAACAGCCTTGCCAGTATTCAACTTTTAATAGGAACTTTAAGAACCTGAGTCCCTCCAGATCCTTCACATGTCAAGAAAAAATTCTTCTTGCATGCAAAATCTAATTCTCAGGACCTGAGGCTGGACCTGATCTTATGCCTTCTGCCCCTTTAGTTATCTTGCATGGCCTAATGAATCTGGTTTTCCTTCATCACCTGAAGCTATGGTAGCTGTCAAGTGCACTGCTCTGGTCCTAGCTCAACTTACGCTACAATTATGAACCATTACTATTAGTGCCTAAAAGAAGCAAGGAGTTCTGTGTCACTTAAAGACTGACAAATTTATTTATCTCATGAGCTTTCGTGGGAGAAAATCCCATTTCATCAGACACTTTGAAGATGGGGGAACTTAGAATAAATTCAGAGGAGTGTAAGTCATGGGATCAGGTCAAACTATAACAGCAAATCAGAGCAGCTGTTAGCATTCAAACACTGGGAAACAGTACATAGAGGAGGGTGAAGTCAAATCACCTGTTGTAATGGGAAAAGAAGTCAAAATCACAATTTAATCCTGCTGTCACACTAACAAGTCTGCATATCAGTCCTAATTCAGCTGTTTCTCTTTGAAGTCTTGATGCCCCATTGACTTTCTTGAGCACAGTCATGCCTATGGTATTGAGGGTCTAAACTCAAACCCACACGTAGGGCGTGTCGGGGGCCAGATCAGCTAGGACCAGCAGCTGGGCTGCTCCCTGACTCACTTCACCGCTAGGCTACTCATGGGCTCAGCTACGCTGCCTTGGGACAGATGGAGTAACACAGCCTTGCTTATAACCTGCCGCTGCAGCAGCTCAGTGGCTGCTCCATGTGTCCACAACCTGCCCTTGTTTCAGTCCCTGCTCCTCTCTGGCTTCTGCCTTTAATTCAGGCTCCACCTGTGTTTGACTCACTGGCTCTGGAGTTTGGCTTCTGTCCTTTCAATACTGACCCTTGGCTTGCACTGGGACTCTACCCGCTTTGGACCCTGCTGTAACAGATAAGTTGATGAGTAGGCCTGATTGCCCATGGCCTGGGTGGTTACAGGGACTCCTGTGGTCAGGCATTGTCCTGTGAGGATTAATGGGGCTCTGCGTGGCATGCGACTCTATCTACATGGAGCCGTTTGCAGACTCAGGGATTAAACCTGGGCCAAGTTTGACTTGACAAAATCCTTCATGCTGTTCAGCTTCTCTTTACTATGACTGGGGTGTTATCAGCAACTTCAGTTAGCACACTCCGGCAGATGTAGTGTTGCTGACTTATAAAATTGCACAACCTCTAAACAGTCTTTTAGAAAGAAATGCTTTTGTGCCCAGCCTTTAATACACCTAAAGAGACCTGATTTATTTAGGGAAATTTGGGAACTTTTGTAAACTTTGAATATGCTCTAGCTGGTGCTGTGAGTGGTTTTGATGTTGTTTAAGAGACAGCAGGAGTTGAAGGCCAAATTGGCTGTCTACCTTCTGTTTCATTGACCTCTTTGCTTTCTTTCCAGAAAATATAAATAGCTCTAAAACGTTCACAGTTCCTTAAGGAAAATGTACTTTTGTGTTACATAGCTTAAGAAGTGTTTGCTAATTTAAGAAATGAGACTTATTCAGCTAAATTGTCTCTTCACGGTTACTAATAGTGCAACTTGTTATTATTATTTCTGTAACAACATAGATGCATATCGAGCTTAATAGGCATAAAAGAAGACCAGGCCTGTGCGTTCAGGAGCTTCCAGTCTCTGGCCTTAATTGGTTTTGCTTTATTTCCATTAGCATTTAGGGATCTGCTCAGGGGAGAAAAAAATAAACATAGGCTTGCTTAAATGTTTGCCAGCACAGGTCTTAAGTTAGGCTAGATACAGATGAAGGAATGGATGCATCATAAAATAACTGTTATGGTCTCTTTAATATGGAATGCTCTTGATTTTATAATTGGCAGTATAATAGCTGGGGCCAGAGGATAGTTGTTCACAACGCTTTCTTGTTAACATTTGAAGACATCATTCTCTTTTCTGCCCAGGACAGAATTTGGGGGTAATTATATGAAGTATTATTGAGGTTAACTGGGCTTTATGGTTTTATGTGAAAATATGAGAGGTTACTAGTGTGCAAGTGGCTTCAGTAGGAGTCCTGAATCTCTAAAGAAGGCGGGGTTGGCTCTTTTTATATTTTATTCCACTACCTTTTCCTCCTCTTTCCTTGCATAGTTTTTTCTAAGAGATTTTCTAACTGCTTGTATGTTGTGTGTGTTTTGGCTCTGTTTCATCTGCGGGGATGCTGAAGGCAGCAGGGAAACACAACAGTTATGCTGTGGTGATTATCTAGGGCAGTTTGCACGTTCGATATTTATTTATTTATTTTATTCATTCCCAGGACTGCTGTCAAAAAGTAAAAGCACAAAGGTGCCATCCCTCCCCAAATGCATTGGCTAAGGGAAGAACACTAGTACTGAAAGGAGACAGTCAAATGGGAAGTGGCAATTCACTTGTCAATCGTAGATATAAGGCCTGACCAATGAGCCAGTGTGGCACAGGCTTGGGGCGCTGCAGCTTAGGGGTGCCAGAGGCAGGGTGGTTGGCCCAGAAGCTGGACCCCATGTTCCTGCCCCTCCCCTGAACTAGCCGCTTCGCTCACTCGCTGCGCCTCTGGGCTGGCCCTCACTGACCCTAGGACGGAACAAGCAGCCCAGGAGAGGGGCAGGAGAGCAACCCGGCCTCTGGGCTGGCCTTCTCCATCCATGGGCCAGCTGTTCTTCACCCTGGGGGCAGAGTGAGCCAGCCCAGAGCAGAGGCTGGGTTCTGCACTCCCTCCTTCAGTGCAAAATCAAAAGCCAACTCGGGGTGCCACAAACCCTTGAGCTGGCCCTGCTAACTGCACACTCCTTACTCAGGAAAACACACATTGATTTTAATGTCCATTTTTAGAGTGGTATGGCTTGCAGCTCAGTCCTTACTTTTTCAGTTCATCGGACTGCCACATGATAAAGCCAGAGAAACCTTGTGAATAGGAACTGGAGGAGGAGGTAAGACTTTGGGGTTGGTACTGGAATCAGTGATATAATTTGGTATGTTGCTAAAATTACTGAATATTGACTTGGTCACCTGATTATGTTTTCAGACCTCTGAAGTTTCCAACCCATTTTATAATACATTGCAGTGTATGACCTCTCATCTCTTATTGATAAATTATTAAATGCAGAATTAATTCTAGAGCAAAGCTCCTTGTAACTCAATGGTGTGTAAATTATGCAACCTACTTAGGGATTTCTACTTTTTTGTAATAATGTTGCTTATTCATATTTAACATGTTATCACTGGGAATGTGTCTTTGTTTTTCTTCTTCTGTGGGAAGTGCTTAGGCTTTATTGGCATAACAGAGCTATCTGATACATTATTTATCTGGAAAATCATATTTTATGTAGGTAAAATTGTGGCTTACTATCCTCCTTTCCATGCCGTCTACGTAAGTAATATAAGAATTATGTGGAAGTGAACAGGATATCTTTGTAAAACTAGACTGCTCAAGTGTGTTACAAGATCATGTTAGTCACACATACACGACGTTGATTAGTGTACTTCTGTACTGGCAGCACTAGCACTTACATTTGAAATAAAGGGAACTTTAATGACAGAACACTTTATATTTATTGTAGATGGGTTGGTATTCCTCAAACTAGCTGAGGGAGTTAGCCCCACACATTCCATTGATTTTTATTTATTAGAAACTCTCTGGTTAAATCCTCAGACTGGCGTGCAGAAACTCAACCATATTTGAATATTTGAAAAAACTTTGCAGATAGGTGATTATTGTTACTACTCAGGGGGTAAAAAGGGGCACAGCACATTGACTTGCCCAAGGAGGGAAAGAAAAGCTTCTCAGAGAGGCAGCATTTCAGCCCTGATTTTAGTGCTATTGAAGCTAAGGTATGAGTCAGGAATAGACTCCAAGTTACCTAACTTCCAGTCCAAGCTTCTAACTACTAGAGTCAATAATCCCCTGAATCAGTCTGTCAAAAACTTCAGAAGAAGGTGAACTTTTAAAATAATGGAATGGCTCAGAGAGCCAAAGTTAGTACTTTTTTTATGAAATGTTTAAAGTCAGACATAAATATGTGAGAAAGTTGAGCTGTTCAGTCACCTGAAGTTTATGACTTGGCTCTAAACCATTCATCTAGTCAGCAGCCAGTCTTTGCTTATACAGTAGTTTCATATTTCAGTTAGACAGTATTGTTGTTTGATGACAATACAAGTAAGTTTTAGTAGAGCAGGACACAGTCTTTGATTCACAATTAGTCATAATCAAAGCTGCTTCCATAAAGTGGGTGGGTTTATTAGAAATAGGGAGTGTCTCCCCACTCCTTTTTGTTCCTTGACACTTTCATTGAAGCATGGCCCTATAACAGATTCTGCCACTCTTAGTCACGTTGAGTAGACCTTTACATTGTGAGTAGTCCTACTGAAGTCAACATGAGAAACGTAGGCAGAAGATTAGGGTGACCAGACGGCTCAATGTTATTGGGATCATTCCATTATTAGGGGCTTTTTCTTATGTAGGCAACTATAGCCTCCCTTCTTGCCCCCACACAAAAGTGTTCCAACTTTCCACACTTGCTATCTAGTTATTCTACAGAGGGTGGCCTTAGATTTTCCACCCTACTTGGATGCCAGGGATATTTTAAGGCAGTTCTTGGTGATTAGTTTCAAGCTGAACTATTCACTTCATAGTATTCATATGGATGGTGTCACATAGTCTTTCTTCCGCTTTCCTGAAAGACTAGGGCAGGTTTTCTAAATGTTGAAAGATAAATTTTCACCCAGTTTTTCAGAGGGTGAGACTGCGTTGATTGAGTTCTCTTTGAATCCTCTTCAGGAATCAAAGCAAACCTCAAACTTTCTATTTTGCAAAAATCTGCCAATAAGAGGTCCTTCGTTATAATTTCTCCATGGTTAGCAGAATTTTACTTGTCTTTGTATTATAACCTGCCAGACAAGTTGGAGCCTTGCAATACCATCTTCTGGAGTTCTTAGTAGTTATTTCCAGCAAACAACTTTGATTTACAATCCTTGATTCCAGAGACTCAGTCCCTAGTATGTGGGCCAGGCATATTTATGTATATACATTGAAAGAAATAGAAGTGTATACAGTAGATAAAACTGTAATGTTCTATGCTGATTATGTTATATAACTCAAAAAACTGTTTGCTCAAAATTATGGTTTCTCAAACTTTTCATAGTACACATCAGTGGTCCCCAACCTGTGGGCCACAGACCCCTGGGGAGCCACAGAAGTATTGCTGGAGGTATGTGGACCTGCAGCCCAAGCACATGTCTGGGCAATGGGAAGGGGGGTAAGGGGCATTGGGGTATGCGGCTGGTTAGGGGTCCCATGGGGGGATGGAGGGCTGGTGGGAGCCTGGGAGACCCTTGGGGGGATGAGGAGGCCACAATAGTGATAGCGGAGAGCTGTTCCCATGCCGGGGCAGGATCTCCGCAGTGGTGCTGCTGCTCCAGAGCTGGGGCCAGAACCTGGTGGGGGCACCGCCACTCTGCAGCAGGGGTCAGAGCCTGGTGGTGCTACCGGTCTGCAGCAGGGAGGGGTGGGTCCTGGCAGCAAGGGTGACTCTTTCCACCCACTGCCAGCTCTTGGCAGCAGGGTACCTCTCCTCAGCCACAGCTGGATGCTAGCAGTGGGGACGCCGCTCCGTGCCGGAGGGGGGTGGGGGGAGCTGGAAATTTTTTTTAGATTAAAAAGGGGTCTGCACACTTTAAAAGGTTGGGAAACCCTGGTATCCACTACATATTAATAGGCACTGTTTTTCAGGTTTCTTTAATGCTTGCACTGCAGCTGTTCCAGAAAACTGTGGCTTTAGTATTTAAAGAAAGCTTCAACTTTAGCATACCATTGTGATTTCTACAATTCATCTGTATTTTAATAAACTATTTCCCTTTATTTAGCAACTTAAAATATGCTATGCAATTTAAGGGAGTCATGTTTATTCCCTTTTCCATTTGGTATTGCTTTGTTCACTCAATGGTAAACTTTACTATTGTTTTTGTATGCTGGATACTTTCATTTAAAACTTATTGGCCCCTAGTAAACACTCATGACCACACAGGGCTTGATAGAAACCACACTAGCTTAATACTATTAACCGTCAACCCTACCATTCTCATTTACCATGCAAGCTACAGGGTAAAGTAATTAAACTCAAGAGAAGCTTGTTTTTGATGCCACTTTTGATTTAAAGCCCCAAGTAATTGCATTTAATAAAATCCACAACTCATAAACAAGCTATTTTGTTGTTCATTTTGCATAGTTCAGCAGCTATCTTCATACTCTGTTGATCACGTTCTGTATTTTCCTGTATCAGCCACACATCTTAGAAAACCTTTACCAATCATTGCTTTGCTCACCTGCATGTATATATTTTTTGTAAGATAATGGATTTCTTGGATACAATTACAATAGATCAACTTGTTCCATTAATTCTGATGCCTAATCATGCTCATTACCATAACAGGGCCTGATCCTGCAAGGTGAAAGAGTCAGAAGGAAGTTCACAGGATTGGATTTAGATGTGTGAAAGCTGAAGATGGATGTCTGCAGTCTGAAGGGCGGGTAACAAAAGAGCTTGACTGAGTCCACAGTATCCAGAATGATCCTACTGTGTGGGCAGTTAGCACCCTCTCCCCCCAAAATCTAGAAACCCTATGGCACAACAAAGAGATGAAAAGTCAGTTCAGTCAATCAATGAAAAGTCAGTTCAGGGAGACAGTAGGCAAGGAGTTTATGAGAATTATCTGCCTGTATAGAAAGCACCATTAGGGTCAACGTTCAAGCCAAATAAGCTCTGTGTAAAACTTGCAAAAAGAAGCTTAGCAGGATTCAATCAAACCGGTATGCAGGACCGTGAAGGACTCCCGTCCACTAGTATTTCGCAGAGCAACATACCAAACTTTGGCTAGAGGTAGACTCTGAGCTGATGCAGTTTGTTGCCAGATCCACACCACAGGAGGATTAAGCACTAACCCCTGTCTTGTGCTGAATTAGAAAATCACCCATAGTGAATGCTAATAAGGGTGTTTTAACCCTGCTGTTGGACAAAACATAGCAATTGAACATATAATGCAAAATGCTAATTGGGAGCTACAGTATTATGCCCAGGGTTCTAAACAGTCATCACTAAAATATGCCAAAACCTAGTTAATTATATATCTCAATTATTAGACTCCACAATTCAATTACCAAAGCAAACAACCATTTTTATCTGAGAATGTGGCTGGTCCAATGAAGCAGACAGTTCAATCAACAAATTGTGAATCTTAATCTCCAAAGTATAAGGGGAAAAGTAACTACGGCCATAATGTATGCACTCTGATCATTAAAGTTTGGAAATGTTTGTTGATAGAGTAAAGTGCTTGAGAATGGAATGATTTCTGTATTAAATGGCATCTCATAGCACAAGGGTCCAAAGAACACTTCTGCCCTATGAATTCTCAGGTTGATGGGTCATCTTTAACTGTTTTCTAGCTGCTATATTATCTCAAGCCAGTGCAGAAAAGTGTATTGGAACCAAAAAACCTGAAAAACTCCTCTGAGGATTATGATTCAATTAAGTTTGGTTTCATCTCTGCATGATAACTGAAATCCTTTTGAAGATATTAAGTGCTCGAATACATTTGAAAGGGAATGATGGTTTTATCTGCTGTATTAGAAGAATGTGACAATAAGGATAGAAGTTTGATTTCCTTTCACTTATGTTGCAGCAAACACCATTCACTATGCAGTTGACATTGTGCAGGAAGGGAAAAAAGAATCCCGATCTACTGATTTGTTAGTGTATTTGTTCTGGTCAGGTGAGAGGCAGCATGTTCTGGTGGGTACAGGCACTGGACTCACAGTTGGACCTGGGTTTTATTCGTGACTCTTCCAACAACCTGCTGTGTCATGTTGGGTAAGTCATTTCCCCTCTGTCTTCGTTTGCATTCCCATCCTTTGTTGAGCTTGTCTATTTAGTTCTTACTGCTAGGGACTGTACTTTACTATATGTATGGAAGAGACCTGGATATTTTTGGGTTCTGTAGATAGTACTGTAGTACAAATAATTATTCATAACAGTTGTTACAATACAATAGATGGAGAGGGGTAGTTCATTAATGCATACAGTCTAGAGACTATTTGTTTTATGATTAGCTTAGAGATCTTGTGTACCTTACTTCTATTGCAATATTTCTGAGCCAAAAGGTAATTGCTTGTTTACCATGATGACAAAACACCCTTCCAACACTGTTAGCAAGAAATATAATAAATTACAAATCTGTGTGTGATTTAATACCTATCACCTATAAGGCAAGAGGAAGAATCTAATTAGTTATACTCAGCATCTGGGAGGTTATTTAGTAATTGCCTCCTGGCTAGAGGAGGCAAAGCTAGGCTGTATAAAGAGTGGCGGAAGCTGAATTTAGAGAAGATATCCAAGAGAGAAGTGCTAGAGAGAGTTCCTGCTCCCTAAGAAGGCCTAGATGACGGTTCAGTAGTTTAGGGCTGGCAAAGGCCAGGAAGCAAAGCTACAAGAGTAAGCTTTACTCCTGTATTGGGGCCTTAACACTCTTCATAGCTAACAAATCCTTATATGGTTTACTATAGGATGGAAAGGAACTTCACAATAGTATGTACGATGACCAGGCAATGAAGCAGAAGTCCATGAAGAATAGAAAGCCATTTTAAGTGATACCGTGCGTGTATGTGGCGGGGGGTCAATATCCTGACAGAGGGAATGAATTGAAGTTGGGCCCCAGGAAAGGTGAAGTACCTTTTTGTTTAGGATTGTACCCTGGATGGGGACCAACTGTCATGTGATGTGCCTTGAGAGCTGAGCTACAGAACATCCAGTCAGGCAGCCCAGAGAAGGGATCAACTGGGACTAATCAACACAAGTGGAGAAGTGACCACTAGAGAGTGCATGTGTGTAAATGCTATGTTAGGGTTTGACAGGGAATAAAGAGCAGTATCACCCAACATTGTTCTCCTTTCCACCTAGGGTTGCCAGTTGTGGTTGGATGTATTCCTAGAGGCTGTGTCATGTGACATAATCTTTAACTGAAGATTAGACTTTAATTTCTGGAGACCCAAGGACAGTCCTGAAGGGTTGGTGACTCTGTCCACTACGGTCCCAACCTCCTATGACAGTGTCATTTTTTGTGGTGTTTGCAGCCTTAATTTAAAATAGATCTCTCATTTTTCTGGGTAGTACTATAATGGGGTTCCTGTAAATAGTGATTGTCACTCTGTCTGGAAGGACTTGTGACTGGCAGTGCCAAACTCAGGGCAGACTGTCAAGAAGCAGGCAAGACCAGTGTTTCTCAACCTTTAGGAGACCAGGGAACACTTAGAAATATTAATTTCTCTACATGGAACACCTGATGAAACAAAAAACAGTATATGCCATCTTTAAATTTTGTAATATCAGCATACTATACATTCCTGTGAAAACAATTTAAGAAACCAGATCAAATACAATTTTATGAATGTAACATGTTTATTTCTAAAATAAAGATACTTAAAAACTGAAAATATTACTAATGTTTTAATAGGAATTTTTGGCTCAAATACTTAAAGTTTACCTATTCTTAGAGTAAGATTCGTCAAAGAAAGTCTTATCAAGAAATTTAGGCTCCCAAATTATTTTGATGCTGGCAGTAATGGTGGTGGGAAATTAAAAATACACTGGATGCAGCAAAGGAGCAAGGTAGTGTTGGACGCCAATGTGCACCTGTAAGCTTTGCTGTGGCTGGTACCTTTTAAATCTCCCAGGCACATGTCTGCTTCCCTTGTTACTCTCCCCTCCCCTAAACTCCCAACAGGAAGGGGTTGGAGAACACTTTCAGTGTGTCTACGGAGCACTAGTGTTCCACAGAACACCAGTAGAGAAACACTGGAGCAATCCAGGCTGATTGTATGTTCTATAATTGAATGTCACCAACTCAGTAATGAGTGTGAAATTCTGTAGAACTCTAACAGTCTTACCATGGGAGTCAGAAATAATCCCCTGGCATTCAAGTCTATCTTACTGCTAAGGCAAGATGGATTTAGTTAGAGTTGGTTGCTACACCAAAGATCACAAAATATTCAGGTTAATTCCAGTCCCAAGAGACCAGTCACTTATCCCAGTTAAATCTATACTTTAGATATCACATAGAAGACAATCCTGTAGTAAACTATCTAAGGATTTATTAGCTATGAAAAGAGCGTTATTACAAGGTTAAAGCAGGCAATCATATACACAAATGAGTTGCAGTCTATGGTTTTACAAGATGATAGAGTTATAATATGTCAGCTCTGAATATCTTTTAGCACCAACCCAGCTGGATTATGAGGATCTTTTTTCCTGTTTGTTAACTCCAGACCTGTAAGAGTCTAAACAGCAAAAGACAGATGAAACTTTTTCTTGTCAACTTTCTCTCTTTTCTTTCAGAATTCAAAGTGATGGGACAAGCTATTTTGCATGCAGCCTCTTCATAAGTGTAAAGGGCAATCTTCAAAGTCTTTATATTTTGATGTCCCAGAGTGGTCTGTTTAGTTTTGATAGGCTTTCTTGATGGGCAGGAGGCTATCACTCCCCTGGGTTCACAGTTTCAGAGCAAACAATTTTTACTGTTATAGAGCAAAAACTTAAATATTGCTTTATAGCATGTGATAAAGATATTACAATTGAGATCAATGCACACAGCATCTTACAAGCATTTCACACTTACAGTAATTTCATAAACTCTAAACACTAACTATATTGTTATAATACCTATCTTAACCATACCAACACACAGGTGAAATAGATTGGTTTCCAGCAACGAATTTCTCAGTGCTTGTCTAAGCCCTAAGACTTGACAATGGCTGTTATCTGATCTGCCAGTGCCAGGCTGATCATTCCCTTTTATCCCTGCATTGTCTTTTAATTGTATATTTCAGAAGTGCCCAGAAGCACATGATCAGGATACCTTCATGTACACTTTGCAAGTTCTGCAGGGACAATTTTCCAATCAATCTAAAAAGACAAGATAGACAAAGACAATCAACAAATAAGAAACATGTCAAAAGAAAAGAACTTGTAAGTTGCAATTTCTTCTTCCACCTTTTTCTTTGTCCATTGCCCACACCCAACTTCCTGTGAGGTTTCCTTCTAAGAAATACATTTTTTTAATTTATTGTCATTTTTTCAGCAGCTTCTCTAGACAGCAATGATGACTGCAAAGGAAGTAGTCAAATGGCTTATGTAAGCATTCAGCCCCAATCCCACTTTCAAATCTCTTTTGGTTTCTGAACTAAAAGTGAAGGTGGAAAAGCCAAGTGGAGTATTTGGTGTGTGTATATGTGTGAGGCTTTTGTTTTTTAAATTGATTTACAAAATAATTAACGTTATAAAATCAAAGGATAGTTCAGAGAACTGGGCTGGCTCACCCATTACCAGAGGTGCTTTTCAGTAAGGATGACCTGAAAGGAGATCACTTCCACTGCCAGTGGAAATTATTTGTTAGGATTAGGGAAGAGAATCATGTTGATTGAGTTTCTGTCTTTTAAATCACAGGAAACAGTTGGAACATACCCACAGAAAATATCCAGGCTACTCTTAATTCCCAGTAATGGGTGTTAGTAACAAACATTTTATTTAAAACAATTATAATAAATTATATTTTAATAATTTTCTATAGAATCCACTAATATATTGATGTGTGTGTGTGTGTGTGTGTGTGTGTGTGTGTGTGTGTAAGAGCAATCTTCCCTCTGCTATATTACTTCCCTTCCCTCACCAATCCTTTGTTTCAAGTCTGTTCTGCCTTCAACTCTCTTACTCTTCTCCACTGCTTTCCATTTCTCTTGGTCCTTTTATATTTCTAAATCCTACTAATCTTTGCACATGCAGTATGATGACTTTCTTATGAACATTTTTTTCTTCTTTGGGTTTGTAAAAGATCCTTGCAAAGATGTTCGCAACAGTATGATAAAGACTTTTTTTCCTTTTCCATTCTCATTTTCAGCAGTACCCTCAGCATTCCACCTCTTCCTCTTATTTTGCTCTCAGCAGCAAATATCCTTATGATATTTACAAGACAAATAATATCTGAATAGCTCTTTTGGTTGGTATTTCCATTGGAAATATCACAAGCAGTCATGTTTCCATGATATTTCCATTGACATTAACATCAGCAGGATTACCTCCAACAGGATTTGGAGGGCAAAAAGGTTCTCATTCACTGAAAATTTAGTCTATTCACCTTGGCCCTTTTTATTTAAGAGCTTGACAAATGAAAACAGTAAACAAACAACATTAATTAGTTTGTTTTTATTCTATTGGTGAGCTGACATAACTTTACCTCTTGTAGACCAGTATTTATGTTTTTATATAGAAAGACAATGATCTAGATGATTGAGGTTTGGATTTTGTTTTGAATTAAAGTCACAAGTGATCATTTTTAAAGGGTGGTTTTTGTTCCAGGATTTGTCAAAATGTGAGGAAGATTTGAAAGTTTGTTCCAGTTGGCTCTCAAATTTCTTGCTGCAGTGGTTGTCACTGTGTTCTTCTAGTCTAAGGGCAAGGTTTTTAAAAAGTAGCTATTGATTTTAGATGCTTCGAATTTCAGGTTCCTAACTTGAAAAACCCTAAAGGTGCCTGACTTTTAGAAGCACTGAGCATCTCTGAATATGTTTTTGTGGCTGCTTTCACCATGCAAATGGAATTCTTTGTCAATCCACAATGAGTGGACCATTTGGAGTCTCATGAAGCTGACCAGGAAGATAGAGAAAGTATATATCTATAAAAATATGAAGGAAAAATCTTGGAGCTATGAATTTTCAGTGCATATTTTGACACATCTTGGGAAGTGTCTAAGTGAGATTTACTCCCATGAAAGCTCATGCAAAAAATAAATTTGCTAGTCTTTATAAGTGCCACAGGATTCCTTGTTTGTTTTGCTGAACTAGACTAACACACCTACCGCTTTGGAATTTAACTTCATGTTTGTGTGCTCAGGGGTTGAGCATACACATGATGTAAGCATTGGGGGAAGGGACCCCAGTGTTTAAGAATGGGTTCAGAGTGAAAGGAGTTTGAGAAACAAGGGGAAGGAGTAGCCCACAATAGTTCATAGGGGATACAGCTATATTGCTCAGCTTCTGTAAAGCTTTCCATGATGTTGCAGTGGCCAGAGGTTGGGGGGAGCTATCTTATACTTCCAACACATGGGAAGTCAAGCTGCTGGCACTGATGATCCCAGCAATAAGGTGTTTCCTACTGGCGCCAAAGAGTGGAGCCTGAACATTTCATTCTACCCCCTAGTGTTCTCTTTGGTGTACATTGGTGCCGAGCCAACACATAGGCCTTGAATGATCACAGACAAGTGATTAATATTGAGCTGTTTGTTTAGGGATGTTGTTAAAAGTTTCCCCAACAAAAGTATCGGAGCAGGGATACGTAATATTGCTAATATAGAATATGAATAAATCCTTTGCACGGTCCTATGAGATCAACTTGGGATGCAGGAGATCATCTGCTAAGGTGCTTCTCATTTAGCCCTTTGATGAGATGTGAAATATGTGCCCCAAAAGTTAAAAAAGAAGAAGAAGATTAGAGCAGAAGAGGCAATTCAAAAAAGAAAGTTAGTCACAGTAACTTGGTCAGTTCATAAATGCAGGTAGGGTAGACATGACAACTGGGAAGTAAACTTGGCATAAAACAGAACAGATACTCAATCGATCGGTGCTGGCTATTTAAAAATGTTATGCTCTCTGCGGCTTTGGGAACAGATGCACTTTCGCACAAACCTTGACAAGAAACTGAGCTAGGAACTTTATAAAATATCTGAGCCCTCACTGCTTGGCAAATTCCCTTGCTTTTGTAAAGCCTGATCTCTGTTCAACCACATCTTTTGCAAAACCTTGAAAAATGGTTATCTTATTTTGTGGCATCTCTCAAATCAGTTTTTTTCCCCCAGGAGCTAGCTTCATTATTTATTTTTCCACAGTAAATCTGAGAAATCTGACAATCAGTGCATGAAGTTTGGCATTTGAGACTGGCGTAGGTGCCAAGGACCTATTTGCTCTCTCTAAATCAAATTTAAATCACCCAGCAGGCTGAACACTTCTGAGAGGAGCTGGGGAACAAATTCTAGTGGGCTGCCTTTCTCTGCTCCTACAGGAACTCTATAATTCTTAGATTACTGTGGGGAGATTTTCCCTCAAAAGAGGTCTGCCAGTTTAGATTTAAGAGAAGCAAGTTCATGAGGCTTCTCTGCACCTGACCAGAAGTCCTTGTACCTGCTGTTCTATCAATGATGTTCTGTCTTGTGGCTTCAGTCACCCATTCTGTGAGTGCTTGCCGAGAAGAGTTAATTGAGGCAGCCGTCAGCTGCGTTAAGGCCTTGATACCTTCTGCCTGCAGCAACTTTTTCAGTAGAACCATTATAGATACAGTGCCCTCTGCAGAGCCATCAGGCAGAAGATTTATCTACTGAAAGCACTACAGGTAGCTGAAACACAAAGAGAAAGGAGATCCCCCTACCTCTTGAACAAGAGGATTGCAGCTGAGGGCACTGAGGTTTGGTTTCTCTTTCCATATTTGGGAGGGTCAGTCAGGGTTCTGTTCTCTGGAATGAAATGGATATTAGCTGATGGGTCTGGAGCTCAAAGGATCTACTCCTCCATGTCACACAGTACCTCCCTGGAATTCAGTAAGCCAGAAACTTGACTTTTTAATAACAAATGCTGTGATTTTAAGAAACATTATTTATAAGATGGACTCCTTTGCACGAGGAATAAGTTAGAGAAATAAGTAAGTTTATATCTCTTGACTGAAACAGCAAAAAAGTATAAGTGAATGCAAATAATTAAGTGTATTCTTTAAAAGTTACTAAAGTGAAACAACAACAAAAATTAAAATCAAAAGTGCAGTAAATGACCAACAACTAAACAGGGACATGAGTAAGACAGTGAACCTTGCCTGATATCCTTTAAGAATATAGGATAAGCCATGACAGATGTGTATATTCTGCCTTTACCAGTGGCCACTGTCTTCTTTCAAAGGCAGATACACCTCCTTCTGTACAGAAATTGTACATACAGGGTGAAATGCTGCCCCACTGGAGGAATGGGAGTTTTGCCACTGACTTTTATGGGGCCAGAATGTCATCTGCAGTCAACTGTATATAGCTGCACTTTGGGTGCAGAATGGAAACTGCCCTCTTGATATAACCAACATAAACTTTGAAACATGATATCTGATTTTCTTATGTTAAAGTGCACAGTTATCATTATTCAGGGAAGGGGAGAAGAGGGTAACTAATACCCTCCCAAATGAAGAATCTGTAGGAGAAAAGACATGTAAGTAGATTTCTATTGCATAGTTTCCTCTTAATTCTTCTGTTGTGTGGAGGGGAAAGGCTGGATTGATACCACTGGGTGGAATCAGAGACTATAACACCCAAATGCCATGATTGCATAGGAAGGCCTTGTTCCTCCTCTGCGCTAACTCCAAGGCATTGGCCCAACTTCTTTGAAAGGATTCCTAGCCTGACAGAAAGTTCCCCTCAGAGTCTCAAGAAAGAATTGGGGGACCCTCTGGAATACCCTTTGTTCCTGGGAAAGTTCAGCTCCAGGTCTAAACTTTGATGTTTGGGTTGATGCCAATCAATACTTAATGCAAAATAAACCAAAAGTAGTTTGCTAAGTCTGCTTCCAGTTGCATTCATTTGATCTCATATTATATGCAACTTATCTCATATTAACAGAAACAAAACACAATATAGTTTTAATATGCTATGCATTTTGTGTTCTAGACATCTATAAACCTTGTGCAGTTAAGTCTTTGACAGTGTTGTTCATTGTTGACATATTATGCTCATTTTTATATCCAGTTTTTATTGTTCAAATTATAAAACTTATAAAAGGAGCGTTAGAGACAGCAACAGAAAACAATCTTGAGGAAAAATTAAGCTTTCTTGCTTGCTTTAGGGAAAGAAGGCTGTTCCTTGAAGATAATAAGGGGGCAATTAACTGCAAAATTCATGAGGTTCACTTTGGATGAGCATTGAAACATGAAGCACTGATGGACCTGTATGTTGCTTTTTTGACCCTTTTGAGAGGGTTAGGTAGGGGTAGTGGAGAGCCTGGATATTAACTTGAACAATGAAAAGTGCTTGTAAAAATGAGCACAGTATGTCAGACAATGAACAATATTGTCAGACGCTTAATTGCATAAGGTTGAGAACTAGATTAGATCAGATCTTCTCTGGGGATGGAAGATGCCTGTAGAATATGGAAGTAATGTCTCAGAGCCGTATAATATTGAGATCTCAGGGAAACAGCATGGAAAAGCAGAGGAGAAGAAATGGATGGATCTTTTCTGTGAAAGAATAGCCAGAAAAGGTTCGTGGAAGGTTGAGCAAGGCTGAAATTTGATTTATGCTGCTTTTGACAAATGTGTCATTTTTTAAAAGTAGTCACCATAACATGGAAAGACCAAGGGAAAAGACACAGATCGAAGTTTTTCAATGTGACAAGTGGTTTTAGAAGCCTCTGTTCTTGGTAGTCAAACTTACGATGCCTTTTAAAGGGTTAATCTGTTCATGGTAGTGCTCAGCTCTTCCTGAAAATCAGGCCCCTTCAAGGTATCTTAAGTTAGAGATGCAAAATGTAAGGCACCCAGAATCACTAGTTTTATTTGAATACCTGGGCCATAGCTGTGAAAGCGCTATTCTTCAGCATTAAGGGATGGCTTCAAGAGGACTAAGGGGCTTCAAGAGGACTAAGTACAGATGGAAGAGATGCAGTGTGGGTTTTTTTTAATGTAACAGCCAATTTAACAACATGTCACTTGTGGTTCAGCATGAGGAAAATTGCTGTTTATGTAGTGCTGTGAATGTAAACTATAGCGCTCTGAAAAGCGGTTACAACTGATCTCCCTGAACATGTAGCTCCCACTTCCCACAGTCTCTCTCTTCCTGGTTTTAACTTCCTTAGTTCCTTTCTCTCTTAGTCCTACCTCCCAATAATTTAATTTAGAAACACCATAATAATGACTTTCCAATTACTATGCGCTCCAGAGCAAAGGACTGCTGGGACATTCAGTAAAAGGAAACCCTGGGACCCCGGGCCCTTTTGTTAATTAATGTTTGTATGGTGCCTTGAAAAAGAATGCTAAGCACTATAAGTATTCATGAGAAGGATGGCTCTACAGCTTGTTCCTTTGATTAGCTTGTGTCAGCACAAACACTGTTTAAATGACTGAGCTCAAAAGAGTTTCTGCCTGAAAAGATGTCTCTAGAAGACCCCAAAAGGATATTTTCTCAATAATGTACAATGGTTAAGTGCAGGGATGTGAACTGTCTAGAAAGAAAAATAGTTGGTGGCAATTTTGTTCACAAGCATACAAGAAATTCTATCACAGACAATATCATGGTGGGATGAATCATGTTAACGTTGCTTTTATAATTGTATAATGCTATTAACATACTTTATCCAGGCTGCAGGCTACTATTTCTAGTGTCAACAATGATTCATGGCATTTCAGTTCATCACATGATCTCTTGGGAAATGGCACAAGATTTTGCAGTGGGAATGAAAATTATGTTTGTACTATATATATGCAAATACTTTGAATGAGTGCCCCATGAAAATTCAAAGAAGGATGTTAAGATTAAGGAATTATGATGTGGTGTTAAATTATACTCCAAGGAAGTAGAAATACTACATCCCATTGATCTGTTTTCACAGGCTGTTATAGAGAAAAGGACCATCAGTTAGCCTTGGAGAAGAGTTCAGTAGACGGACTTACAACTATTGCTGTGCTCTCAATATTTCAGAGAAGACAGGATAAAATCTAGAGGGGCAAAGATGTGCCTGAGGTAATGCATAAAAACTCTTAAGGAGATTATTGGGCCATTCTTTAAAACAAGTGCCTGAAATATGATTGTAATTTCAATTTTATAGAGTCATATCATTCCCATTACATAGCTGCTAAATATCAGTAAGTACAGTCTTAATAGTCAACTGGCACATAAATATAACTTCTGCTTTCTTTTAGTTGTTACAAGTTGCTGTGAGAGGGTGTTAATTTGTGGGGTAATAACTTTTAAAAAGAACTTTAATTGATATTCACTGAACAACAAGAGGTATTTACAGCTTTAAGCAGGGGAAGGGATGGCTTACTACAAGCACTGCAGAGAACTAATACAATTATATAGTTAAAACAGTATCATTCTTGGAGTCTGGTGGCACTTTTAAAGACCAACATTTATTGCATGAGCTTTCATGAGGGAGAATCTCACTTCATCAGATGCTTGAAGATGGATTTTCTCCCATCAAGGCTCATGTGATAAATACATTTGTTAGTCTTTACAAGTGCCACCAGACTCCTTGTTTGTTTTGCAGCACTAGAGTAACATAGCTACCACTTTGGAACTTAGTATCATTCCTGTTTGTGCTTCTGTCTAAGATGTCATCCGGCAAAATTCAGAGAATTATAGAATCTGTTCTCTCTCAGTACTCAGAACAATAAAAGAAATCAACTCTGACATGGGATATGATAATTTAGTATTCTTGTTAACAGAGTTAAAGTTATATTTGATTACATAAATTAAAGACATTACATTATGTTTAGCTGAAACCAGCAAAATTTAGTTCTTAGGGGAAAAATAAATACATATTAAAGATCACAACACTTTCATATCTGAAACAAACCCTGCCCTGAAGAAGAATGGTGGTTAAATACCTGGATAATGGCTCAGGATAAACTGGATTCAGTTCTTGGCACTGCCACATAATTTCTTAATTTTCTTGGGCAAAGTCACTTATTCGTTTGGTGCTTCTGTAAAATGAGGTAACACATCACTGTTTTACAAAGCTGTGTGAGGATAAACTCATGAATGATCATGAGCTGTGTAGGTATCATTTAATGTCAGCCGTGGCAGTATTTGAATAGCTTGGTCGCTCAGGCTGTATATGTATGTGTGTACATTTATCTATATTTATATAAAGGTAGCTGATCTAGCTTGCAGATTTTTTATTGCACCATTAAGGGTGAATTTTCCTCCTGGAGATATATTATAGGTGTTTGACTGTGGATTACCAATCTGATTTCTGTTTATTCTTTTTCAAAACTGGTTCTTTCACGCTGCCATTAGCTGGCACGTTGAGTAGTGAGAAAGGACAAATGCTGTGGATTCATTTTCAGGTAATCTCTTCTTCAGCATTTTATTGACAGCATAATAAGATGATTCTACAGGAAAAAAAAAAGCCTGTGAAAATATTCAGTGTCAGGAACTGTATTTACTGAGCATGAATATAAATGCCAGCAGTGGGATGGATATTATGACCCTCTTGTGACAGAGTTATGACAGCCATGCCAAGCTCATGAAACGTGTGAGCTACAGGACAGCTTAATTAAAGTCAGAGGAAAAATTTGTAGTAGAGAAAAAACATTAAGGTGACAAGAACACATTATCCCACTTGAAAACACAGAAAAGAGAATTAACTAAAATAGAAAAGAACACCTGCTCCTCCTATTTGGGCTGTGGATTTAGGCCATGACTGAAGCCCTCAAGTAGTCCTGTTGACTGGATTTGCTGGATTGGGGTTATATTTCCCACTATGCTTCTGCATACTTTTTGCCTTATTAGGAACTTATCTAGAAAGTTTATTTTCTTAAGCTCGGCATCAATGACTTCAGACTAGTGAAAATGTTGGTTTAAAGTAGAAACTTCCAGGGTCATTTAAATTAAAATGCAAAGTCTTCTTCAATGATGCAGTCAGTGGGACTACTCATGGTAGGAAAGTTAATCTCATCTATATTTACAATTTATATACGTGTGTGTGTGTATTTACAATAATCTTTCTTTCATATACTCAACTACTCTGGTCTTTAGCTTACCATGTGCCTCCTCTTCTCTCTCCAGAAACAAGTCAGGCAAAGATAGTATTATAATGCTGTAATTCTTCATTGGACATCTCTTTTTATTACTGCAGTTCTTTCCTTTCTATTGATTTATGAAAAATGAGCCCTTATCCAGGTTTCTGTTTCTGGAGCTGCTCTGGTAACACTTAAGGGTGGAATTTCCAAAGTCATTGAAGAGACTCTGGTCAGATCCAGTGGGGATATAGGTGCCTAAATATCTTTGAGGGTCTCAGTCTGAGGTTCTTAATTCCTTTTCTACTTTTGAAAATTCCACCTTAAGTTCTTACCGTGAATTTTAGTCTTTTGAACTGAAAGGGCCTTTGAAAGAACTCCTCTGGGTGATCAAATTAATTCAGAATGCATTAGATTTTCCTTTCACTCAGAGAAGTGCTGAAAGCCACCTCTCATGCATTTGTATAAGCACAAGAGCATTTCAGTAAAAAAATCAATTTGTCAGAAAATCGAGAAACGGCACAAATAAAATCATATACGATGTAATTTAAGAAAGACACTAGCACAGCATTATAACAGGATTTCCTTATCAACTGCTTTCCAGATACTGTTACTGTCATTTAGGCCATGCCAGCGACTGGTATCATGCCAGCGTAATACAAGCTGGTTTCACTTGTCACCCTTTCAATTTCCCAGCTGGCCTCAATTTTAAAGGGCATATTAGCATTATCATAGTGATTTTTAAGACATGTCTTGGTTTGCTTTTAGCCAGTTTTGTTTCTAAGTCACATTAGTGGGGAAAAAATGAAATAACGCCACTGAGATAAAAAGAATAATATTATCTTTGTATGCCATCAGATATTATGCTCTCAGCCTAAACAAATTCTATATTTTTTTTCAAAGGGAATGTGAAATGTCTCATCATCCAAGCCAAGATTTTAGAAAGTACAGCCTTAGATACTGTTAGAAATTTGATCTTCTATTGTCACAAATTTAATTAATATACATATTCCCAGCTATTAACTTAATATTCATTCAATTAACTGAAGCAGGGTATTGATTTTTACCTTCCATTGTAAAGTTCTTGGAGTTCCTTGGTTGGAAAGTGCTACATGAGCACTAATATTATTACTCATTCATATAATCAGGTATATTCCTGAATTCAAAAAGCAATGAGAGATACTGCAATTCATTGTTAGTTAAATTAATACGCAAATATAGGTTGTATCTTACTCTATTGAAATCAATGGCAAATCTCTACTGCTAGAAGAACTGTGAGAATTTTTTTGGAGAAATAATTTATTTAACAAGAAAATGCAGTTTTAGGCTGACCAAAATTGTTCATAAATTTGGGTTGAATTTGTCCAATTTTGGCCAAAAATATAGGAAAAAAGAAAGTGACGTTCTTTTCTTGTGATATTTCCTAAACAGCATAATTCAACTTTTCATTTTGAATCAATATTCTCTTTAGAAAGTTAGCTAGTTTTAGTTGAAAGGAAACCAGAAACAAACAAAACATGACCCTCAGCCCCAGTATTCTTTTTTGATTGAGGTAGTCATTTTGTTTCAAGTCAGAACATTTCATTTGACTCAAAGCAAAACAGTTTTGGTTTGCATGAGCTTTTGTGGGAGAAAATCTCACCTCATTTCCCTCTATATTCTGTGTCCCAGTGTTTGAATCTTTACAACTGTTTTGACTTGCTGTTGTAGTGTGACCTGTTTGCATGGCTTACACTTCCCTGAATTTATTTCCTCCCTTTCTGTAAGTTCCCCCATCTTCAAGGCATCTGATGAAATGGGATTTTCTCCCATGAAAGTTCATACCACAAATAAATTTGTTTGTCTTTAAGTGCCACAGGAGTCCTTGTTTGTTTGTTTTACTGAGCTAGACTAACACAGCTACTCCTTTAGATTTTTGTTTTGGTGAGGGAAAACTGGAACATTTTCATTTTGGGGCCAACCCAATTTTTTATTTTTATTTTTTAATTTTTCAGTACAGCCACCAATTAAAAAAATCAATTTACTCCCCACTAAATATCACTGATTTCAATAGGAGCAGGATCAGTTGGAATCTGTTGGTATTACTTTATTTGCTCTGTCAACTGAATCTTCCCTATAGTTTATAGTTAAGAGCATGATCCAGGAAGATACTTACACATGTTAAGTGTTTTCCAGAATACAGATCAACTTAAACACATGCTTATGTTTTTCTTGAGCCGGGGACATAACTATGTGTGTAGGGCCAGATCCTCATGTGATGTAAATCAGCATCACATCGGTAGTGTCAAAGCAGCTATGTAAATTTTTACACACAGAGGATCTGCTCCATAATTTTTATATTTGTGCCATTTGTTCTATACGTAGCCAAATAATAGCTATTAAATAGATCCAAAATATTTGTGACTCTTCACTAAGTTAGTCACAAAAGCTTAAAAAACAAGACAGTTGAAAAATAAGTTTATAATAGTAAATAATAAGATCTTGGAAGAATAGAGACAATAATAATTGATCTCTTTACACATTGAAATATTCATACAAAATATTTTTAAATTGCAAAAATATCTGTATAGTGAAAGTTATACATATCTTCAACTTATTTCACTTTCAGTAATCTCTGTAATTTATTTCTCCAGATATTTTAAGGCTACTGTAACTCTAGAATGCAATTTTTTCCTATGGTACAAGATTGTCTTCTTTCTGAACCTATCTTCCAGGCTAATACAAGGGAGAAAGATACAGCAAGAACTGCTAGAATGTGTATCAAGCAAACCATATACACAGAAATTAGAGACTTCATTAATAAAATCAAGCATCAGGGTCCAAAATCGGGAAGTGAAAATAGATACTAAAAGCAGGAAACAGCAGGAGCTAAAGTATAATTTGGGGGGGGGGGCCCTGGAACCCTCCTAAATTTCTGAGCCCCCATCATGCAGGTCCAGGCCCACAAACACCTGTTCCCCAGCCCAGGTAGGCATTTGTGACCACATCTGAGTACCACATGCATCAGTTATTGCTCAGCTACATGCACACCCAGGTACACGCCCCCAGCTACACATCCACCCCCACCCACCCCCAGCTACACATCGACTTCCACCCACTCCCAGCTACAAACACACACACAGGCACCCCCTGCCCCACACAACCCCCAGCAACATTCCCTGTCCCTCAGCAGCTCTGCACCCCCACATCTCAGAGGCCAGCGCCCCCCCTTCCCTCAGTCCCACCGCAGGGCTCCTACGGGGCCTAGCTGAGACCTTACCTTGGCTGTTTGCATGCTGGCTGACTGGCTGGGAGCTGCTTCCTAGCCACAAGCTGCTCCCTCCCTGCAGGGGGGGAGATTTACAAACTACCAGCCTGCCACAGCTCTCTTGGTTGGGCTTAAGATGGAATGCACTAGAACTCTGTGTTCTGGCTGCTCTATCTATGTTTAGGGGGCCCCAAACACTGTGTTTTGGTGCGTTCTTCTATTTTTTGGGGGGGCTGGAACACTGATAGCCTAAAAATAGGGGGCCCTGGAATTGCATTCCGGTGCATTCTCCCTTACTTTAATCCCTGGTGACACAGCATTTGAAGAAGAAAGAGATGATGAACAAATTAGGCTCCATACAGTTCCTACCAAACAGAGCTCTGTGGATTGCCAAAACTAGAACATGTCAGTGAAATTAATGGTAAGTATCTAGAAAGGAGAAAATTCTGCAATTGTTTTTTTGGGTGAGCTGAATGAATGGAGCTATAGAGAAGAAATATAGATTCAGTGAAGAGGAAGTAAAGGTGGCATGAAAGAAGGAGGGAAATAATTGTTCTCCTGAACTGCTGATGATAGGACAAGAAGCAATGGACTTAAATTACAGGAAGGGAAGTTTAGGTTGGACATTAGGAAAAAATTCCTAACTGTCAGGGTGATTAACCACTGGAATAAGTTGCCTAGGCAGGTTGTGGAATCTCCATCATTGGAAGTGTTTAAGAGCAGGTCAGACAAGCATCTATCAGGGATGGATTAAGAGGGTACTTGGTCCTGCCATGAGTACAGAGCAGTGGGCTTGAGGACCTTTCATGGTCCCATCCAGTTTCTATGATTCTTTGAAAAATGTACTATTTAAGTTCAGTAGTCATATAAAATTCTATTATCTAATAAAAGACAAAAGGGAGCAAACACTAACTTCAACTAAGATACACAGTTGCTGATAAAGATAAAAATAAACTTTCCTTTCATAGAATCATAGAATCATAGGGTTGGAAGGGACCCCACAAGGTCATCTAGTCCAACCCCCTGCCAAAAAAAGCAGGACCACTCCCATTAGATCATCCCAGTCAGTGTTTTGTCCAGCTGGGACTTGAACACCTCCAGAGATGGAGATTCCACCATCTCCCTAGGCAACTTATTCCACTGCTTCACCACTCGCCTAGTAAGGAAGTTTTTCCTAATATCCAGCCTGGACCGCCCCAGCTGTAACTTGAAACCATTGCTTCTCGTTCTGCCCTCTGTTACTACCGAGAACAGTCGAGC